>VYXB01004377.1:5861-74156 GCA_013397135.1 Pachyramphus minor
TGAAATGAGTCACTCCCTGCAGGCACCTCGAGAGGACTTTCTATATCTCCCTCTATATATTTATATCTGAAAGAGGGGATGAGTCAGGGGCTGGTTGTGCCCCCGGGGACAGCCTGAGTGCTCTCCTTTCATGGCTGATGTCAGCTGGGAGGGATGACGACAGCAGGGCCACGATCACCCCACCAGCCACCCCGGCAGGGATTGGAGGACAATTGAGAGCCACACAGGCTTTTTGGGGGTGTTGTTAGAGCTGAAAACGCAAATTCAAATTGTACTTGAACAGGGACAGAGGGAAAGAAGAGTTGTACGTGATAAGAAAGGGAGTTTTGGTGTTGTTTTGAGGTTTTGGTGCCACCACCAGTGTGGGATATCCCAGACAGCAGCGAGGCTTTAGCGATGCTCCCGTAAAAACAGGCAGCACAAAGACAGGGGGACTGACAAGGAGAGACATTTCCACAAGCCATTTGTCAACATTCCTGGTGATAGGACACGAGGGAATGACAGGGAGCTGTGTCAGGGAAGGTTTAGGTGGGATCTCAGGACAAGGTTCTTCCCCCAGAGGGTGGTTGGCACTGCCCAGGCTCCCCAGGGCAGTGGGCACAGCCCCAAGGCTGCCAGAGCTCCAGGAGGGTTTGGACAACGCCCTGAGGGACAGGGGGGGATTGTTGGGGTGTCCTGGGCAGGGCCAGGGTTTGAACTGGATGATCCTTGTGTGTCCCTTCCAGCTCAGGATATTCTGTGATCCCATGATCTCCATTCCCAGCCCACAGTGAGGAGTCTTTCCACACTGGGCTGACCAAGGGCTGGTTTAACCTGAATCCTCCAAACAGCACCAAGGAATTTCCCATCCCTCATTCTCCACCCCTTCTGCAGCCAGGGGGAGCCTCTTCTCCAGCTCATCCTCAAGGAAAATGGGAAAAAATGTCTTTGTGGTCTTTTTTCCGCTGAATGGAAGTTCCACCAGTGATGAAGGTTAACTGGTGCACACCTTTAAAATAGGAGAAACAAGTGGGAGAAAAAGGGAGAAGGAGGGAAAAAGGGGCAGGAGGAGGGAATAAAAAGGGGAGAAAGAGATAAAAAAGGGAGTAGAAGGAGTAAAAGAGGGGGGAGAAGGAACACAAATGGGGGAGCTTCAAATTCACACACAGACAGCAAAGCTGAGGCTCTGCTGACACTAAATTACTTATTAAACTCTAATTTAATTGCCCCTCTGCCCTTTCTCAGAGCTGGGCACTGCCCATTTACACATTTGTGTTTGTAGACATTTCTTAGTGCAGCAGAAAAGGTAAATTCCATTTATTTTTCTCTCCCCAACACAGTCAGAGCTTCTGAAAACGTGGACAAGCCTTGCAAAGCCCCAGTTAATGATTCTCACTTTAATCACAGAGGTGCTCAAGCTAAAAAATCCCTCATCATCATAATTAATCTAAGACAAATCATAATTCCAGCTTGGCTTCGAAAGCCACCACATTTTAGTCCCCAAATTCCCCATCTCTTCATGTGACAGTGAAGTTTTTATTGATGTCCTCTCCAAAAAAAAAAAGGTGGGGCAGACCTGGAGAGAAGGAAATGCATTTGTTGGAGCCAGATGGTGGAAAGAGGAGTTACAGCTCTGGAAAATCAAATCATACAGATTTTTGAGAGCAGAAGGAGCTGTTGCAATGCTCCAACCTTTCTGCCATGGGCTGGACATGGAATCATAGAAATATGGGATCATTAAGGTTGGAAAAACCTTCTGAGATCATCAAGTTCAACCAATAACCCATGTCCCCAGGTGCCACATCCACACGGCTTTTACATCCCTCCAGGGATGAAGACTCACCATTTCCCTGTTCCAGCGCTTTGCAACCCTTTCCATAAAGGATTTTTCCCTAAAATCCGACTTAACTCATCCCTGGTGCAACTTGAGGCCATTTCCTCTCATCCCATCATTTGTTACCTGGGAGGAAACACTGAGCCCCTCTGTCCACACCCTCCATTCCCAATTAGGGAGAGCAACGAGGTTTGAGGTGACCCACAACTAAGGAATCAGGAATCACTTGTGCTTGGACCATTCCCACCTTCCCATCCCAGACACAATCCCTGCCACCAATCTCTTCCCATATAAAACACATGGGATTTACCCACAGAACTCCCCTGAACCATTTGCTATTCCCAGATCTCCTAATTCCCATCGCTCAAAACACCCACAGGCTCCACCCACACCAAAGCAGAGAATTTCCCCTTCCCTCCCTCCCAGCCTTTCCTTCCTCTCCCAAGGCAGCTGCAGGCCTGCACAGACCCTCCCATCTCACTAATTAGGGATCTCAGCTAATTATGTCCCTACAGTTTCCTCCTGCATAATCTACTCCCACCAGTCTCTGAATTTCCGTGGCTGAACCTCTTGTTTATTCTCCCATTTTTTGTTAATTATCCCTCCTTTCCCAGTGAGAAAGTCAAAGAAAGTTCCTTCCCAAACTTAGCTCCTCTTCTGACTCTCTCCCAACCTTTCCAAACATCCTCCCAGGGGCCTCAAGTCTTTCCCCCTCCGGAGCTGAAATTTCTCTTGAGCCTTTTGTACATCGACATTTTGCTTTTGTACATCCAAATTTTCCCCAGTCCTGCCACTTTTGCAAAATCCAGAGAATCAACCCTCCTGAAAAAACATCTGTTGGAATACCTGAGGATCAGGTGAACTTAAAGGACTCCCTCACACCCAGTGCAAGGTGCCAGGGTGTTGTGTGTGCCAGGGGCTCCAGCAGGAAATTCCCACAATGGAAAAAGAGATGCTGGATTTTACTGCTGCCTCTCTCTTATGTAACACCCTCCTCTCCTGCCAAATTATCCGTGCCTGAAAAATTCCCTTGTCCTGACATTCTCTTCACGAGTTTCAAGTTTGAAGAAGGACAGGAATTTTCCCAGTTATTATTTTCCCTTCCCAGTTGTTCAGGGCTTTTCCCCCTACACCTCCCTGTGAAGTTAAATCCAGGCATTCATGCAGTAAACAACCCTCTAACCAGGTCAATGCACACGAGCCAGTAATTATTCCAGAGCTCTGCTGCAGTCACATCCATTCCCTTTTCCTCCCATTTTCTGCCTCCTTATTCCCATTTTCAAGCCAGGCAGGAAAAGCTGCTGGCTGTCCATGAGTGTCTCCTTGGCTGCCCACAGCAAGTCCTGTGTAGCTCTACCTCCATTCCTGCCTTCCTTCCCATGTCCTTCAGCAATTCCACTTGGGAATCCAGGCTCTTCCATCCCCAGTGACCCACCAGGCTGGACCAGCAGCTATTTCCTGCCTATCCCAGTTTTTGCTTTAATTAGGAGGAAATTCTTGGCTGGGAGGGTGGGGAGACCCTGGCACAGGTTGCCCAGAGAAGCTGTGGCTGCCCCTGGATCCCTGGAAGTGTCCAAGGCCAGCTTGGAGCAACATGGGATGGTGGAAACTGTCCCTGCCCATGGCAGAGGGTTGGAATTAAATGATCTTTAAGTTCCCTTCCAACCCAAACCATTCCAGGATTCCATGATTTGAAAAGAGCAACTCCAGGGAGGGAAAGGCTGGAGGAGTAAAGGGTGAGGAACTCAGCAGATCTGTCTCATGCTCATCTTTCAGGGAAGCACAGGACGGAATATTTCCATGGAAACACAGGACTTCCCTGCTTGTTCCCAGCTCCAGTTGGGAATTTCGTTGTCTGACACATCCTGATTCCCCAGAGAGCTCAGCCAGGTCTGTCCCACGTTGCAACTCCACACACACTCCTCCTGGAAAAGCAGGATCTTTGTCACAGCCTTTTCCAAGATTCCAGTGGTCTTTTGGGCACAGAAAGAACTGAAATGGGAAAAAAGAAGATGTCACCACCAGTTTTTTATGAATTTTCCTTCTCCTTCAGCTTGAATTTCAGGCTGTCTTTGTCTTGAAGGCCACCAAAAATGGGATCAAGATGCTAAATCCTAATTATATCCTTGAAAAACTGAGCATCAGAGAATTCTTTGGGTTGGAAGGGACCTTAAAGATCATCTAATTCCAACCCCCTACACCAGGTTGCTCCAAGCCCTGTCCAGCCTGGATTTGGTTGAGCATTTATTTGGTTTTGTATTTTACTCAGGAAATAAGATTCCTTGATTTGTTCTCAGTGTGTGATTTCAACTTGCCAAGGGAGAGGTTAAATTGGCACTTGAATTTTTGTATTTATACAAACACATGTATTTATACAAAAATTCAATATTTTTGTATATATTTTTCAATATGTTTTTGTATTTTTGTATTTACATTAATTAATAATTGCTATTTTAAGAACTATTGTAATTATTAATTATTTAACTAGTGTAAGGTATTTACATCAATCCATTTTTGTTGCGAATTTCATGGCATGGAGCAACCAATAACACCTGAACATACTGATGGTCCAAATCACTTGTCTCCTTCTTCCAGCTCCTTTTCCAAGCTTCCAACTTCTGCTGCAGGAACCAGATGAGACTCTGGATATTTTAGCACCTGCAAGCCACAATTCCACTTTGCATTTCACTTGAAGCCTCTTCTGCACCTTTCAGCACCTTCAGGAGAGACATTCTCGTGCCACCTCTTGGCTTCATCCCTCACTTTCTTCCTCACACCTTTCCCAGCTGCTCCTTTAAAGAGCTCATCCTGATTTCCCAATCCCAGCCTGATTTTCTGCCAGGAAGAAAAGCTCTCAACCCAAACTCTGCTCTTGGACAGATTATTGTTGCATCGTGCAAAAAATAATGAACCTTTGAGCTCCACATCCTCCTCCTCCTGCTTTAATTTCTTGGATTCTCCTTGCTAAGGAAGGTTCTGATCCCATATTTTGCCTTCAGCCCAAGGCACATGCACAGATTGTGTGTGAGGGCAGCCCTGTCCTCCTGTCCAGGGCAGGCAACAGGATTCAGTCCCCTCTGAAATCCCAATTTGCTGCAGGAATGGTTGATCCAAACTCAGATGAAGTCACTCTTTCCCAACTGCTTCTGCTGAGCATCTTTGAGAGTTCACCCCAATTTCCCAATCCCAGCCTGATTTTAAGTCAGGAACAAAGAACTTTCAGCCCAAACTCTGCTCTTGGACAGATTTTGCATCATTCCAAAAAAGAGGGGTTTGACCTCCACAACTTCTTCCTCCTGCTTTAATTTCTTGGCCTCTCCATGCTAAAGAAAGGTTCTGAGTATATTTTGTTTGTGTTGACACATGCACAGATTGTGTCCAGGGCAGGCAACAGGATTAAATCCCCTCTGAAGCCCCAATTTGCTGCAGGAATGGTTGATCCAAACTCAGATGAAGACTCTCTGTAGGGTTAAACTCTGGCCCGTTGCCCACAGTCAGCAACTCTTCCCTGCAGGCTTTTCTTCTTTCCTGACACTTCCTATCAGCAGCAGAGACTTCTCCTGCCTTGTTCTTTCCGATGGGCTGGGACTGGAACATCCATCCTGCCGGGAGCCCTCGAGTCCTCCATAAATTAAATAACAGCCGGACGTGAGGGAAACACATTCCTTTTATGGGTTGTTATTTTTTTTCCTGAAGTATTGTTTTCCTGGGCTTGGAGAAGTGATCTCACAGCATCCAATGACTGGGTTGGAAGTGCTGGGATTGCTTCACCAGGGAGAGCCAGCCTTAAATAAAGACATTTTGGCACGTGGAGATTGGCACCACGGCGAGCGCCGACGTGGGCACCGCGTCCCTCCACGTGCTGGTCAACGCCAGGTGACAGGGGCTGGGCAAATAAAGGGAGAACTGCAATTAAATCCAGCTAAAACTGCTGATCCAAACCCTCGTGCAGACCCTACAAATGCCCTCAGGAATTTTTTATGCCCTTCCTTGGTGGAGATATGGCGGAATTCCATGAGGATCAGAACCGTGGCACATCAAAATACCCCATTTTAACAGTGCTGTGCAAAGCCAGGTGACAAATAAAGTGAAAACTGCAATAAAATCCAGCTAAAACTTCAAATCCAAACCCTTGTGCAGATCCTACAAGTGTCCCCAGAATTTTTTTGGTTTTCCTTGGTGGAAAAATGGCAGAATTCCACAAGGATCACAACCATGGCACAAGAGAACACCAAAATACCCCATTTTAGCAGTGCTGTGAAGTGCCAGGCTGAGGGCTGAGTAAAGAGATAATTGCAATTTAATTCAACTAAAACTTCAAACCCAAACCCTTGTGCAGACCCTACAAATGTCCCCAATGATTTTTCACATGGAGAGGTGACCGAATTCCACAAGGATCACAACCAAGCCACAAGGGCCTGTCAAAATGCCGCAAATCAGAAAGAAAAGAGGATTTTGAAGCCATTTTTCCATCCTTTCCCAGCACTGACAGAGCTCCAAGATGTCCTGGTCTCCTCAAATTCTTACTGACCACCAGCACATTCTCCTCACCACTAAACCATGTCCTAAGTGCCACATCCACGTGTTTTTTAAATGCTTCCAGGGATGGAGGCTCCACCACATCCCTGGGAAACCTGTTCCCATGTTTGACAACCCTTTCCACAAAGGACTTTTCTCTAATATCCGATTTAATCTTCCCTGGGAGAACTTTGAGGCCACCTTGCATGGACAGATCCATGGAAGGACCTGCTTAAGGGAATCAGAAAAATGGGATCAATTCAGTGGCTTTATCCCAGAGTTTCTGGGGCGGGGGGAAAGGAAGGGATGGGGGAAGGAAGGAGGGAAGAAATGGGAGAAGGAAGGAAGAAATGGGGGAAGAAATGAAGGGAGAAATGGGGGAAGAAATGAAGGAAAAAAATAGGGGAAGAAATGAAGAAATGGGGGAAGAAAGGAAGAAATGGGGGAAGGAAGGAAGGAAGAAATGGGGGAAGGAAGGAAGAAAGAAATGGGGGAGGGAAGGAAGGAAGAAACAGGAGAAGGATCAAAAGGTTGTGACATTCAAAGATGCACTGAAATGAAAACTAAAATCCCTCGATATCCACAGGAACACTAAAGATTCCATAAATGTCACCAAAAATAGGAGACCAGAGAATTTATCCAGTAAATTAAAAGCTTGGGAAGGATCTTAACCAGGAATTGTGGAAGTTGGAGTCCCTTCCTCACTCAGGGATCTCCACTGGTTCTTGCCCTTGTTGCCCACTCAGGCCTTGTCCATCCCCACCCCACCCTGCCAGGCCATTCCCACAAATCTCACAAGGAAAGAAGAGTCAGAGAAGAGGGAAAAATAAAGTAGGAAGCCACCAAAATCCTGGATTGCCAAGTTTTATACAGGAATCATTTTTGCTTCACTCACCCAGTGTGACACATGGAGCTGAAGGCACCAAAACATTTAAATCCAGCAGCAAGAACAAGAGAAACCCACACTTAATTAGCCCCCAAATTTCACTGCTCCTGCCCTTTTATTTTTTTTTTTATTGCCTGCACATTTTAGAGCGTGTTGAGATCCACTGGTAAATTGGAAACGTTGACCCTGGGTCAAAAACCCTTCAGGTTTGCTGAAAATAATAAATAAGCAAAGATGTGGAGGGCATAAACAGCTCCCTGCACATGCAGTATTTACTTTAGAGACAAGAGTTCATATTTTCACTCTGAAACCCTCGGTAACCTCACAATGAGTAAATCTTTTTTTAAAAAAGAGAGGAAAAAAATAAGAAAAAGAAGCAACAAATCTCTCACACTTGGTTGGAGCAGAGAAGAACCTGATCAACCCGTCACAGATGTGCAAAAATTGGCATTTCCATCCTGAATCATCATCAGTCCCAGCCTGTAATCAGGGGAAATTTGGGAGAGATTTGCTGGACCAGATATTCTAGTTAAAAACACGTTCATGGATTCGTGATTGCAGAGAATAATGAGCCCATAATTGCTGCCCATGTCTGGCCCATCGTATTTTTTTTCCTTGCTTTTTGCCCTCCTTCAGAAAACTGCTTCAAATGTTCAATGTTTTTGGATTCTGTTGTGACACCAACCATCAGAGATGGTTATCAAAAGGAATTGGGATGAGAACAAAGGAAGAACCATGAGAAAATGCTCCTCTAAGCATCAAACCCCAACCCAAGCACGAGGTGAGAGCCACAGGTAGCAAATCAAGCTGCCAAAATAACCTACCCCTCAATTCCAGGCAGGAGAAACAACCTGTGTTTACTCCCAGTGAAGGTTCCCTGATGTTTCAGTCTCTTGCCAGAGTTTAGAAGCTGTTTATAAAAGGTTATTTTTACAATTTGTACGATGTTATTGTGCATTTTTATCACATTTCAACACCCCAGGGCAGATCAGGGCTCTGGGAGAGTGCTCAGGTGTCCACACACCGTGCCCAGTAGGGCTTTAGGAAACTGCAGGATATTTCCTGCCAATCCTAAGGAAAATAAGAGAAAATGATCCTAAAAATTGTTTGGATTGAAAGGGATATTAAAGATTGTCTCATTCCACCCCTGCCATGGGCAGGGACACCTTCTGCTATCCCAGGGATCCCAAGCTGGCCTTGGACACTTCCAGGGATCCAGGGGCAGCCACAGCTTCTCTGGGAAACCTGTGCCAGGGCCTCCCCACCCTCCCAGCCAGGAATTCCTTCCCAATATCCATTCTAAACCTTCCAGCCTGACATCCTCTGGAATTTGAAGGCCTCAAACTGAGCAAAAGACATTTGCAGGATGCACTTAAAGATCTGTTACAATTTCATTTTATCTATTAATTTTCATACTTGCTTTTTAAACATTTATTTACCTGATGCCAACTTTGTGACATGGTCTGTTTTTTTCTAGAGCCACTTCTTTGCTCTCCACACAAAATCACAGTTTGTAGAAGAATTACCACATTTTTTGGATTTTTTGTTTTTTTCCTGTCAAACTTGGAACTGTGAATTCGTCTCTGGAAACCCAGGTAAGAAAAGACTCATTTCCAGCCCTCACAAAAATATCAGTTATCCAGGATCAGTTATCCCTAAGGACTGTAATCCATTGCACAGTGTCTTTACACTGAGAAATGATTCAACAACAAGGTTTTGTGTTCATGGTTGTTCTCGTTGCTGCTTCTTCCTGGGGCCTTCCAGGAACCAGGAGTTTGAACATTGGCAGGAAAAAAAAGAAGAGTTTGTCAGAAGTTTCTGACAAAGAAACTCTTCCCCTGCAACTTCTGTCCTGCTGGTTGGATTTGGGCTTGTCTCCCAAATTCCAGGAGCTTTCCTTGTCTCTGGAAATCCTTCCTGGTGCCTTCGAGGAACCACAAGTGTGAACACCAGCAGAAAAACTCCCCTATTAATCTGCCCAACAGCTCCACCTCAGAACAGGGGAAATTTTCCCTTTTTTTGCCCACCAAGTAAAAAAAAAAAGAAATAAATAAAAAAGGCATCACTTCCCAAAGTCTCAGTTCCCACAAATCGGCTTTTGCTGACGGTTTGACACCGGCGCGGCTCCGAACGCTTCGTTATCTTCTAAATCCCTCTGCAAAGCTTTGAGCTGACAAGGATCTTCCACAGGGCACAGATTTTTTGAGACATTTTCCCCACTAAAAGCGCTGTTTCTTTCCTTTTCCTGGAATTATCCGAGACCTTGGGGGTTATTGGGCTGCAAAGACAAGAGCCTGGATGAGTAATTGTTTTTCAGGGAGCAGGAGCTGGTGGAACAGAGCACAAAGATTCACGTGGTTTGCAGCTGGAATGGCAAAAACTAAAGGTTTATAATTCAGGCTGTTCTGGGTGTAGAGATTTAAAGGCACCTGCTCCTTGAAGCAGCTCCTGGTGCCACGGGAAATGCTCAGAATGGAGCAACACACGGCTCTTCCTGGGATCCCAGGGCGGATAAAATGACAATATTGGGGCATTTTTCCATTATGATGCCTTGTGTTAAAGAAAAGGTTGCATTTCAGGTCACAACAAGGGGGTTTTAAAAGCAGGAGTTGAGGTTTCGTGACGCAGTCAGGAGTCAGAGTAGAATCAGGGAATTGCTGAGGATGGAAAAACTCTCTGAGAGTGAGTCCAACCATCCCCAGCAGTGCCAAGGCCACCCCTGACCCCTGTCCCCAAGTGCCACATCCACAGGGATTTGAAATCCCTCCAGGAATGGGGACTCCACCACTGCCTGTTCCAGTGCCTGACCACCCTCCCAGTGAAGAAAGTCCAAATGTCCTGGGAAGAGTCCGACTGGAGGGGATAAAGTGGAACTTGGTGCTCATATCACACCAGGGGACATTTGGGTGGGATCTTGGGAACAATTCTTCACTGAAAGGATTGTCCAGCACTGGAACAAGGGGGAACAAGGGACAGGACAAGGGAGAGTGGCTTCAAACTGCCAGAGAACAGGGTTAGATGGGATATTGGGAAGGAATTCCTGGCTGGGAGGGTGGGGAGGCCCTGCCCAGGTTGCCCAGAGAAGCTGTGGCTGCCCCTGGATCCCTGGAAGTGTCCAAGGCCAGGTGGGAGCAACCTGGGCCGGTGGAAGGTGTCCCTGCCCGTGGCAGAGGGTTGGAATTAAACATTCCTTGAAGTCCCTTCACACCCAAACCCTTCTCTGATCCCACAATCTCTTGGTGGGGAACTGACAGTGAATCAAAAAAACCCCAAATTACAAAAACCCCGAAGACTGTGCAGCACATTTCCCATGGACTTCCCGGGGAAGATTTTGCTCCCTGTATTAATAAACCCCTTTCAGTAAAACCTCTCCAATTTACACACCCCTTAAATAGCAAATTAATCGTTCAGGGCTCTCAATGCAAAGATAATTTGAATTTGTTTTGCCAACAAGAGGATTTATAGGAAAGCCAATCGAGGCCGTGCTCTGCAACGCTGTAGTGCATCAGGATCCAGCACCAGCAGGTTCCAATTCTATTTTAATTACTTAAAATCATAATTATTGGAGTCAAAGGACTCACATGCACCAAAAAAACCAGTACAAGGGAGGAGGTTTCAACACTGGAGGCACCAGAGTGACAGAGTGAACACAGCGCTTGGCAGTGACACGGTGCCTCTTCACATTTATGAAGCTTTTAATGCTTAAAAGCAGCTTTTTGCTCACAGTAGCAATAGATGTTTATTTTCACTGAGAAACTGCTGCTTTTCCATTAAAAAAAAAAATATAAAAGGAAGGATGCAGCAATCTGGGAACAACCTGATGTCTGGGAAGTTTGTGGGTTGGCAAACGCAGCCCTGTTTCTGCTCATGTTTAAATCACCAATAAACCAAATTGCCCAGCTCTGGTTTTATGATAAATTCAACTTAAGCCAGGTTGGGAAAAGATCTAAGAAAAGAAGATTTAAGAAAAAAAAGAAAAGGGGCTTTGCCCAGATTGTTTTGTTTTAATGATAATTTCACCTGCACATGTCCTTTTTTTTCCCCCCAATCCATCAAGATTTTTCTCTCCCCACATCTTCTTCTTTTCCCCTAACATCTTTGGCTCCGTTCTTTCATTCTCCAAAACCAAAATTATGGCCCACACAGCAAGAAATCCAAGGAAAACCATGGAATGCTGCCTGCAGTGAACTTCCAGGACATCAACCAGCATCTTCACACCTTCTGCACCAATCCCTTGGAGCTGCCCCACCAAAGGTACTGGAATTTCTGCTCTTGGATTACTGAGCAGCTCCATGACCTGGAGATGTTTGATTTTGGGGAGCAGGTTAATGGAGAATTCAGGGCACACAAGTTGCACATTCCTTTACAGGATCTGGAGAAACTGCCCTGTGTCTTCCACAAGTGCCAAATGTCTCTTATGACTTTTCCAGGTGATGCTGCAAATCCTGGCCTGTATTTTCATGCTCTAGGAAGTATTTTAGTGATTATACCCAATTTCTTTTTAGGTCTAGACCTGTCTGGAAAATATTTAAGGGGAGACTCTGAAAATCAACTGGAAAAGCTGCAGGAATTCCACAATCCATCAATCCTGTCTGTGCAATCAGGGATTTTCCCAAGGGTGGTGTAGGGGGAGCAAGTGGAGGATTTCTTATTTGTGTGGAAAAAAATCGGGTTCAGGACTAAGATTATGAATTCTTTGGGTTTTTTGGGATTAACATCAAATTAAAAGCCAGAGGAACAACTGATTTTCCACCATGCCAAGATTATTATCCCAAAAAAACGTTACAGGCCTTGGCAAAAACCATCTACAAATCATAAGTTTTGAACAGCACCACTAAAAAATGAAATATTTATAAGAATGAATCAACATCACAGCTTGAAAATTATCAAACATTTGGATTTTGGGGGGATTAGCATCAAATTAAAGGCAAGTAGCTTTTAATTTCAGTAGCTTTTAGATCAGGTGCTGAGTCAAATGCCAAAATTTCCTGTCTGCAAACTGGGAGAGGTCTAAATATCACACACACAGCTCTGAGAGGGGATTTGTAGCAGAGAGGTTTATGTCAACCAAAAAAAAACCCAAGGAAAACTGCCTTTCACTCAGCCTTAGCTCACTAATCCCAGACTACATTTAGACATCTCTTCCAAAGAAAGATTCAGCACAAAAATCCGCTGCATTTCGGTGTCTAAATCGTCATATTTTGGGCAAGACAAACGATTCCAGTTTTCTTTTCAGCTCAGGAGCAGCAACTGGCAGCAAAAGCTGATTAGAGAGAAGGGAAAAGGAAGTTTCTTTTCAGGTTGAGGGGCTTTCCAGCTTCAATATTTAAGGTTCAGACTGTGCCTGTCAGGCTTCAGAAATTCAGTGGTTTTTTCAGATTACATGAAGTTCATATCAAAGGACTTGGGGTTTTACCGACTGGAAAGTCCCGAGTTGCAAAATTCACAGAATTTGGGAAGTGTCATAGTCCTGGAGGAGCAGCTGAGGATCCAGGAGGCAGCTGGACAAGTGATTTCTGGAATGGAAGTTTGAAGGTCCAACAAGAAGCACCTGGAATATTGAGGGGAGCTCTGGGGAGAAGGACTTGGGGGTGAGAGGTTGGATATGACCCAGCCCAGAATTCCAATCCCATCCTGGGCTGAGCCCCAGCTTGGGCAGAGAGGGATTCTGTCCCTCTGCCCCTCAGGGGAGACCCCCCTGCAGAGCTGCTCCAGCCCTGGGAACAGCACAGGGAGCACATGGAGCTGCTGGAGAGAGTCCAGAGGAGGCACCAAGAGGGAGGAAAGGCTGGGAGAGCTGGGATTGTTCACCTGGAGAGGAGAAGCTTTGGGGTGACCTGATTGTGGCCTTGCAGGACCTGAAGGAGCTACAGGAAACATGGAGAGAGACCATTGACAGGGGATGGAGGGACAGGACACAGGGAATGGCTTTAAGATGGAAGAGGATAGATTTAGGTGGGATATTGGGAAGGAATTCTTGGCTGGGAGGGTGGGGAGGCCCTGGCACAGGGTGCCCAGAGAAGCTGTGGCTGCCCCTGGATCCCTGGAAGCGTCCAAGGCCAGGTTGGAGCTACCTGGGCCAGTGGAAGGTGTCCCTGCCCATGGCAGGGGTGGGGTTGGATGATCTTTAAGGTCTTTCCCAACCCAAGCCATTCTACAATTCCATAATTGTACAAAATGCTCTGAAAACCCAGGTGCCAAGTTCAGGTTGAGCAAACCTTGATGCTGCCACCCCACAGAGGGAGACACCAGGATTTATTCTTCTCCCTGAGTCCCAAAGTGCTTTCTAAGCACATGTCCCTGCACAGACAAATGTATATAAATATATATATTTCCACATATACCAGATTGCAGCATGAAAGTTAAACCACCTAAAATAGTTAAAATGAAAATATCTTGGAGTATCGGCCCCAGCACTGGCTCAAATGCAGGAAGAGATTTTCCACTCTAAGTTTTGATTATTCCTACAAAATGTAAATATCCACCAGATTTGTTGCCACTGCTTGAGATGGCCCATTTTAATTTTTTCTTTTTTTTTTTTTTGAAATGCAAACTAATGCACATGTGGGCTGCAGATATAAAAGCAGGATCTCCAAGCTCTAACTCCTCTATTTAACTATGCAAATAACATTTGGGGAGGGGGTGTGTCTTGCACACACAAAGTGTTTACATATGTACTTTCTGCCTCAGTAAACTCAGAGCTCAAATTAATGTATATTCTTGGTATTAAATTCAAAGATCAAACCCACACAAGTCAGGAATACCAACACTTTCATCTTCCCAAGCACAACGAGTTCTAGATGTGGAGGAATAAAGCAGAATAGATGTTTTATTAAACACCCAGCTATGCCTAAATCCTCCTTTTAACTGGTTCTGAGCATCCCAGCACTTCTGGTGCAACTCCTACGGATAATTATCTGCCAGGAATTGGGGCTAAATTAATAAAACACACAAGATTGCTACAAAATGCCCAGTATTAATTGAAGTACTCGATATCTCATTAGCTCTGAGAGCATAATGGGGTTTTGATTAGGCAGATTATTAAACTCCCTTCCCTGGTGCTCCCACCTGATTGGAATTAGAACCTCTTCAGGTGTTGCAGAGTGGGAATTGCTGGTGCAGCCACATTCCAGGGAAAACGTGGTAAAGTAACCCTGGGTCATCATTTATTGGGGAACAACTTGGATCCAACAGCAAAATGAAAATACAGAAGGGCTGCTTGATTAAAATCCCAGACAAAACATTCTCTACTAAACCCAGATGTCCTCATGGATCACAAGATGAATCACAGGATCATTTAGGTTGGAAAAATCCCTCTAAAATCAAACCCAACCATCCCCAGCACTGCCCCAAGTCCACAAGTGCCACATCCACAGGGCTTTGAAATCCCTCAGGGATGGGGACTCCAAACCTTCCTGGGCAGCTGTGCCAGGGCTGGAAAACCTTTTCCACAAGGAAATTTTTCCTGTGACCCGACCTAAACTTCTGGTGGAACTTGAGGCTGTTTCCTCTGCTCTTGCCACTTATTCCATGGGAGAAGAGACCAATCCCCACCTGCTCCAACCTCCTGTCAGCCCCATTCCTCTCTCTGGAGGTCACAAGGGAGAAGAACAAACAGGAGGCAAACGTGGGTTTCACCAACTTAAGGCTCCCTCAGCTTCCCTTCTGACAAAGAATGTTTGGATTGCTTTGAAACAAGGTTGGTTTCTTAATTTATTATTTATTTTTCTTGGGATATATATTCCTTTTCCCTTTGTCTTATATATTAACCCCATCCCTACTTCCAGCTGGTTTACAAGTGTTGGAAGCACTGGGTGACCTGCAATGTCTCAGTTCCCTGAACTCTTTTCATTGATTCCTCCAATATTAATCATGGAATGGTTTGGGTTGGAAGGGATCTTAAAATTCATCCAGTTCCACCCCCTGCCATAGGCAGGGACACCTTTCACCATCCCAGGTTGCTCCCACCTGGCCTTGGACACTTCCAGGGATAGCACAATTTAAGGAATTATTTACTACTTTAATGATTGTCATTAAATATTTGAAGTTTTGGGAGGCTTGATGGTAGATCCTGGAGCCCAACAATCCCCTTGCCTCTAAACCTATTTATTGACACTAAATATTAATAAATTCTCCAATCAGAGAGGCTCCCAGACAATCAATTTTCAAGCTTTATCACGTTAAAGTGATACCAAAACTTATGCTGCATTTTTCTCACCCCCAAGTTCATTATGGGGGGGAAAACCTTGGCTCACCTTTAAGCAGCTTTACAGTTTCTGAGAACACTTCTGAAAACACAAAGTTTACAAAGTGTTGATGTTTTTATTTCTTGTTTTGTCCCCAAGTTCCTTCTGAGGGGAAAGCACTGGCTGCATTTCCAGCAGGTTTATTTTCTGAAAACACTTCATGGTTTTTGTGAAGTGTTGATACCGGTGCTCGTTGAAAGCAGCAACATCTTCCTCTCTGAAGCTGGACAAGCTATTTTTGTGTCTCTCTCCTTTTATTCACTATAAAGGAAACCTGAAAAGCAAACTTTTAGACTCCTAAAACCCTTTCAAGTCCATTGCATGGATTTATTGTCCGTCTCCAATGTGGCATCTTTAAGAAATATCCATTCCACACCCTTTTAGCTGCTTCCCTCTCTCACCAAGTGGCCCTTTTGTACATGCAGCAACCACAAAGCCCTGAATTTAAAAGCATTCCAAGGGGATCTTTGATATATCCTGAATCAGGTCCGGTGCACAACCCTGGAGACAACGGGAACACTTCAAAAGGTTCCAATCCCAACCTCCACAGCCCCATTTAACACCTTGTATTTTACAGCCGATCTCATTCCCAACCCCTCAAGCGTTTCTGGTGTCCACTTGGACCACAAACATTTGTAATTGTCATCTGTGAACCACAACTTCCTTCCCCTCCAAAGTTCTCCCACAAGATGAAAAGCCCCTGGTTTTATAAATCCCGTTATAACTGGATAAATCCAAGCGCTGCATTCCCCCTGTTATCCATTTGGGATCCCAAATCGGGGATCTGTGTGCCAAGGGATACATCCCCCCCACCCCTTTTCTATCCCATTTCCAGCTGCCGTGGAATTGGAGCTTCACCACAATATTTCCCACCTGGGATTATCCTATGGAGCTCCTGCAGTTGGATTTCCTGCGGAAAATAAACAACATTCCCTTCAAAAACGTCACTTCCCAACTAAACCACCTAAAGGGTGAGGGTTTTATACACAATCACCCTGGGTGAGAAACTTCCACTTATTTTTGGGCTTCTCCTGAAGGAATGGGAGGTTTTTCCCTTACCCAGGGCTCTGTTTTCATCAGATCCTCTCCCAAATTCTGCCTCATTTTATGAGAGCACCTCTCTGAGCCACCGTTGTGCCGCCAAAATGATGCAAGACAACCTTATATTAATTAAACACAAGGCTGCTAATATTTCCTAGACCTTTAAAACCACGCTGCTGGGCTGTCAGGGAAAGCCAATTTTTCCCCTGGAGAGGCTTTGGAATCCCTCAGGAAGTAACCAAGCACGGAATGACAGCACAATTCTCCAGCTGTTCCACACGAGCAATAACACTTTCTCCGAACGTTCCTCTGCCTTCTCCCACCATATGTTACATTTTAGCAAACGTTTTTCAACCTCTCCCCCCCAGTTTAAAAGCTCTTTGTTGGTTTGGGGAGGAACGTGGTGCTGGTTGGCCGGAGAGCTGTGAGAATAATTGATTTCTTTGGTTTGTTAGTCAAAGCAGCGACGCTCGCGGAGGGCAGAGAGGAGCTCGCTCCGGGTTAAATAAAACATCTTGTTTTGGCAGTCAAGGAAATCAGGATAAATTCAGGAGCAGAATTGCCTGAGCTCACGGTGTCGCCTCCGTTCAAACCTTTTTCTACTCCATCCGTTCGGATGTTTGAGGCAAAGTCTCTCCTTGTTTTCATCCGAAATTGTCCGCAAAAAAAAACAACCTTAAAACATTTCCTTTCTGCTGTTTCTTAATCCCTCTTCTGATGGTTTTTGTTTAACCCTGTCTGGAGTCAAGACCTGGCAGGGCTTTATCCCAGGGGATTGGCTTTCCCAGGAACTGCTGATGCTCCTTCACAGCCTCAGTAAATCATTGTCTGCTTCACACAACTGAGCAAAATCAACCATCTTCCAACAGGTGACATGTAGAGTTCACTGATAAAAATATGATTTTGGTTCAAAGCCTGTCTCAAGTACAGATCTAAAACAGCACCTGGATTCATCACAGAATCATGGAATGGTTTGGGTTGGAGGGACCTTCAAACCCATCTCATTCCAACCCCTGCCATGGGCAGGGACACCTTCCACCGGCCCAGGTTGCTCCAACCTGGCCTTGGACACTTCCAGGGATCCAGGGGCAGCCACAGCTTCTCTGGGCAACCTGTGCCAGGGCCTCCCCACCCTCCCAGCCAGGAATTCCTTCCCAATATCCCATCTAAACCTACTTTCCATCAGAAGATGCAGGGAAACAAGCCCCACTCATTTGTTGGAGTCTCATATCTACAACCCAGAGCCCACATTTCAAGCCTCCACACGTGGGTTCCAGCAGACCTGGATGGAAAACACTGACAAAAAAAAAAAATCTCATTATCACAAAGCAGCTGAACAGGAATAAAACCCACCCATGAACCTTTCTCAGCATTTGTGGGAGGATTTTCCAGCTAAAGCTTGGAGTTGTATCCACAGGAGTAAATAAAGCTGGGTCAGAGCTACGGGGCAAAGAGCAACTCAGGTCCGTGTTCTTACGCTTTCTCATCTCAATAAAACCCTAAAATCAGCAAAAATAACACCAGAATGGCCACAGAAATCAGTTCTCTGCCCCGAGAAGCCCAGACCTGCCCCACAAAGCCCTTCAAAGGGCACAACATCTACAACACAAACACAGAAGGGCCACCCAGGACCTCCAGGGTTACCCAGCCGAGGGGTGTCCACATTCCAGCACCTGTGGGATCACAGAATTCCTTAAAAACACAAGGCTTCCACGCTCCAAGTTCCTCTACTTTGCTCCATGTAGGCAAATATCACAGCAAAATAAACCCACTGGCAAACAGAATTATGAATAATAAAGCAGAGGCTGGTAAAAGAATAAATAAAGGTTAAACCCCAATAAAGAAATCAGATTGGCTCTAATATTTAGGGAATGTTTATGTAGTCCTGGGAAAAATGCTCTTTCCATGAAGAATTTCAAATCTCTTTGCAATTTTCCCAAGAATTAAGAGGGTCAGGATGGATTTCTTTATCACAGAAGATCCTAAAGCTGTTTAGTACCTTCCCAGAATTCAAAATCTTTTTTACAAAACCACTACAGTAAGTTTGTTTTCTACTCTCACCCGAATCAGATTTAGATTGTAGGTTGGTTTTATGTAATTTAAATTGATCTATTAATACTTCAAAATTAAATATAAGACTTTGAGACCTCATGTGTTGTGGGTTTTTTGGTTTTGTTTTTTTTTTTTAAGTCAAACCTCAGTTCATGGGGCACGAGGCAGATTCTCATGGCTGGGCAGATGTCACCAGCAGCAAGGTCTCTCCTTGACCTCAGAGCATGAAAACAAACTATTTTCTCTCCTCCCCAAGCCTGCAGCAAAGCAGAGACAAGGAATTCTCCCCCATTTCACATCCAGGGCCTAAATGAGCACTGGCAGCGACATATTTTAAGCTGTGAAGTGCTAAAGGGGGTTTAGATGTGAGTTAATTCCCAAGAGGAGCCTCCAAAGCTTGGTGACCACAAACTTCAGGCAGAGAACTGCCCAGGACTCAAACTTAGTCAGGGCACAGTTAATTCTTTGATATCACAATATTATTATTTTTCTGTGCTGTATAAGCTCAGAATGACCTTTATAAATAGGACAGAGCTTAGGATTGAGGAGGATCCAGATGGATTCCTTTGCCACCAGCACAGAGGTCACGAGAAATAAAGGGTCCATCAGGATTTAGATACAACCAACAGCCACTGGAAACCCCTGAATCAGGCAGGGCAGGTCCTCCTGATCTTCACAGCCACCAACATAAAACCAGCCAACATTGGCCCATCAGGATTTCTGGAGACAAAAAAAGCTCCTGGAGTTGGGGAGACAAGTCCAAATCCAATTATCAGGCCAGAAACTGCAGAGGAAAAGGAGGTTTTCTTGTCAGGTTTCCCATGCTTTTGATAATAAATAATGAGATGAAACTCTTTTCCTGCCAATGTTCAAACTTCTGGTTCCTGGGAAGGCCCCAGGAAGAAGCAACAACAAGAACAACCATGAACACAAACCCTTGTTGATGAATCATTTCTCAGCATGAAGATGCTGCATAATGGATTAAAGTCATTAAGGATAACTCATCCCAGATGATTTATATTTTTATGAGGGCTGCAAATGAGTCTTTTCTTACCTGGATTTCCAGAAATTGATTCATAGTTCCAGGTTTGCCAGAAAAAAAATGCCAAAAATGTGGTATTTCACACACAAACCGTGATTTTATGTGGAAAGTAAAGAAGTGGCTCTAGAAATGTCACACAGTTGACATCAGGTATGGATTGTGAGCAGAGGGCTCTGGAATATCCCCAGGGAGGAGACTCCCCCCTCTCTGGCCAATCTGCTCAGGGCTGGGGCACTGCCCAGCCCAGAAGTTCTTCCTCCTGTGCAGGTGGCACTTGCTGGGCATCAGTTCCTGCCCGTTGCTCTTGTGCCATTGCTGGGCCCCCCCGAGCAGAGCCTGGGGCATCCTCTGCCCCCTCCCTGCAGGCCCTGCCAGCCCTTGGGGAGGTCCCCTCTCAGTGTCCCCTCTGGAGCATGAACAGCCCCAGCTCCCTCAGGGATGCTCCAGTTCCTTCATCATCTCTGTTGCCCTTGAATTCCAAGGAAAACCTTTGTCCTGATCAGAGTAGATTCATTGGGTCATTTAGTTTGGGAGAGACCTTTAGGGTTGAGTCTGATCATCTGTCAGCCTAAAAAGCTTCCAAATTAATTGTTCCAGTTGCCCTCTAAGTTTCAGGTTCCCAGTGTCCCAAAAGCACTTGTTCAGCATTAAAAAAACCCAATCCTTTGCTCCCAAAATGAAAACAACGATTTCCCTGAAAAAAATTCAGGTTCCTGGATGGCACAGACTGGGAGAACATCAACTTTCACCTCCTCTACCTGCAGCACTGCAATCCCTCACCACTCTGACAAAGAGCAGCCCCTCTGAATAACAGAGCTATTCAACCCTGTATTAATAAAAAAATCATCAATCTGGCAGATCACAGCTCCCCCCCTCACAATTTAGGGGTGCCTGAGACCTCAGAGCACCCCTGAGACCTCTGTTTGCCATCAGCTGCTTTGCATTTTGCATGAGGCAATTACTTTGCTTTAGGAAAACCTTCTGGAGGTACTTTAGCTCTGCAAAAAAAACCAAAAAAAGTCCCACAGGACCAGCCAATTAACAACCTTTGTGCCCAGCAAAGCACATCTTTCCTCTCCTCATAACAACACTCAGCTTTGTCTGCCAAAAAAATGATACCAGAGCCTGTCCTCCAACAGCAGAGACCCCCCTAATAACAAAATCTGATGCTTAAACACACAAAAAATACTTAATAGGCAAAGAAAAAATATCAACAGACTTCGTTTCCCACCAATATTTGAACATCTGGGCTGAGGCAGCTGCAGGGTCACTGAGCCCCAGTGATGTCTGTGCATTTATTGCCACTGTTTGTTGTGCTCTGAATCTTTTCTCCTGCAGCCACAGAGCTCTGCAGGAAGAATAAAATAAGAAATAAGGAATAAATAACAAGCTCCTGTCATGCCTATCAAAAAAAAAAAAAAAATCAAGTGATGTGGCTTAAACATGAGAAACAGAGTTGGTTTTGATTTGGTCTTTGCTCTCCTTAACTAAGCATAGCAGCCAGCAATAACTTGGGTTTCTATCAGCAATTACATGCAGTTACATAATAAATAAATTAAATTAGGAGCTACTGCTTTGTGCAGAGCAGCTCCTTCTTTCAGGACTTCAAGATCATGCCAGGGGAAAAAAAAAAAACAAAGAAAAAGAGGGAAAAAACAGACACAAAACCCAGAGAGAGACTTTTCCTGATGTGGCAGCATCTCAAGAGCCAACAAAAAGAAACCAGGTATTGGATTGATGTCTAAAAATCCTGGGAAAATGAGCTATCAGTCAGGCTTGTCTAGATCTGTGCTGAGGCTTTATCAAGGCCATCAAATGGCTTTCTCCTTTCCTTTCTCCATGTATTTTTAGGCTTTTATTGTTCCCTGATTTCCTGCTTGAATTCAAAGATCTCGTGGAACAGCCCATTAGCATATCTTGAATATAGATGCAGCCTCTGGTGTGGGATTGGGTTTCTCTCTGAATTTTAATCCCAAAGCTGTTCTTTTCCACGTTGTCCATGTGAGGAATCAGAATTTCAGTCGGTTTGTGGAACTCTGAGCGTGTTTCAAGGTGGGACAGCAGCAAACAGACAAAGGGAGGGAGAAGTTTCAGCCTTCCCAAGCCACCCTGGCAGCATTTTCCATGCAAATTCCTGTTTGGAATGACCCCAAGCCCAGATACTGTGGGATCCAGTCCTACATCATCCCTGCCTTCCCCATCTGCTGGAAGTGTCCGGGAAAACATGGCAAGGGATCAGGCTGGGAAGGAATCCTTGATATGAGATGTATCAGAACTCCAGGAGTCAAGGAAAAGAGGTGAAGACACAGGGAGAGGAGCAGAAAACAGGACTTGGGTTGGAGATGATGGAGGGGTCCCAAGTGCACAGCAGAAGGTGGGGGAGTATCCAAGTCAGGAGAGAATTAACATGGAAAACCGAGGAGCACTGAGGGCAAGGGGCTGCTAAAGGAACAGGCATTGTCTTCCCAAGGGTTTCAATGTGTTCCTCACCCAGAGCCTGCAGCAATCACCCGAGTCTGAGGTGGGTGCACGAGCAAGGACTCTGCAGAGGAATGAGGAATTCAGGCCCAGTTGTGTCTCCAGCTGAGATTATCTCCTGTGGACACCCCTCGAGGAAATACAGCTGCTGGTTGTGGATTTGACAGCTCTGATCATCCCTGGAGGGTATAAACCCAGAATGGAGGAGGGGAAAGACATATTTTGCTGTGACCTGGGCAAGGTGTGTCCCTACATGGGCACAACCGTCAGTGGCCAATTGGTAAAGTCATTTTAACCAAAATTGGTGGCCTGGGAGCACTGGGGGGGTTCCCCTGGAGAAGAGAAGGATCCAGGGAGAGCTGAAAGCCCCTTTTCCAGGGCCTAAAGGGGCTCCAGGAGAGCTGGAGAGGGACTGGGGACAAGGGAGGGAGGGACAGGACACAGGGAATGGCTTCCCACTGCCAGGGGGCAGGGAGAGATGGGAGATTGGGAAGGAATTCCTGGCTGGGAGGGTGGGGAGGCCCTGGCACAGGTTGCCCAGAGAAGCTGTGGCTGCCCCTGGATCCCTGGGAGTGTCCAAGGCCAGGTTGGAGCAACCTGAGCTGATGGAAGGTGTCCCTGCCCATGAAAAGGGTTGGAACTGGATGATCTTAAAGGTCCCTTCCAATCCAAACCATTCCAGGATTTCACAAAATCAAACACAAATCAAATCCTTCCTGTGATTTGAGTCATTTACACCACTTTAAACACAGAAAAACATTCTAAAGGAAACAAAGCAATCACAATTCCTGCCTCCTTTTTCCTTTCCTTTGAGGTAAGATAGTCCAGTGGGAAATTCATTCAGTACTTTTCCATCGAATCTGTATTTAAGGAGGGTAGATTTCACTGGGACAGCATTTCTAGGAAAGAAAACAAGGCAATATGAGAAGGCCTCTTGTTTCTAGAGCTGAAATTATTTGCAGCTCTAATACCAAGAAAACCTTTGCCTCTTGAGCATTGCTTAGGACATCCACCACATCATTGACTAAAAAGCACTCTGATTCAACCCCAAATCCCCAAAAGAGCCAAAAGAGTGGCTTCTTTAAAACAAAATTTGTTAGGACTTCAGTTCCTTGTGTTTATCTCCCAGGTTTTCTGTGAGGAATCACTGTTTTAACCCCCGAAAAACATCACCAAAACACCACTTAGATAAATAAGTTACATCCTTCATTATTGACATGCTTAAAGCAAAAGGGTCATTCCCTCAAATCCCTCATGCACAGGGAGGCTCCAGCAGAGCAAGGAAAGGATGTGCAGATCCCATTTTCCTTCAGGAAACCCCTCAGGAATCATCCCCACCCTCAGCTGCACAAGTCTTTAAACAGAGCAGGGTAAGACCCATCTCTGGTGGCATTTGCAGCCCTAAAATCCTCCAGCAGCTCCACAAATCCAGGGAAGTGGGAGGAGAGCAGGGTTTGGAGCTCAGTGGTGGCTGCACATCTGCAGCTCTTTGGGAGATTTGGGTGGGCTCCAAAAAAAGCAACAGCTGAATAAAATCAACTCCCAAATTCAGACAAATAGCTGCTCCAGGACCAACTGAATCCTGTCTCATGGCAGTAGGAATTAGAGATTGAGGGAAAATAGGGCTTGTCTTGGGATCCTTTAACTGGGATAGCCAGGGGCTGGTGATTTTGTGGGAAAACACTTTCTTTGAGGGGAGTTTTTGCTCCTAGGGAGTCACACTCCAATCCTGCTTCATCTGGTGATGCTGAATTTCTGTCTGCTCCCCGTGGCCTGAAGCTACTTGCTTCCCAAAGGATTGCCTGGGAAAAGGAATAAGCAGGAAAAAGCCAAGTCTTTTCTGAGCTCCAACACAGCAGGGCTGAAACATTGCAAGTTTTTAACTGAAATCACATTTAATGGCTCTTTTGAGGGATCTCAGCACTGTCAGAGCATGGGTTGAGCAACTAAGATCTGCCAAGATTATCCCTGTTCCTGAAATGTCTTTAGGATTTGAATGATTAAATTAGGAGATGGTTGGTAAAAACATGAGCTCAGAGAGTGATAGGGTGGATATTTGTCTGTGAAGGGGTTACCAAGGCCAAAAAGGGAGAGCAGGACCAGTAGATTGGTCTGTTTGTCCTCTGGATCCAGCACAGAAACCACCTCAGAAGATGCCAACTGCACCTTGGGCTGAACTGTGTCCCAAAGTGCCACATGCCCGTGGTTTTTGAATGATTCCAGGGAGGATGACTCCAACACTGCCTGGTCCATGGGATTGGGAGCAAGAGTAGGGGTTCTGTGAGGGGACATCCCCCTCTCCAAGGCATTGGGCAGCTCACAAACCCGAGCTGTGTCCTGCAACCCCTGAGTGTGACATCCCTGTGACACCAGTGCCACTTCCTAAAGGAGACAGCTGGAAGATAACAAACCAAATGTGGCAAATTTGGGCAAAAATTTGATTTTTTTTTTCCCCAAACCTGCTGCAAGTCAAACCCTTTTAATTTTTTAACCTTAAACAGGTTGGTTTAACCTTAAAACAGGTTGGTTTAAAACACACCCAGCAGGGAAGCTGTGCTAAAAGGCTGTTTTGTGTTCCCAAAAGGGAAGGATGGTGCCCAGGGATGGTTTGATGCCGAAATCTGGTGGTTTTTCTGTTGGATTTATCCCTCTGTGTGTTGAGAGGTAGCTCAGCTCAGGCAACAAGTTTTAGCTCTTGTTAGGGTGGGTTTCCTGCTGGAAATCATCTCCCAAAACGAGGCACAGCAAACTGGAGGGATAAAACTTAGAGGGGACTGTTGTGAGGCAGAGCAGGAATTCCTGGCCGTGCTGCCACTTCCAGCAGTAAAAAACATGAGGAATTGTCCTTTAGACCAAAGCAACTGTGTCCCAAATGTGTCTGAAATATTCTGAGGCACCTCTGCTTCACCAGGGTGGCACTAAAGGACCTTGTTCAATATGGGGCAGTTCTCCCTAAATTTTGGGGCACAAAGCAGCGGGTTTGGAGTCCCTGAAAATGGACTCTGGCACAAAAACTCTTGCTGGGATATCCCCAGAAATCCAGGACTGAGGGAGTGGTTTTCAGAGGAGGAACTCGATTAGTAGAGATGTGGTGGCTCCTCACGAAGGTTGGGGCTGCTCAGCTTTATACCATGGAAGGATTTGGGACATCAGGAGGAATTTTGGACATCAGGAGGAATTCCCCTGTGGAAGAGGTGGTTAAACATTGGAATGTGACATCCAGGGAGGTTTGGAGTCCCCATGCCTGGAGGTGTCCCAGGAATGACTGGACGTGGCACTCAGTGCTCCGGTGGGATCGGTCACGGGTCGGACTCAATGATCTTGGAGGTCTTTTCCAACCTTAATGATTCCGGGATTCTGGGACCGAAATGGAGCAGCCCTGATGAAAATCTGAAGTTCCAGAAGTCACATTTCAGGGTGACTTTCATCCCAACCTGCTGGGAGTGAGGTGTCCCTCAGAACACAGGAACCACACGTCTCACCTCCACCTCTGAGTGAAAAGCTCCTCCTGATTTGATGTGCTGTGATCTCGAAAACACCATTTCCTTTCAGCCCCTTCTCTTCCATCCACTCACATTTTTACTGCAGCCACTATTTATTTCCTCCCAGCTCCTCTCCTGCATTAACATCATCTTTGCCAGGTGGAACAGGAGCAATAATTCACCCTGAGTTACTTTCCAGGGAAGACCCGTGGCCTGGTGTCCGCTGGGGCTTGGAAAATTGATTTCTTGGCTTCTAAATTCTCCTTCTAAACCACTGATAAACCCCTTATAAGCTGTGAATGGCTGGTGTCACAGCAGGTGCTGTTTCCCTGATAAACATAATCACTCCCAGAACTTGCCAAGGTGGGAATTTGGACAGGAATCAACAAGTCAGATTATTTGTTGCTTTTCTGAGCTCAGCTTTGTGCTTTGGAGGCAAAGTGTGAACAGGCAGAACAGGAACAGCTTTTTCCCGTGGCAAAGGGGAGGAGAGAGGAGGAGGAAGGGGAAGAAAGGATAAAGAAATCAACTGTTTCCACATAATATTTCCAAAAATAGGAGATAAGCTTTGGATATTTGGGTTACCTGAAGACTTGCAGGATCCTCAAGTTTTGCAGGTTGTTTTGGAAGCTCGGTTGAAACCATCTTTATTCATGATGGGGCTCATCAAGGAGAAGTGGGGGCCACCTGTCAGATAAACTGGAGTTTCCCTTTGAGTTTGGGGAAGGTAAATGTATAAAGCCAATTAAGTTTCATGGATTAATTTCCCAAACTGCAGGATAAACTGGCAGATATTGTTCCCCAGCTAAGCTTGAGTGACGTGGTTTCTGTTACCCAGATCTTCAAAAAATGCTTTTATTGTAAGAAAGGCAGATTTTGCCACCTAAGCTGAATTTATTTTTTCTTTTTTAGTGTTCAGAGGAAAAGCTCATTTTTTAAGAGCTTAGAATTCTGCTGCAAAAGCTGTCTGGGATGAGCAGAGTGAAGGGCTCAACTTCAGAGAGATGGGACTGTTTCTGAGGGCAGCGGAATCCCAGGATGGTTTGGGTTGGAAGTTCATCCAGTGCCACCCCTGCCATGGGCAGGGACACCTTCCACCAGCCCAGGTGGCTCCAACCTGGCCTTGGACACTTCCAGGGATCCAGGGGCAGCCACAGCTTCTCTGGGAAACCCATTTCAGTCCCTCCCCACCCTCCCAGCCAGGAATTCCTTCCCAATCTCCCATCTGTCCCTGCCCTCTGGCACTGGGAAGCCATTCCCTGTGTCCTGCCACAAAATGCCAGGGGCACCTTGTCAGAGGAGCTGGGCTGAGTTTCATGATGCAGTGAAAGATTTAAGGCAGTTTTTTAACTTTTAACTCAGCTTTAGGGCACCTTGGCCAGAGAGAGGACAAAACTCACCCATGTTTCACAAACACCTTCTAATTTTCATTATTTCCATGGGAGGCTCAGATCCTTCTGGTCTGGACAGGCAGGTTTTCACTCCAGCTCATGGTGCAATTCCCAACTCCCACCAAAAGCAGTTCAGGACTTTTCCCTTCAACTGGGATTTATTCTTCTGCCAAAAAAAAGTCAGGTGTAGGCAACCAGCTGATGGTCAACATTGGAAGAGATATTTCCAGGTTCTAGAAATGATCCCTGGTGATGCCACGAGGCAGAAAATTATTCCTGGGGGCAATTTAACTGCTGATTTCCCTCTAATTTACTGAATCAACACCTGTTTTAATGTCCATCCTACCTCGAATCAACTCCTGCCACCCTGAGCAGCTCAAATGTTCATTCCTTGCTTGGAAAGATATTGCAATATTGGGTTGGAAGAGAATTTTAACCTTAAATTCTGAATACATACCTTCAGCCACAACTCCGTGAAGACTTTGGCCTGAAAATTTCCTTGGACCAGGAAAAAAAAAGAATCACTCAATATTCTGATTGATTAACAGGAATCCCAAAAACCAACTCCTTCTGTGTGATATTTTTAATCATTGCAGAACATGCCCTGCAAGCTTTTAAAAGGCCTGTCTGCAGCTATTTATCTCTGTCTGTACATATATTTATGTATTGCTGTTAATGTTTAGGGGAAGAATCACTGCTGTCTCCTGCAGTGGAACTTTCCCAGCACTTCAGTGTTGCTGCAGGAATTAAAATCAATGGAAAGCCTTTGCATGAATTAGCATAAATTCCAGCCCCTAATTTAGCCCTCACTCCTGCCAGTTATTAAGTGATGGGATGACAGGATGCACCAGCCAGAAGTATTTTAGGTTCTGTATCTCTAAATGTTAATGATTTGAAAGGCACTTCAGACTCCTGAGCTGTTCTTTCTCATCATTGCACAGATTTTTCTTAAATATCAATGTCAGCTGAAACTTCCCGGGGTTTATAATTCCTGGTTAGGGAGAACTTCCTGAACTCTAGAGTTTAATAACTTTTTCTGTGGTTCTTGCTTCAGGAAAGGACAAATGGGAAAATTGAGGCTTTACACGTGAAATCATAGAATCCCAGAGTGGTTTGGGTTGGAAGCACCTTAAAGATCATCTGGTGTCACCCTCTGCCATGGGCAGGGACACCTTCCACCAGCCCAGGGTGCTCCAACCTGGCCTTGGACACTTCCAGGGATCCAGGGGCAGCCACAGCTTCTCTGGGTAACCTGTTCCAGGGCCTCCTCACCCTCCCAGCCAGGAATTCCTTCCCAATATCCAAAAAGCTGAACACACACCATTCCCAGAACAAACTCGCCAAAAAGCCCAAACAACCCAAGCAAACCCAGACCAAGGAAAAGGAGAATGACAAGATTCAATAATTCTGCCATCAAAAATTTCCAGATTCTTTCTTCTTGTTTTTAATTACTTGAAAGTGATTAAAAACCAGCATCAGTGATTTTTAAGGAATCATCTTCAATTACCCTGACTTGGGTCAGGAATTGTGCAGATGCAGAGGAGGATGAGCCTGGGACAGTTCAAAAATGGCAGGACACAAAAATGAGGAGCAGTTGGAGGGGGGGTTCCAGAGCCCTGGGTTTTTCTGTGCCCATAAAATGCCCCAGCAGCAAGAATTAACACCTGGGGTTCATGGGCACTGCCACCAAAATGCTCTGTCTCAAAATTTTTGCTGCAAATCAAACGAAACGCAGCAAAAATGCTGCTAAAAACTAAAATTAATGAAAAAGGAGAGTTTTCAAAGTCTCCTGGGATGAAGAAGAGCTGTTTCCAAAGAGGATTTCTGCCTTGGCTGCCTGATGCACACCCAGCACATCTGCAATTCTCCAGCCATGGCATTTAATATTAAAATGTCATTTCATTTCTTCTTTCTCTGCAATATCAAAAATGGTAACCAGGCAACATCCCAGCCCCGGAGTGGACCTGGAATCTGAAACCACTTCCATGGAAGATCAAAGGGGGACATTGCAAAGAGTCGTTTGTGACCTGTGCTCCTGCTTCAGCACAAGCAGAATCAGCCCTGCTGATCTTCCAGCCCCTGCACTGAGATTTTGGGATGCACAAGGAGCCTCAAACCTTCCTGCTATTCCAGACCAAACACAGATTTTGGGATGCACAAGGAGCCTCAAACCCTCCTGATCTTCCAGCCCCTACACTGAGATTTTGGGATGTACAAGGACCTTCAAATCCTCCCACCCTTCCAGACCCTGCTCTTAAATTTTGGGATGCACAGGGACCCTCAAACCCTCCTGACATTCCAGCCCCTACACCAAGATTTTTGGATGCACAGGGACCCTCAAACCCTCCTGACATTCCAGCCCCTGCTTTGAGATTTTGGGATGCACAAGGACCTTCAAACCCTCCTGTCCTTCCAACCCCTGCACTGAGATTTTGGGATGCACAGGGAGCCTCAAACCCTCGTGCCCTTCCAGGCCAGACACAGATTTTGGGATGCACAAGGATCTTCAAATCCTCCCACCCTTCCAGCCCCTGCTCTGGGATTTTGGGATGCAGAGGGACCTTCAAACCCTCCTGCCCTTCCAACCCCTACACTGAGATTTTGGGATGCACAAGGACCTTCAGATCCTGGTACCCTTCCAGACCCTGCTCTGGAATTCTGGGATGCACAAGGAGCCTCAAACCCTCCTGCCCTTCCAGCCAAACATTGAAATTTTGGGATGCACAGGGAGCCTCAAACCCTCCTGACATTCCAGCCCCTACACTGAGATTTTGAGATACATAAGGACCCTCAAACCCTCCTGCCCTTCCAACCCCTACACTGAAATTCTGGGATGTACAGGGACCCTCAAACCCTCCTGCCCTCCCCACCCCAGCAATGTGCACATCAAAACTCCAATAATCATTCTTGCAATATTCTCATTAAACAATTTGGGCACCATGTGGGTCAGTGCCTGAATTCCCCATTCCCACACTGACCCACCTTATGCTTATAAATAATTCCTAAATGGATTTTTACCACCTCTAGAGCTCAGCTCACCCATAAACCTTTAAAAAATGCTTTGCCAATTAATGTTCAGCTAATTAATAGTAAAGACACGTAATTACCCTCTTGCAAACCAGATTTTTATGCAGCAAAGGCGCAAAATTCCTTCTCAAGGGGATTTGGGAAGGCACAAAAAGAGCAGGATGTTCCCAGGTAATGGAAAACCAGGAGGAAGGAGTGAAATTCCCAAACATTTACTCACAGAACAAAAGCCAAGGAAAAAAAATTTACAAAAAGCTGGAATGCTGCTCATGGGATGGACACCTGGAAATGATTCTCCAGATCCAAAGGGATGGCACAGAGAGGGTCAGGTCAGGCAGCAAATCCTGCAATCAGGTTGATTTATTTTGATAATTCAACCTGAAAAACTGGAATTCTTGAAGAATTTCATTTATTTTTATTTATTTATAAGCTGATACCAGTGGTTCTCGAAGAACTTAATTTATTCTCAAAGAATTGAATGTATTTTTATCTCTTTATCAGCTGTTAAAAATACACTCATCCCATTATCTCCGGCTACATGAGCACTGCATCCTAAAGAATAACCCACTGCCAAGTGCAATCTGCAATTAATAGGTCAAATATTAATTTAAGGCCATAATAGATCCAAGTATCCTATTAAACTTAGGGTGGAAAAAAAAAAAGGAGGCATAATTGAAAATCTTTAATAATTTTCCAAGAAATTCAATATCAGCACAGCAAAGTCATTTGTTGCACTGGCTGGGGGAGGCAGAGCTAATAAAATGAGGAATTGTTAAGAGCTGGGAGCTTTTCTTTATCCTTTAAATCACTTGAGAGGGCAAAAACTCCGCTCCTGCTCCAGCTCCCAGCAGGGATCAGCAGCACAGGCAGCAGGAAAACAGGTTTTCAGGGATAATTCAGGGATGGAGAAGTGTTTGGATGATCCTCTCAGGCTCGTGGTGTGACTCTGGGGGAGGGTTTTTTGCAGGGCTGAGGTTTGGACTCGATGATCTTTGTGGGTCCCTTGAGCTCAGGATATTCTGGGATTCCTGTGGGATTTCTGTGGTGCTTGGGCAGAGTTTTCCCACTTCCCATTAGGAGAAGGTGGTGATTTTTGCCCTGGTTCAAACTGGGAGATCTGGGAGCAGGTGAAAAACTTGTTTGGGTCAAGTGATGTGGAAATCAGGGGGAATTTTTTCCCCCAAGAGCTGGGAAGATCCAGCCCTTGGGATCCCTCCCACATCTCAAGGGTCTCCCACAAATGACAGATCAATAAAAGAACAGGGAGGCTGCTGAAATCCTACTGGGATTGGCAGATCCCTGCTGGAAAAGGTCAGGCTGCCCATGACACTCCCCAGCATCATGTCCTCCATCAAAAAAGGGAGACAAGGTGGGGATGGGCACAGGGGGATCCATGGGCTGGGAGGGCTTTTCCAACCTCACTGATCCTGGAATTCTGTGATGAGCACAGTGGGTTTGCTCCCACATTCCAGCCAGACTCCAAGGGGTGGTGCTGGGATGTGACCACGCACCCCAGGCTTTGGATTTGGGAAATTACCTGAGAAAAATACACTGATTTTGTTGCTGCAGCTTCTGGCCACTTCTAGTCAGAATTATTTCAATCCTTTTGGGTCATTTTGTTGTCACAGCAATAAAACAACACCACAATAAACTTCATTTCCCAGCCCTCCTGCCTTTTTGGACAGTCAGAGGCAGATCCAGGTAGGTGTAAATTTGGCTGGTGTGGAATTCAGGTGGAATTTCAAGCAGAGGGAGGAAAGGCCAGTTGAGTCAGACAGGATAATTTGGATTTTCAGCAATGATGGAACCCTCTTTTGACATTCCCTTTTAAAACTCATGGGAAAATGCACCTCAGGTACAAACCCCCTGCCAGGGTGTCCCTTTGACAGATCCCATTTTGATTCCCAGTTAATTTTCTTGCAGTAACATCATTAATTTGTTTATATACCCTTTTCTCTGCTTGTTTCTTATCAGCCCTCCCTTAAATGTCAGAGCTTTTGTTAAAATGTGTTGGGTTATAGATAAACCCAACTCTGCATTATGAGATTGGAGAAATAATGAAAAATGAGTGTTTTATGGCTTGGGAACCATGTAAACATCATGATTTTATTGTTGGGATGTAGAATGGGGGGAGGGAAAACACCCAAAGTCCTTAAATCTTTAATTTAAGGAGCATTTTTATGACATTTTTCTGTTAATCTCCTAAAGCTGTTGACAGAGTATTAAAAGAAGTTTGTTATAGGGAAATCTTTATGGTATCAGTGATAAAATACTCGGAATTTTAGCAGCCTTTGCATCATTTGAATTGAGCAAACCTTGGTGTGCATGAGCAGGAAAATTATGATTATTATGATATTAAATTGGAAGAATCTTCTGTTTAATGAACAGGAAAGAATTCCTAAAAATTCCTCCTGTGTGGCCCCAGACTGGTTCCTGTCCTGTGTTTGCAGAAGGCACTTATTCCATCACCTCCCAGTCTGATATTGGTCACCAATTCCAACCTCTCCAGGTATTAAACAGCAAATTAAAGCACTTCAGGACCGAATTCCAAAATTCTCCTCACATCCCAACCTTTTAGAAAGGAGGGATTAAGCAAAACTTCATTCCTTGGCTCCTTCTTGATGCAGGTTCAAGTGGAAATGGAAATTTGTGTCTCCCCTGCCCGGGCTGGGGGGGGACAAGGACATGGTTCTGCATTTTTTGGGCAAGGGAATTAATATATCTGGGAGGGACAATCCAATCCTGGTGGGAAAACTGTTCTAAAAGCATTGGAGGAGTGGGTTGAAGATGTCCCTGTGTTTCCACACACCAGTTTCTTACAATGCCAAAGGGATTAAATAAATAACAAGAAATTCTTTCGGAGGATTTATTGGGTTTTTTAAGTCTCCTTTTTAAGTTTAAAAGGAAACATAAAAGAATGTGGTGACTGTTAAATCCTAGCCTTTATTCCCAAAAGGATCCTCACCCTGAAAGGAGCACCCTGGTTCTGCCATGGTCTCCTTCCACCTTTCTCACCCCATTTCCACGATCTCATGGATTTGGTATCGTGGATTAAATGCCGGAAGTCAAATAATGCGCCAAAGGCTTGATTTCTGTCCTAACATTTGGGGAAAACAAAGGAGAAGTGAAGCAGGGAAAGGTTGGAGGACAAACCCAGCCCAGCTGTGACTCCATCCAGACACATTTGTCCCGACAAAGGGGAATTTTTTTCCATTTTCTCTGGCAAAATGTCACTTGGACCAGGCCCAGAGGGTCATTTTTGTCCACTGTTGCTCAGCCTCACACTGATCTTGCTGTTCTGACTTGAGCAGGTGACACAGGAGATAAAGCTCCAGAGATAAATGAGTGCAGACTGTGGTATTCCTGGGAAAATCCTTCTGTGCCAATTCCATGGCATGATCCTTGTTTAAATCTCCTGGGTGACATTGGGCTGCCTGGCACCCAGCAGGTAAAAAGGAGCAGGAGGCACCAAGAGAGATGGGCAGGGAGAGGGGATGTCCCTGGCTTTGCATCCCAGGGACAGCTCCAAAATCCTCAATAAATTCAGCATGGCCACTTCAGGGATCGCTCCTCGGTGTTTTCCAGGTGCACAAACCTGCTTTGGAGCCTTTCAGCTGCTTTTTCTGAGACAGAAATATTTCCACAACAAATTTCCCTCTCCACAGCAGAGCCAGGATAATCTGCAATTAGAATGGCCTGGAAAATTACATTTATTGCTTCACTTCTGCTCTTTCACCAGAAAACACTGAAAGCTTCTGTTTTCTTGTAAATCTTCCCGTGTTTAGGGGAGGGGTTTGTGACAACTCAAATAAAAGAGGAGTCAAAAATCTCCCCACTGAACCCAAATAAGAGCCTTCAGCTTTTCTGTTGTGCTCTCTGCAGGACTCGGTTCTCTGAGCAGCTCTGTAGGAGACAAAAAGCAGATTATTATTATTTTCTTGTAGCTAAAGTGAGACATTTTTACTGAGAGAGAGAGAGAAAACAAAGCCTGGTGTGATTCTTGTGTTGAAAACACCACTGGGCAGTGAGTTGGCATTGCTACATCCCATCAGCAGTGATCACCCTGGCACAGGGTAGTGCCACCCCCGGGCAGAGATCATAAACTTGGGTTTAAGTTCACACAGGCTCAACTCTGCTCTGCCTGAACTTCCCCTGACCTTCCTGCAGCTTTTTCTTCCTTGTTTTTGCTCTCCCAGCAGTTTTTTTTCCCTAATTAACCAGCTGTCTGGGGCTAATTTGTGTAGCTTTGCTTTATCTCTGTGCGGTACAAGCTGAGCTTTCCACAGGCAGCAGGAACAAGCAGTTATTGCAGGTAAAACAAGATATTTATCAATAAAAACTGATGAGCAGAGAAACCCAGAGCTGCTGCAGGGGGTAGAGGCACCAGATGATAAAAAATCATGGAATCATGGAATGGTTTGGGTTGGAAAAGACCTTAAAACTGACCCAAATCCACCCCACTGCCATGGGCAGGGACACCTTCCACTCCACCAAGTTGTTCCAAGCCCTTGGACACTTCCAGGGATGGGGCAGCCACAGCTTCTCTGGGGGTAAAAACTACAGAGAATGTGAGTAAGAATGTTACCTTTATTATTATTATTATTTTGATTATTATTAGATATTTGCTGAGTAGATAAACTCTTGCTCTTTCTTTAACAAATGCATCCAGGTTAATACTGAGGATTCCTGGATTACATTGTTAAGATTTCAGTAAAGCTTAAAAATCAATTCTGGGCTTTCTGTGTGATTTGTGCCCATAAAGGAGGTTTTGAGAGCAGAAATTACGTGGTTTGAACCCTGACACCTGGATTTCACTCCCTCACACCCAGTGCTCCCAGATTTCCACCCATCACCCTGCCCAGACAGGCTCTGGGAGGGCATCCCATGGGTGATCCCACCCATCTCCCCAATTTCCACAGATATTCCAAGATCTGCCAGGTGTTCACCCCCAAGCCCTGGCTGCAAAAAATCAAGTTGTGGGTAAGGAATGAGTTAAAGGATGGGTTGGACTTGGGTGGGATTTCATTAAGCTCTTCCTTGGCCCACCAGAGCTTGGCTTAGGGAGAAGAGGGAATTAATCCAACCCATAAATCATCGTTATGGCCAGAGAATATTGAATAGAAAATCTATGGAATTACAACAACATTAATTCCTTCCACCAACTCCACTGAAATAAAACACAGGGACACCTTGCACTATCCCAGGTTGCTCCAATGTGGCCTGGAGCACTTCCAGAGATGAAGAATCCTCAGATTCTCTGGGCAACTTCTGTAATAGGAATTCTTCTATTATGAGATGAATTAAATTATGGAATTAAATCTATTGTTTGCACAGAAGCAGCTCCTGCTCTTTAGTTGCTCCTGGATCCCTGGAAGTGTCCAAGGCCAGGTTGGACGGGGCTTGGAGCAACCTGGGAGAGTGGAAGGACTCACTCCAACAGATCCATGTGCACCAGTAAAAGCTTTCCATAGGTTTTCCAGGAAGATGTTGGCAATTCCTACAATTATCCCTGTCTGAGTGGAGCATTTTGCATTTTTTGCCCAACCAGTCCTCAATTTTGATCTGGGCCCAAAATCAAACCCAGCCCTTGCCATGGAGCAGCCACGACCACAAACTCCTGGGGATATCAATTCCAAGCAGGAAACAAGGATCAGATATATTTGAGAGCTATTCAAGTTCAAAGTCTTTCACTAATGGGCTATTTCTTAACTTCAATTATTCCTTAGTCTTATTCTTTTTAGCTTTAATTTCTTTTTAGCTTTAATTAGCAGATCTAGGCTTTTTTCCTCTCATTTAATCTAATTTCTAAAAAGCCTGGTTATCTCTAAAAGATGCCATTGGCTCCAGGATTCACCCAAATCCCCAATTCCATTACTCTCCACTAAGGTAAATTTGAACTTGATTTTGTTCTATAAATGCAGGATAATCCTGATTTGCTTCCTGTGTTTACTTTGGGCTCCACAGCACTGATGACATTTTCCCCCTCCTGAATTTATTCCCAGTTTAAAGCAGCAGATTCCTGGGACTGAAGTGAAACGAGGAATTTAAATCCAGCATTTCTCTTTTATGAACAGGAAATTCCCCAAGGAGTCACATTTTGGTCAAACTGAAGCTGGTTTGAACTGAGGGCAAATTCATCAGCCAAGGAAACTTTTTTTCATGTGGAAACAATTTGTTTAAATTTCATTGTTTTTTAGATTAAACCTATTTCAGCCGAGAAGAAAATGGGCTTTAAGTAAAGTAGCAGAAAGGAAAATAAGAAATCCCTCCTTCCAGCTTCAACACTGGGGAGGGAAAATTGAGGTTGGACCATCACAAGAAGAAAAGATAAAGAACCCCATAAAAAATATCTCCTAATTTGGAGGTTGGATGGGCTTGGAGCCACCTGGGCTGGTGGAAGGTGTCCCTGCCCATGGCAGGGGGTGGCACTGGGTGGGTTTTAATGTCCCTTCCAACCCAAACCATTCCAGGATTTTATGATCTTAATGCTTTTATTCAACTCTGGAAGACCAGTTGGCCCAGTTGGCCCAGTCCCCAGCAGCCTCCTTCAGGCTGATGTGCATCTTTCCAGTGGGGAAAAAACAGGGAAAAAGCAGAAAATGGGATGGAAAGGAGGAGTTGTTGCTTTTGTCATTCCCTACTCTCTCCCTGTCTAGGAATTTTTAACATCCCTCCTTTTGTTCTAAAGCCAAAACCCGGCTCAGAGAAAGGAAGACAAAGGAAAAAAAGCAACTGTTCTAAAAAAAAAAACCAGAAATATCCTCATTCTCCAAAGAGAAACAATGCAAAGGCAACGTGAGATAATTCCCATTTTATCTTGGCTGTTTCTGTGTTTCAAACTTTACAACCCAGATCAAAAAATCAACAAACGTTTTGCTCAACGCACCCCAAAAAGAGGAAATTTTTAAAGAGGATTTGGGTGCTTAAGTTTGCACTGCCCTGAAAATTTAACACTAAATGGAAGTTTTATTCCGTCTAAAACCTGCTTTGGTTCCTGGGAAACCCACTTAGGGACAACTCCAGCTTTTTTCACCCTGAAAATCCCATCAAGGCATCAAAGCAGAGGGAAAGAACCCGGTGCACTGGGAAAAACAAGGTATTTGTGGGAATGTGTTTCCATTATTGACAAAAACAGGGTCAATTTGCAGAAGTCAAGGAGCATTTTATTTTTTTTTTCCCAGTTGTAAATGGGAAAGAGGGTGAGGAACTGAGCTGGGATTCATGGAAGGGCTGGACATGCACTGAGATGCTGGGTCAGGTGATTTTGGGACAGTTCCTGGCAAGCAGTAAGAATATATGTGATTTTCTGATATATAAGTGAGAATACAGAGGATTCTTTGATGTATCAGCTGTTTACAGAAAGCAGCTCTTTTAATTAAAACTGACTCCTTGCTTTAAGCCCATTATTTTCATAGATTTGCTCAAGGTGTTGCTTTACAAAATCCTGCCCGGCCCCGTTTCTCTGTCAGGACACAAATTGATTTTATTTGTTCTCCTCTTAAATGAAACGGAATTAAAGAGTCGGAACGTTCCCAGTCGAGGCAACAAAACCGACATTCCATCCCAAAGCCATCAGCTTTATGAAATTCCTGGTTCAATCCCGGGTTTTTCATCCCATGCAGCTGCACTGAAGTGCAGTGGTGAAGGGTTTGCATCTGCTCTGAGGGGTTCGGGTGCAGCTTTGCTTTCGGAGCTGAAAAATTTCCGAGTCTTGAGACGAAAAAATTAAAAAACAAAAAAAAAGGACAGACTTTGAACTGTAATATCATTTTATCACCTATAATCCATTCTGTGCTGCAACCTCTATCAGCAATTAATGGCCTGAAACATAAAAGCAAAGTAATCAGCCTATAATGGATTAAACCTTCTGATGACACTTCCATTACGGACAACACTTCGTGTATTTGCTGCAGACCTTTCACATTTGTTGCTGGTTGGTATTTCAGCAGATTAAGTTTAAATAGTGGCCAGGCTGAATGGTACATTAACTTCTTTGGTCTTCAAATGTATTAATGTTTTGTGTGTTCAGCTTGGGAGAAGCAGCACAGAGGTTTTTTGTGGTGGGGAGGAAGGTGGAGAGGAATCTCTTCTCAGGGTGAGAGTTTTGAGTCATGGACTGCTCAAATCGTGTAAAGGTGACAGGAATTTCATTCATTTAATTCCTCCTGAGTTCCTGAGTCCAAGGAACATAAACAGCTTGAGTCCTTGTCCAGGAGTTCAGAGGATGAGCTTCAAGAAACCAAAATCAGCAGCAGAGAATCACTGAATGGTTTGGGTGGGAAGGGACCTTCAAGAACATCTCATCCCACGGGCAGGGACACCTTCCACCAGCCCAGGTGGCTCCAACCTGGCCTTGGACACTTCCAGGGATCCAGGGGCAGCCACAGCTTCTCTGGACACCCTGGGCCAGGGCCTCATCACCCTCCCAGCCAGGAATTCCCTCCCAATATCTCATCAAAATGGATCCTCCATGCAGTGAAGTATCAGGAAAGTGTAAAAAGCTGCAGATATGATTCCAAAATGGACCTGGACAAACCATTTGCAAGAGAAAGAACAACAAAAACCAGCAGGTCAAGGGCAGAATTTTGAGCGTTTATGTGTTTGTGATTTACTGGGGAGTTCTGAGCTGAATTATCAGTGGTTGGTCCCTTCCCATCTCTGCTTCTATAAAGAATTTGCTTTAATGGCCCTGTAAGTTCTGTCTTTGGTCAGTAAAGAATCCTGGAACGGTTTGGGTTGGAAGGAATCTTAAAGATCATCTTGTTCCAACCTCCTGCCATGGGCAGGGACACCTTCCACCAGCCCAGGTTGCTCCAAACCCTCTCCAACGTGGCCTTGGACACTTCCAGGGATGGGGAATTCCCAATCTCTCTGGCTAAACCCCAAATCCATGTGCTGGACTCCCTGATTCCTGGCAGTGGTGCCTTTTTCAGGAGAATTCCTGGCATTAAGGATTTCCCCAGCTGCCCTAAATGCATCACATTCTTGACATGGCAGCATTAGCAATTCATTGCAGTTCATTTTATCCTCTGTAGGGTGAGAGAATACTGTTGTAAATTGAATTAATTCTTGGTTTGCCTTTGAAATAGTAATACCAAATAAATAATTTAGTCCATGCACTGTGGAGAGAGAGAGAAAAAAAAAGGAAGATAATATAAAGAAATTGAAGTCAGCTCTAATATTCATTACAAGAAGGAGTGTTCACTTCAGCTTCCATAACTGTGAAAGTGGTTTGTGGACTTAATCCCAAGGAAATTAAAACTTTTGTCCACAGTAAAAATGTTGTGTTAAAGATATAAAAAGTTGATGCTGTTAAAGCAATGTACCATTTAGCCTTCAGTGCCAGCATTTGGGAAGACAGGAATATTGCTGTGCAGTGGACTGGAGAGAACCTGAATTAGTTCAGTCAATTAAGTCATGATTAATTTATGTTAGATCTTGTTCTCTTGAGTCTATAAAAACAAAGCCTTTAGTTAACTGGCAGCATTTAGTTTAATAAAAGTAAAGTCTTTAAAGATGACTTCAGGAGGGGAAGGGGGGAGAGGGGGGAAACACCGCTGACAAAATCAATAGACAGCAAGATTCCTGTTTAATTTGTGTCAGTGCAAGTTAAAATAACTTCAGAGGCAAATACAGAGGTGATGCCCCTTCAAATGCACAACCAGATTCTCCAGGTCTTCATTAGTGCACTAATCCAGCAGCTCCACAGAACGTGAGACAAATCCCAAATGAAGAAGCTCCTTGTTTTTCCCTGTTCCTACAGTTTTGCTGTACCCTGAGCTGGGCAGAGAAAGAGGAGTCTCAGGACTAGGGAAGCCCTACTGGTGTGACCCTACAGCAGCTGTGATGGCCCTAATGATCCCTCCCTAATGCTCTCTGCAGGTTTAATTACCCTAAAGCACAGGGAAAGGTTTGTGGGATTGCTGGAAGCACTCAGAGGAAAAACTTCCATAAATATAGAATATATATATACGTGTCTATATATATATGTAATTATATAGGGGTGACAATATTGATACAGATGTCAGTACATGGACTCTGAGCAACCTGGTCCATGAGATGGTCTTTAAGGTCCCTTTGCAACCGAGGCCATTCCAAGATTCTGTGATTCCATGATGGGCACAGACACAGAGATGATGCTGGAGGGGCATCAAATCATTCTCCACATTTAACCATCCCAGAACCATCCCAGCCCTCCCCATGGTGGAGTCACCTCCTCAGCTACCAGGGCACCCGTAGTTTGAGGAGAGAAGTCCAAGAGAATCCCAGAATGGTTTGGATTGGAAGGGAATTTAAAACTCATCTTGTTCCCATGGGCAGGGACACCTTCCACCAGCCCAGGTGGATCCAACCTGGCCTTGGACACTTCCAGGGATCCAGGGGCACCCACAGCTTCTCTGGGCAACCTGGGCCAGGGCCTCCCCACCCTCCCAGCCAGGAATTCCTTCCCAATATCCCACCTAAACTTACTCCCCTTCAAGATGTTGGTCTCTGCCTGGTGGAACAGGCACCACTTGGGGTTGTTGTCCAGAGAAACATCCAAAGCAAAGCACAGAGCCAGGATGGGTTTGGAGTACCATAAAAAGTGCTCTTTCCACTTGACATCCAGGAGAGGTGACCTGAACTCTCTGAATCCCTCCAAAATCCTCCTGTGTGCATCCTGATCCATCTGCAGGCCGCTTGGGGACCTTCAGCCAGTTCCCTGCTGTGGTGGGATTAGGACACACACTTCTTCAGAAGCCACTGCCATGAGATGTTCCATCATTATGATGTGGATCATTAAATATCTTTGCATTTAATTGCTCCAGTTTGGGGTCCACCTTCAAACCAGACACATTTCAAAAAGCACAGAATAAATAAATAAACAGAGCAGTCTTAAATTTCCACGGGTTTTCTCCCCCAACCAAGGATTCCAGGAACAACACAGGATATTCCATGACTCTTAATTATGATCCTGACTCCCTGTTGAGACCAAATTATCTCCTCCCAAGCAACAACAAGGGGAGAGAAACATCCCCAATGAGATTTCCTGCTTTGGTTTTCCCTCTTGAAGGCCAAGCTTGTGGCAGGAACCGAGTCCCAGCACCCGTGAGCTCCAAGCACGGAGGAAACCACATTCCATCTTCCTGCCATCCCTTCTTCCAGCTGCTGCCATGAAAGATTCCCTCCCTGAGAGTCAGCAGCTCAAATGATGTGATTTTTCAGCAGGAACTGGGCCAGGAACTCGACAACCTGTTTTTTTTCTTGCACAGGACGTTCCAAGAGGAGAAAAAACAACTCTGTGGAGTTGAGCAGGTGCCTCAAACAGCGTGAGGGATGACATGGGTTGCAGTGACAAATTCACAGCCTGGAATTGCTTCTCTGGCTGCTTCAAAGAAGAAAGAAAACCCAGGCAGGAGATAAAGCTGGAGCTACTGGAAAGAGGGAAATGGGGTTGGCAGCAGAGCGAGGCAGTGGCAGAGTCAACAAGCTGCCAAGGCAAAGAGGAAATCTGGGTTATCAGGTTCCTGAGTCATCCCAGGTTTGGGGTTTGAGGAGAAAAGCCCAAATCCTGCTCAGCAATGCTGGATGCCACATTTATCCATCACCCCCCGAGTTTGGGGAGTCTTGGTGGTATCAGTGAAGGTTTGGGAAACCATAAAATCATGAATGTTGGAAGAGGCCTCCGAGATTATCAAATCCCACCTTTGACAGATCATCACAGTGCCCATTAAAACATATCATGGGGTGACATGAGGACTCAATTTTTAGATCCCTTCCATGGATGGTGACTCCACCCACTCGATTTTTAGATCCCTTCCATGGATGGTGACCTCATCTGCTCATTTTTGGATCCCGGTGACTCCACCTACTCAATTTTACACCACTTTCAGAGGTGGCCACTCAACCCCCATATTTTTGGATCCCTTCCAGGGATGGTGTTTCCCTCTACTCAGTTTTTGGATCCCTTCCAGAGGTGCTGAGTCTACCTGGTTGATTTTTGATCCCTTCCAGGGGTGGTGACTCCACCTGCTCAATTTTGATCCCTTCCAGAGGTGGTGACCTCACCTGCTGCATTTTTGGATCTCTTCCAGGGATGGTAACTCCACCTGCCTTGCTGGAGCTGCTCCCAAGGTATGTCCACGCCCAGTTCTCCTGACTTTTGGTCTGGACTTCCCTGGAAGTGTCCCTGAGCTGGAGCTTTTCTGCAGCCACATCTCCACCACAACCCTGTGATTTATCCATGTCCCTCCTCATGGGAATAGCTGAGGTACCTCCACACCTGCCCCTTATCTCTGCTGACACAGGTTGAATTCCTCAAGGAAAAATCCAAAATATCCTCCTGCTTCTCCTGCTCCAGCAGCATTTGGCTCTCAGCATTCCAGGAGTCTGGAAGTGGTGTTCTCCTCTGCAGGATCTCCAAGAAATCAGTAAATAAGAGGATAATGGCAGAGGATTGTTGCTACTCTGGCTGTGTGAGAAAGGGGGAAGCCCTTTCCCAGGATTTGGGGAGGAAGGAAGAAGCCTTTTCCCAGGATTTGGGGAGGAAGGAGGAGCTCAGGTTGTTTCTGCACCCCCACAGCAGAATCCTGCACACCCCCAGCTGCTGCTGGTTCCTCCTGACCTCCCAAATCCAAATGGTTTTCCTTCCAAAAATGACCTTCCCTGCACAGCTGGATCAGTGGCAGAGATGCCCAAGGTGGCAGAGAATGTTCTGGAAGGGATAAAATGTGGTGTGGGGCTGGAGCAACTGCGCTGAGCTCAGGATATGCCACAAAAATGCCGGAATTCCCTTTGAGGAGTTTCTCCTTGGAGGTGGATGATCCCAGAGCAGGGAAGAATAATCCACACGGGTAAAATAAAGGCTCTGTGTGTGCCAGGGTGTAAAATCCTGAATGTTTCACACAGTTATTCCCAGAGAAAAACATCTCCTGGCTCAGAACCAGCAGCTGGAGCCAGGCTGGGAGAGCTGGAGGGGTTCACCCAGAGAAGAGAAGCTCCAGGGAGAGCTGAGAGCCCCTTGCAGGGCCTGAAGGGGCTCCAGGAGAGCTGGAGAGGGACTGGGGACAAGGGCTGGAGGGACAGGACACAGGGAATGGCTTCAAAGTGAAAGAGAGAAGGGTTAGATGGGATATTGGGAAGGAATTCCTGGCTGGGAGGGTGGGGAGGCCCTGGCCCAGGTTGCCCAGAGAAGCTGTGGCTGCCCCTGGATCCCTGGAAGTGTCCAAGGCCAGGTTGGACCAACCTGGGCTGGTGGAAGGTGTCCCTGCCCATGGCAGGGGGTTGGAATGAGATTTTAAGGTCTCTCCAACCCAAAAGCATTCCAGGATTTTGATTCCCAGTTCCCTGACCATGCAGAATGTTTAATTCTGTGACCCATTAATCAGAGATATGAAATGAGATCTCAATTCTACCCCAGGGGAAGCAAAGAGGACAAGTCAAACAATTTGATCCGTGAGCTCAGAGAGGTGAGTTTTTTAGGAAAAGCTGAATGTGCTCCTTGTGGGACTTCAGGGAAGCCAAAATCCTAAGGTTTGGGCTTCCAGATCCCAAGTGGGGATGCTGAGAAATCTGTGGTATTCCCAGGATTTCTCTATAAACATCTTTGGGTCGGTTTTTTTCCTCTCTATTTGGGCATCTCCATCTCCTGCTGTGGTGGATCCTCATTTCCCACCTGTCCTGCTGCTTCTCCTACTTCCAACTGTTGATCCAGTGGGATAAACACAACCAGATTCCCTCAGTTTGCCCCCATGAACAGTTTATTTGTTAGCAAAGCATGTTTACACTCTCTGCCCTAAAATCAATACTTCCCACCTGTGCCTCCACAGCAGAGCCAGGGTTTGGAAACAACAGGGGGAAAAAATTCAGTTTAAACAAAATAAAACTGAAATGAAGCAGCATTTTCTCCTCAAATGTATGAAACAAACCGTATTTAGGTGTTTATAAATTAACCATAACGTAAGGATTTACAAACAAATGTCAATGCTTGGTTACTTTCTCCTCCTGAGTATCCTGGATCACTCATTCCTGAGGGGAAAAAAAGCCTTTTCCAAAGAGAAGCATCTGAAATGTTTTGTTCAGCTGTTTTCTGGAATTTTTGGAGCTCCTCTGCACCACCCTGGATTTGAGTGTTCCCCAGATCTCCAGGGAGCTTGAATTTCTGTGAAATCCAGCTCTGTGCTATCAGAGCTGCTCGAAAAATATTCTTTTATTTTATTTCTTAGGGAATCACTGCTCTTCAGGTTTATGGGAGAAACGCTTCACTCCCCTTAAAGAACTGGGATAAACACACCAGAGATTTGTTTCTCCCCAAATAGCAGGATAAAACAAGGTGCAAACAGGCAGAATATTGGTTTATTACAGGGATAATATTGTCCTATAATGATGTTGTCCTATCACAGGATAATTTTGGCCTCTCCTTTGGTTCATCCAGTGGTGCCAAAACACACAGAGCCCCAGCAGCACAACTGAAGACAAAAAATGAGATTTAAAGGCCTGGACCTGAGGGAAGGAGTTGTTATTTTGTGGTTATTTAGCAGTAATGGACACAATTAAACCTCAGACTCAACCCTGGCCCTCAGGGCTTGATGAGACAACGCGGGAGGTTCTTCCCCAGCAATAAAAAATCCCAGGATCATCGTGTGAAGGTGGGGGAACAGGCTGGGCCTAAAACAGGATCTCTGCCCCTCACTGCAGCTAAACATTGTATAGGACAAAGGGAATGGGGTTAAAATGGAAGAGGAAAGAGTTAGATGGGATATTGGGAAGGAATTCCTGGCTGGGAGGGTGGGGAGGCCCTGGCACAGGTTTCCCAGAGAAGCTGTGGCTGCCCCTGGATCCCTGGAAGTGTCCAAGGCCAGGTTGGAGCAACCTGGGCTGGTGGAAGGTGTCCCCATGGCAGAGGGGTGGAATGGGATGAGCTTTAAAATCCCTCCAACCTGAACTATTCCATGATTCCATGATTATCCTGTTGGCTGCACAAGCAGCTCCTGTACAAAACTTAGTGGGGGAAGCAACAAACAACATCCCAACAGCTTCCATGGAAAACCAAACCCTCAGGAGTCCCCTGACTTCCTGATTGAACCCATTTCTTGGGTTGAACACATTTCCCAGGCCTTTAAAAGTGAGGAATGAGCTCCAAAAGCAGGAACTTCTCTGTGTCCTACCAGGAGCTCCAGCAACAAAGCCCTGAGGAAGTTCAGTGTGAAGACTCGGATGTCTCCGAGCTTTCTTTGTAAGGAGGGATTTATTCCCTGGCACTGGAGTTTGAGGTAGGGGTTTTTTCCCTCTCTTACCTCTGACTTTACCTCTCAGCCTAAAATTTGAGGCAGAATGAGAAACTCTGGTGGGTTTGAAGCAGAATGTAGTGGAGGTGAACATGGGCCAGTGTCACCAGCACAGCAATTGAGAACTTCCCAAACAGGTCCTTGTCCCTCTGCCACCACTAGTGGTGGGATTATCCACCCCAGGATAGACCAGAATTATCCACCCCAGATTATCCACCCCACTCTGACCACAATGAGCCTGTCAGACCCAAGATTGGAGCCATCTAACACAAATTCCCATCCCTGAAAACAGGGGAATGGAAAAGAAGCTTTGGTGACAACCGGACGGAACACGGAAGGGAGAGTGGCTCCTGCTCCTGCCCATCCCTTCCCAAGGGATTTTATCATCAAGGAAACATCTTTGGGGGCCACAATATTCCCTCTCTGCCTGAGGTTTGACTCCATCTGTTCAAGGAAAAGAAACTTTCAGGGGGATCTGCTCGTTCTCCTCCACCAGCCTTCAGCGAACGCCTGCTGAGGTGATTCCATCCTGCTCTCCCAGCTTCTTCTCTTCCTGCTTGGATCAGTCCCACCAGGCTCCTGCAGGGAGGTCACCTGGCCTCTCCCAGAAACCCTCCCCTTCAAATCCAGTGGTGTCTCCAGGGGGAAAAAAGGGAAGGAAGAGGATATGAAGCCCAATTAGTGCCTTTTTCAACCCAAAGCTGCCCCAAGCCCCAGGAGCTACAGCTGGAGGTCCCACCACGGATTCACCTCCGGCNCCTTTGGCTCATCCAGTGGTGCCAAAACACACAGAGCCCCAGCAGCACAACTGAAGACAAAAAAATGAGATTTAAAGGCCTGGACCTGAGGGAAGGGGTTGTTATTTTGTGGTTATTTAGCAGTAATGGACACAATTAAACCTCAGACTCAACCCTGGCCCTCAGGGCTTGATGAGACAACGTGGGAGGTTCTTCCCCAGCAATAAAAAATCCCAGGATCATCGTGTGAAGGTGGGGGAACAGGCTGGGCCTAAAACAGGACCTCTGCCCCTCACTGCAGCTAAACATTGTATAGGACAAAGGGAATGGGGTTAAAATGGAAGAGGAAAGAGTTAGATGGGATATTGGGAAGGAATTCCTGGCTGGGAGGGTGGGGAGNTATTTATTTAAATACATTTAGGCTTATTTTAAAGACATTTTATTTAAAATTAATGAATTAGAATATAAAATATTTTATATTTTAAAAAGAAAGGATGGGATAAACTCCCCAGCTCCAACCCTGCTCCCAGGTTTGACTTCCCAGGGATTATTTCACACTCAACAAGGAATTCAAACCTCTCCATCACCCCCAAGTTTTTGGCTGCAGCTGTGGCAAAAGAAAAGATTTTGTTTGGANCCATGATCATCCTGTTGGCTGCACAAGCAGCTCCTGTACAAAACTTAGTGGGGGAAGCAACAAACAACATCCCAACAGCTTCCATGGAAAACCAAACCCTCAGGAGTCCCCTGACTTCCTGATTGAACCCATTTCTTGGGTTGAACACATTTCCCAGGCCTTTAAGAGCAACAAATGAGCTCCAAAAGCAGGAACTTCTCTGTGTCCTACCAGGAGCTCCAGCAACAAAGCCCTGAGGAAGTTCAGTGTGAAGACTCGGATGTCTCCGAGCTTTCTTTGTAAGGAGGGATTTATTCCCTGGCACTGGAGTTTGAGGTAGGGGTTTTTTCCCTCTCTTACCTCTGACTTTACCTCTCAGCCTAAAATTTGAGGCAGAATGAGAAACTCTGGTGGGTTTGAAGCAGAATGTAGTGGAGGTGAACATGGGCCAGTGTCACCAGCACAGCAATTGAGAACTTCCCAAACAGGTCCTTGTCCCTCTGCCACCACTAGTGGTGGGATTATCCACCCCAGGATAGACCAGAATTATCCACCCCAGATTATCCACCCCACTCTGACCAGAATGAGCCTGTCAGACCCAAGATTGGAGCCATCTAACACAAATTCCCATCCCTGAAAACAGGGGAATGGAGAAGAACCTTTGGTGACAACCGGACGGAACACGGAAGGGAGAGTGGCTCCTGCTCCTGCCCATCCCTTCCCAAGGGATTTTATCATCAAGGAAACATCTTTGGGGGCCACAATATTCCCTCTCTGCCTGAGGTTTGATTCCATCTGTTCAAGGAAAAGAAACTTTCAGGGGGATCTGCTCGTTCTCCTCCACCAGCCTTCAGCGAACGCCTGCTGAGGTGATTCCATCCTGCTCTCCCAGCTTCTTCTCTTCCTGCTTGGATCAATCCCACCAGGCTCCTGCAGGGAGGTCACCTGGCCTCTCCCAGAAACCCTCTCCTTCAAATCCAGTGGTGTCTCCAGGGGGAAAAAAGGGAAGGAAGAGGATATGAAGCCCAATTAGTGCCTTTTTCAACCCAAAGCTGCCCCAAACCCCAGGAGCTACAGCTGGAGGTCCCACCACGGATTCACCTCCGGCGGAGGACGTGGATATGGGGATTTCTGGATGTGCCAAATCCCAGTTTCACGTCCACCTGGAAGAGATTTCTGCTCTCTGAGTCCTCCAGAAGGTGCCCAAGGGGAATCCTCGGCCTTTGATGACACAAGGAGCCCGTTTTCACTTCATGGTCCAAACTGAGGAGGTGCTGCCACAGGGATTGTCTCCCTCATCCCAGATTTGGGGTTCTGGGTGAGACCCTAAAAGGGGAAACACTGAGAACTCAAACCAGCTTAAGGAATCCCTTGTCCTACAACTTTTTTTCCAGCTGAACTCCAGAAACCCGGGATAATCTCACTGCCAGAGATGGAATTACGTTAAATCAAAGTATATGAGCTCCTAAACAAAAGGATTCTCCCAAAATGGGATTATTTCAGCTTCCAAAGGGCTGTTTTATTTTCTCCTTCTGCCTTCATAAGTATCAAGGTCTTTATAAAACCAGGAGCTACAAATATCATTTATAGCAGATTGATTTTTTTTTTAATTAAGGTAAAAGAATTGGAAATGGAAGTAATTTATTTTTTAAATGCTGGGAAAAGAAGAGAAATTATTTTCCATGGTATTACTCCAGACTTAGTTGTTGGAAGAGGGGATATTAAAGTTAAATAATAATTAAAGAAATGACAGATAATAAAATATACTTAATATAATGAATTATATTTCTATTTATTTAAATACATTTAGGCTTATTTTAAAGACATTTTATTTAAAATTAATGAATTAGAATATAAAATATTTTATATTTTAAAAAGAAAGGATGGGATAAACTCCCCAGCTCCAACCCTGCTCCCAGGTTTGACTTCCCAGGGATTATTTCACACTCAACAAGGAATTCAAACCTCTCCATCACCCCCAAGTTTTTGGCTGCAGCTGTGGCAAAAGAAAAGATTTTGTTTGGGAAAAAAAAAAAGGAATATTTGGAAAAAAATGATACAAATTTTCCAGCTGGCAAATGAGGAATTATCCCTTTTCATAACCATCCTCATCCAATATCCTAAAAGCAGAGGGACAGGAGTTCTGCTAAAGAGAGAAGGGATTTGTGCCAAATATGCAAAGTAAATTGTGCCCTGGACTGCAATTGTGATTTTTATGGGGGATTTTTGCAGAAAAATCCGTCTTGCAAAGACAAAACCTGAAATATTTCCACAGAAAATTCAAACCTGAAGCAGCAGGAACAAACAGCCAGGAGGTGCTTTGGGATTGAAATCTTTCCAGGTAGAAAGGAAAGGAAGGAAAGGTAGGAAAAGGTACCTGTTAATTCAATTATTCTTCATTATATATATATATAAAATAAATTTGTAGGGTTTTTTTTTAAAGAATTAAACAAATTTGGGTATTTATGACAAATCTACACTCCACATTTATAAAACACAGGTTGGCAGAGCGACCTTTGCACTCTTGGGATATGTCAGAGCCGCTCCTTCCCACGTTCCAGCCCATTCCACAGGGATAAAAGTGCTGCAGTCCAATAACTGTCACTTCTTTCATGGATATCATGGAATTTCAGAACGATTTGGGTTGGAAGGGACCTTAAAATCCATCCCATTCCACCTCCTGCCATGGGCAGGGACACCTTCCACAAGACCAGGTTGCTCCAAGCTCCATCCAACCTGGCCTTGGACACTTCCAGGAACGGGGATTCCACAATCTCTCTGGGAATATATGGATTCATGGGGTGTGTTTTCCTGATTTGAGGGATTTGGGAGCACCAAGGTGGGCAGCTTGATGGTTCCCAAGGATCCATTTGGGGTCCTTGTTCCTGAATCCATCTGATCTTGATGAACCATCTTTCCAGGCAGCCTCAATTTGGGACATATGATTTTCCAAACCCAGTACAGGATAATTTTATGGCTCCATGGAAGGAAAATAATTCAGGGGAAAAAGAAGGGATTTCAAGGATTTTTTACCTCCTGCCTCCTCATCTCTCCAAAGGGCTTCAGTTTTGGACATGGGCTTCTCCAAGTCCAGTTCAGGATCAACTCATGGCTCCACAGCATGGAAGGAATATAATTCTGGAGGGAAAAGATGGGATTTCAAGGATATTTCACCTTCTGGTTCCTCATCTTTCCAGGCAGCCTCAATTTGGGACATATGATTTTCCAAACCCAGTACAGGATAATTTTATGGCTCCATGGAAGGAAAATAATTCAGGGGAAAAAGAAGGGATTTCAAGGATTTTTTACNATTTTCCCAGCTCAGGATCATGTTCTGGCTCCACAGCATGGAAGGACAATAATTCAGGAGGGAAAAAAGGGATTTCAGGGATATTTCACCTTCTGGCTCCTCATCTCTCCAAATGGCTTCAGATTTTCCCAGCTCAGGATCATGTTCTGGCTCCACAGCATGGAAGGACAATAATTCAGGAGGGAAAAAAGGGATTTCAGGGATATTTCACCTTCTGGCTCCTCATCTCTCCAAATGGCTTCAGATTTTCCCAGCTCAGGATCATGTTCTGGCTCCACAGCATGGAAGGACAATAATTCAGGAGGGAAAAAAGGGATTTCAGGGATATTTCACCTTCTGGCTCCTCATGTCTCCAAAGGGCTTCATTTTTGTGGATATCATTCTCCAAACCCAGTTCAGGATCATCTCATGGCTCCACAGCATGGAAGGAATATAATTCTGGAGGGAAAAGATGGGATTTCATGGATATTTCACCCTCTGGCTCCTCACATCTCCAAATGGCTTCAGTTCTGTGCAGCTTATGAAGCAAATCTCCTGTTCCATGATAAAGATCCCTTTGCTCAGGCATAAATCCATGGAAGTTACACTCAGGGCTCTTTATTATCCTCTCCCTTTGGAAGAGGGAGAATTGTTTCAAGGTTTCCATTAGAAATTATTCCTCCATGCGACGGAGCCAAGATTTTTTTGTGCAGCCAATAAATCAATCTCAGGATAATTTGACAGAGATTCAAGAGACCTCTGAGACTTCCTAGAAATTCAAATTGTTCAGTTTGAGGAGAGAATTAAGTCAGTGACCCGAGGACGACTTAGAATTTCAGATTTTTGGGCTGTAGTTTTCTTTTCCTGCTATTCCTGAGTTTCTTTCGTTGGCTCTTTCCTCCCTTAATTCCAAAGCAAAGCTGTTTCTCCTGAACATCCATTTCTATTTTTTGGGATATTCCCATGATCACCCATAACTAATTAAATGAATTACAGCTCATTCAAGAAATAAAAATAAAACATAAGGAAAAAAATCTTACTCCATCATTTCTTTCTGCAGCAAATTCCATGAGAAACCCGTGAGCCAAAGAGGGAAATTTTAGGAATTTTTTTTAGCAGTCTGTTATTTGGGCTGGTGGAGTTTTCGTCCTGTAAGACCAAACATAAGATTAAGTAGAACTATGGAAATCAGGCAAACCTTGTGCTCCAAATCCCAGAAAAATTCCCTGAGCTTTTCCTCCTTTCCTTAGAAAAGGAACATCCATTTTCCCCCACTTGACTCACGTAAGGTGATTTTAAAAAATTATTTAAATTTTGAATAATTTGAAATGTTTAATTTTATTATTATTATGAAATTATTTTCACTGTTATTAAATGAATCTGATTTAATATTTAATTATTTTGACAACTCTGAGCAACCTGGGCTAATGGAAAATGTCTCCTGTGGCAGGGGGTGGAATGAGATGGGCTTGAAGGTCCCTTCCAACCCAAACCATTCCATGATTCCATGATGACTTGAGGTTGGAGAGTGTCTGGGCAGGAAAAGCAGAATGTTTTCCATGGAAAAGAGTCCAGGATAAGAATAAATGAAGGATGACACAGGGAGAAATCTTTCCCTCTGTGTCACGTGGAGAGGGAGAAGGAAAATGTTCTTCACAATCATTTTTTCCAGCCCATCCCTGGGATGGGTGAGAGGAGCATTTCCCCCCAAAACCTCTCAGCTTCACTGATTAAAGTGTGTAATCAGCTTTGAACCAAAAAATGGCTGGAGATGAAGTAGAGAAAAATATGCATTCAAAGCATAGAAAAAATCCATATAAAACATGGAAAAAATCCATATAAAACAAAGAAAAAATCCATAGAAAGCATAGAAAAAATCCATATAAAACATAGAAAAAATCCATAGAAAGCATAGAAAAATATCCATATAAAACATAGAAAAATATCCATATGAAGCATAGAAAAAATCCATATAAAACATATAAAAATATCCATATGAAGCATAGGAAAAAAATCCATATAAAACATAGAAAAATATCCATATAAAACATAGAAAAAGTCTGTATGAAGCATGAAAAAAATCCATAGAAAGCATAAAAAAAATCCATATAAAACATAGGAAAATATCCATATAAAACATAGAAAAAATCTGTATGAAGCATGAAAAAAATCAATATAAAACATAGAAAAATATCCATATAAAGCAGGATGAAATTCAGTGCTATGCAGAGAACCAGAAGTCTATTCAACACCTCATCAAGCCCAGTTCATAAATAATATGACTTTTCTTGCTACCTGCTCCTGTCCAGGCATCTGAGTGTTTGAGACCCACAGCAAGGAATGATCCCAGGAGTCCATAAATTTTGATCCTGGAGTGGAATTACTTTTCCCAGCAGCGCTGAAAGCAGAGGTGGAGTTGAGCAGCAAAGCCCTGTGTCTGTGTGGGATACATTTATTATTTCTGGGATTCTCGTGGAACATTTGCAGGGAGGGGAAGGACACGGAGAGGAACAGATGGAGGAACAATTGGGATGTGGGACCAGCTCGCAAAAACTCTTCTGTGTCCTGCCAGGAGAAAGTCAAATCATTCCTCTTTAGGTTCCCGTTCAGGTGGGAATAACAAAGCAGGATCCGAGCTTTGCAGGGGGATGGAAGGCGAGGTTTTGTCCTCACCCCTCCCCTCGATGAGGGCAGAACATTTCCTGGAGGTCGATTTTTTGTCGAGTTTCCTTTCCTTCTGTTTTTTCTTCGGCCTGGCTGGATGGTTTTGAGTTTTGCCATAATGCACCGCATCCCCCACGAGTTAAAATAACAAAGCTGGAGGAAAGACCTCCTGACGATGCCCTGGGGCAAAGAATCCGAATTTCAAAACCCGGGCATCAGGAAATCCTCCCTCAGAAAAGTGCGGACCCTGCTCCCAGGAACATTCCCTCAGTTCTACCCATCTGCCAGCACAGGCCTGGTGGTTCTGTTGGAAAATTGCTCCCATTAAAGGAAGGGTTTCTGGAAAATCCAGGGGTTTTTTATGCACTGCTCAGTCTAATGAAGAGAAATCATCTGTATGAGGAGCTGGTCTAAATAAAAGCAATTAATTACTGCTCTCGTATTTAATAGCACAGATGTCAAAGCAGGACTAACAAACTCTTAGGATGGTGCAAAAAATATCAAAAGTCCACTGTGTAACTAAGGATAATGGTGGCAGAAATGCAAAATTTGGCTGCTTTTCAAGTTGTTTAAAGTTATAAATTATTGCCTTGTGTGTTCCCCGTGTTGGGGTTTAATCCCAGAGGGAAGCTCAGCCCCATCCCACTGGGAGGGAGCGAATCCCTGCGTGGGATGGGGAGAGAAGCAGGAGAAAAGTGAGGGAATCTGTGGGTTGAGATAAAGGCAGTTTAACAGGGAAAGCAAAAGGCAAACAGGGAATTGATTCCCACTTCCCAGGGCAGGCAGGGGCTCAGCCATCCCCAGGAAAACCGGGATGCAGCAGCATGAGGTGACTTGGGAAGACAAACCCCATCGCTCCAAACATCTCCCAATTCCTCCTTTTCCCCCAGCTCCATGTACTGAGCAGGATTCCTTGAAGTCTGGGACATCCCTTGGATCGGTTGGGATCAGCTCTCCTGGATGTGTCCTCCCCCAATTCCTTGATCCCCCCCCAGCCCCTCTCTGGTGGGATGAGGAGCAGAACAGCCCCTGACTCTGTGTCAATGAGAACATCCCTGAATTATCAATCCTGTTCCCAGCACAAATCCACAAATCCAAAGCACAGCTCCAGACTGGGAAGAAAATTAACTTCATCCCAGTCCAAACCAGCACATTCTGAACCCTTTATTCCACATTATTTATGTTCCTTGATCCCCCCCCAACCACTTTCCAGTGGGATGAGGAGCAGAACAACCCCTGGCTGTGTGACAATCCCTGAATTATCAATCCTATTCCCAGCACAAATCCAAAGGACAGCCCCAGATCAGGCACTGGGAAGAAAATCCCAGGCAAAACCAGCAATGAGATGTCCCAGACTTCAAGGAATCCTGCTCAGTACATGGAGCTGGGGGAAAAGGGGGAATTGGGAGATGTTTGGAGCGATGGGGTTTGTCTTCCCAAGTCACCTCACGCTGCTGCATCCCAGTTTTCCTGGGGATGGCTGAGCCCCTGCCTGCCCTGGGAAGTGGGAATCAATTCCCTGTTTGCCTTTTGCTTTCCCTATTAAACTGTCCTTTATCTCAACCCACAGATTCCCTCACTTTTCTCCTGCTTCTCTCCCCATCCCACCCAGGGATTCGGTCCCTCCCAGCAGGATGGGGCTGAGCTTCCCTCTGGGATTAAACCCCAACCCTGGAGATGCACAAGACAAAGATTTATAACTTTAAATAAGTTAAAAAGCAGCCAGATTTTGCATTTCTGCCACCATTAGTTACACAGTACTTTTGATATTTTTTGCACCATCCTAAGAGTTTGTTAGTCCTGCTTTGGCATCTGTGCTATTAAATACCCCAAAACCTCTTTATGGGCAAAATTAAGCCCTTTTATCCCTATTTTCCATGGGGGAAACTGAGGCAGCCATAATTAAACAGCCAGAACACAGGAGATCAGGAGCCACCAAGTTTTCCTGAGTGCAAAATCAGGGCTCTGTCCATCAGGAAGGTTTCCCATCTAAAATCCAGGTTTAAATAAAAGATCCAGACCTGACTATTTGCTCTCTCTCTCTTTTTCATTGGAAATTTTATTCCACAAGGACAATAAAACCTCAAAATATTCATGTTCCTACAAGACTCTGCTTTAGAGTCACATCACAGGAGCTTTTTTTGGGGAGAAATGCTGAAGAAGAAAGTGCCAGAGAGATTCTAAAGGGGAAATGTGAGGCCGCCTGTATTTCATGCTGCCATATTTTAGGCCTTAATATCCCATTATACAGTGGGAATTCTGTTCCCACACTCCCACAGGTTCACTCAGGTGGGTTCCATCCCTGCCCATGGAACTGGATGATTTTTAGTGTCCCTTCCACCCCAAATCATTCCATGTTTTTGTGATCCATCCCCGCCCATGGAATGAAATCATTCCATATTTTTGTGATCCATCCCTGCCCATGGAACTGGATGATTTTTAGTGTCCCTTCCACCCCAAATCATTCCATGTTTTTGTGATCCATCCCCGCCCATGGAATGAAATCATTCCATATTTTTGTGATCCATCCCTGCCCATGGAACTGGATGATTTTTAGTGTCCCTTCCACCCCAAATCATTCCATGTTTTTGTGATCCATCCCCGCCCATGGAATGAAATCATTCCATATTTTTGTGATCCATCCCTGCCCATGGAACTGGATGATTTTTAGTGTCCCTTCCACCCCAAATCATTCCATGTTTTTGTGATCCATCCCCGCCCATGGAATGAAATCATTCCATATTTTTGTGATCCATCCCTGCCCATGGAATTAGATGATTTTTAAGGTCTTTTCCACACTAAATTATTCCATATTTATATGATCCATCCTTGCTGCTCATGGAACCTCAAGGTCCCTTCCACCTCAAATTATTCCATGTTTGTGTGATCCATCCACCCCAAATTATTCCATGTTTTTAAGATCCATCCCTTCCCATAGAACCAGATGATTTTTAAGGTCCCTTCTATCCCAAATTATTCCATATTTGTCTGATCCATCCCTGCCCGTGGAACTAAATCATTCCATATTTTTGTGATCCATCTCTACCCATGGAACCAGATGATTTATAAGGCCCCTTCTATCCCAAATTATTCCATGTTTGTATGATCCATTCACCCAAAATCATTCCATATTTTTGTGACCCATCCCTGCCCATGGAACTGGATGATTTTTAAGGTCCCTTTTATCCCAAATTATTCCATGTTTGTATGATTCATCCACCCCAAATCATTCCATATTTTTGTGATCCATCCCTGCCCATGGAACCAAATCATTCCATATTTTTGTGATCCATCCCCACCCATGGAACTGGATGATTTTTAAGGTCCCTTCCACCCCAAATCATCCCCCATTTCTATGATCACACCCCTTTCCAGCTCTGAGGGTGACGCCGTGACCGGAGCCACCGACAGCGCTGATGGGAAGGAGATTTGGAATCCAGAGCTATTTTTGGGATAACCAGGAGCACTGAGAGGAGTTTGAAAACCTTGTTGAGCAAAGAGGAAAAAAAAAAACCCTCCAAGCAAAAACCATTTAGGGCCCACTTTTAACATGCCAAGAACCAGAGGCTCCAGATGGAACTCGGGGAAAAGGGATGATCCCATCAGTTTATCCTGATGCCTTTGGGTATAAAAAGGCACGTCAACCTCTCCTTTTTGCTGTAAAAAATGCTGAAAACATGGGAAAACACGTGGAAAAATCAACCCCAGGTGTTGGATCTAAAAGCAACACAGTTGAGAGGCTCGGCCTCAGCAACCTCTGCTCCTGCTCTGCATTCCCAACCATTCCTCTCCATCAATCCTGCTGCTCCACTCTCCAAAACCTCCTCCAGAGCCTTGGAATTAAGTAGTTGGTCTCCCTTAAGGATGCAGCTGGATAAATTGGGAGAGTGTATTAAGAAGGCAGGATCACAACAATCCCATTTATCTGATTCCGAGTTTATTTAGTGGTTGTTGTGGTTTTTTCCAGGAGACTCAGCTGTTTCATTCTTTCCCACAGGCAAATTCCAGAGGTAATGGACAAAATGCCAGAGAAATGTCCCCCAGCAGAATAAATCTGGGTTTGTTGGGGGGTTTTGGGGGTTTTTTTCCCACAAAAATAGAGAAATAAGTAGAATTAGGAATGGCTCTGCAGGCTGGCTCAGCCATCCAAGGGGAAACAAGCTGGGAATGCTCCACAGAACCTCTCCAGGAGCCAAAAAAAACCCCAAGAGGAACAAATTGGTTTGCAGTAGGAAAATCTTTCTGATGCAGCACAATTTTCCTGGCACTGACTGTAAATGTGGGATGGAAGGGAGACAGTGCTTTTCCAAAGCTTCCTCTGGAGCTTCCCAGTGCACCAAAGCACAGGGGGAAAGCAGAGGATGCTCTGCCTGTGCCAACCCCACACCCAGAGCAGCAATTTGGGGGGAAATTGGGAAATTATTCCCACAAGGGCTTGGAGTGTCCCAGGACACGGGTTGGGTGGTTGCCCCGTGCAGGGATGGGGTGAACAGCACAAGGATCAGTGTCCAGGGGACACTCCTGGATCCATGGAGCTCCCTCAGTGCCATCTGAGGGATGGAGGCAGCTCAACATTCCCAGAATTCCACACAGATGGAATAGTCTTTGGCTGAAAGCCAAATCCTTCCTGATCCAAGGGGAGCAGCTCCGGACTGTGGGTCCTTGGTTGGACAGTAAGACTCCAACATGGACAATGAAGCTGAAGATTGAGGGGGAAATCCAGGGAATTTAGTGGAAATAAGGGGGGAAATCAGGGAAAACAGTGTTTAGGGCTCACAGGAGGCAGGAATTCTTCAAGCACAGAAGCTTGAAAGTGCCAACCATTCCAAAAATCCCACAGCAGCTTGGCAGGAAAACTGGGAATTCGTGAGTGAGAATTCAGGGCCTTGTTTCTTCCAGAGGAAGAAGCAAAAATTAACACATCCAAAGGCAGGTTTTTTTCCTGAAGATGGTGGAAATGGCCAGAGAGGGTCCAAAGCAGCACAAAACCTTTATAGGGAAAAGCTGTGCTCTTGCCATGAGGGTTTTCCATCAGGATTGGGATGTTTCTGACGGAGAACTCTTGCTCTGCCCACCCTCAGCACTCGCCACTCGTCCCAGAGCCCAAATGCCAAGAGGGAAGGAGCCCAAAGGGATGTTCTGTGCTCAGCAGCATAAAACAGGAAACACTGGAAATAAAACATTGGAATAAACAGGACAAAAAGTACTGGAGGCAGAAGAGATGGTCAAACATTTCCACGTGATGGAGTAGCCAAGTGGAAGGACAGCTCAGCCAGGGCTCTGACTAAAGCTCAGCTGAAAATAACTTGGATAAGTGCAGTGGAGGGATGAGGGGAAGGGAAGGGAAGGGAAGGCGGGGGTTTCAACCTTCCATACAGGAAAAACCATGGAGAGGCTCCGAGGGTTGATCTGGAGCCAGGCTGGGAGAGCTGGGGGGGTTCCCCTGGAGAAGAGAAGCTCCAGGGAGAGCTGAGAGCCCCTTGCAGGGCCTGAAGGGGCTCCAGGAGAGCTGGAGAGGGACTGGGGACAAGGGAGGGAGGGACAGGACACAGGGAATGGCTTCAAAGTGAAAGAGAGAAGGGAGAGTTGGGAGATTGGGAAGGAATTCCTGGTTGGGAGGGTGGGGAGGCCCTGGCACAGGTTGCCCAGAGAAGCTGTGGCTGCCCCTGGATCCCTGGAAGTGTCCAAGGCCAGGTTGGAGCAATCTGGGCTGGTGGAAGGTGTCCCTGCCCATGGCAGGGGGTGGGATGAGACGATCTTCAAGGACCCTTCCAACCAAACCATTCCATGATAAATATACAGGAGCAGTCACAGGGATCCCTTCCAAAACTGAATCATTCCAAAACTACCTGTTAAAAGCCCAGAGGATTTGTTTTCCTGACATTCCTGAGAGTTCTGTAGCACAATCACCCTGAACTCGGAGCAAACGAGCGACATCAGCCCTTTAAACCTGGATATTTGTCACTGTTAACCCTCATCACACCTTCAGTTTTACCTTGTGAGATTTTTATTCCCCTGGAATTCCCAGTCTCTGGTGCCCAAGGTCTCCTGTCCCTCACACCTTGGCTCAGGCTCTGCAGCCACGAGGATCTCCCAGGATGCTCTGGAAGGAGCCAGGAATTCCTGCTCAGGATTAAATCCCTGCAGCTGAAAATCCCCCACTGAGCTGGAAAAGAACCATTTCAAACAACCTGGTGGCAAAGCCCCCACATTGTGCTGCCCTGTGGGAATGAAATCATCATTTTTCCTCCCTGGATCCGTGTTCTTTTATTTCAGCTTCCTGTAAATGAGCTTTTCCACGTTGAAAGGGAGAGGTTTTATCTCCACTCCTTAAATTAAAAAGAAACAATTTGATGTCAAGGCAAACAAGGGTTTGCTGCTGAAGGAGTTCACTTGGGTGGAGACAGAGACTAATTGGAAACCTCTCCCTTCCAGGATCATAACTCTGGATGGAGAGTGGATGTGGGATCAGGGCAGGAAGGTTAATTAAAACCCTCAGAACGAGGAGACAGGACTGTAAAACAGCCCCAGGCAGCAGAACCACCTGGAGCTGCACAGAATATTCCAGACCTCTGGTTTTCCAGGGCCAGAAATTCCATTTCGTTCCTCTGCTCCCCCCAGGATTTGCTGCGTCGTTCCCTCCTTCCCGACCCAGATTTCCCTGGATTTTCCTTGAATTCCTTTTGGTTTTTCCCCCTTATTTCTGGCTGGGTTTTGCAGAGCTGAATCCCTGCAGGGCTCTCTCCGTGTTTATGGCTCCGTGCCTCCCACTGAGGACTCTGGGAATGTTTTGGGATGCTCTTCCAAGAGCCCCAACCAGCTGTCAGCTCCTCATTCCTCCTCTCCAGCCACCTCCTTCCCTTCCCCTGGACACACAAACTCTCAGACAATCTGTTGGAAAACTGGCTCTTGTTCCTCTGCTGCACCAGCCCCAGAAAAAAACCCTTTGTCTTGGTTTATCTTGTCTTTTTCTTTTTTGCTTTTGTCACCTTTTTTTTTCTTTTCCCCCCTTATTCCCTCATTTTCTCCTTTTTTTCCCCTTTTTTTCTCCTTTTCTTTTTCCTTTTCTNATTTCCTTTCTCATTTGCTTCTTTTCTCCTTTTCTTTCCATTTTTTCTCCTTTTTTCCTCCTTTTCTTTCCTTTTTTCTCCTTTCATTTGTTTCTTTTCTCCTTTTCTTTCCAATTTTTCTCCTTTTTTTCCCTTTTCTTTCTCCTTTTCTTTCCTTCTTTCTCCTTTCCTTTCTTTCTCTTTTTCTTCTCCTTTTCTTTCCTTTCTTACTCTTTTTCATTCTTTTTTTCTCCTTTTTTCTCCTTTTCTTTCTCCTTTTCTTTCCTTTCTTTCTCTTTTATTTCCTTTCTTCTCCTTTTCTTTCTCCTTTTCTTTCCATTTTTTCTCCTTTTTTCCTCCTTTTCTTTCCTTTTTTCCTTTTCCTTCCTTTTTTCTCCTTTCCTCCTTTTTCTCCCTTTTTCTTCTTTTCTATCATTTTCTCCTTTTCCTTCTCCTTTTCTCTTTTTTCTCCTCTTCTTCTCCCTCACTCCTTTTTCTCTCCTTTTTTTCCCCATTTCCACATTGTTCTTTCATTCTCCCTCTCTCCATTCCCCCCCTTTTTCTCCCTTTCTCTCCTTTTTCCTCCTTTTCTTCCCCTTATTTTACCTTCTGCTGTTTTTCCTTCCCCTTGTCTCCTTTTTTCTCCTTTTCTTCCTCCTTTTCTCTTTTTTCTCCTTTTTCCTTTTTCTCCCTTTTTTCTCTTTTCTTCCTTTTCTATCTTTTCCTCCTTTTCCCACCTTTTTTCTCCTTTTCTTCTCCCTCTTTCCTTTTTCTCCCTTTCTCTCCTTTTTCCTCCTTCTCCCTCCTTTTCTCCTCCTTCTCCCCTTCCTTTCTCCTTTTCTCCTCCTTTACTTCTCCATTTAAAATTGAGATTTTAGCACTCCCAGAGTACTGGCACCTAAACCCCGTGGCACTGACACTTCCCTACCTTTATTTTTAATTATGGAATCACTTTTATTGGAACCCACAAAACCTCTTTTGTGCTGCCACAAACTCAGCCCAACAGCCAGTAATTTATTGCCCCTATTTTACTGTATAAAGAGATTTTATTCTTAATAAACCCTGTTTTAATCTTCACAGAACCTCCCCAGTGAACCCCACGCCCACAATGCTGAAAAAATACATGGAAAAATTCCCAATGCAGCTTGTTTTCCAAAGAAATGGGAGCCTCCCATGGAGTCAGGCTGGGCAGTGACGCTCCAGCTCTGTGGGAAGAACGAGTCTCTCCCACCTCCCAATCCCTCTGCAGCAGAAATCCAAAGGGAATCAGGTGAATCATGACCCAAAACTACCAATTTTCTGCCACTGGCACAAGATTTGAGGCTGTCTGAGTGTGGGGGGTGTGTCTGCAGCCCCCCCTTCATCCAGGCACATCCCATTCCCTGGGATAAATTCCGACAGCTGAAGGAAACACTAAAGGGACCATCCCCAGATCCACAGGGATACACCAAACTTTCCCACTGCAGGATGTTCACACACCTTCCCTGCACAATTCCAGAGGAGGTTTCCTTTTGTTATCCCAACACCTGAAGCAGGGAAGAGCAGGAAAACAGCTCAATCCCATGGAAAAGGTTCTCTCAGTTCCTACTTTCCAGTCACAGCTCTCTGGGAACACTGAAACAATGACACACTTTGCTAATAATCCAAGGGAGGTGTCACAGGAATGGAGGCAAAGACCCAAAGGAGATCCAAAGGAAAGAACAGGAGCAGAAGGAAAGCCCAGGAAAAGCAAAAACATCTGGATCCTAAAGCTTGGAAGGGATTCCAGGTGCTGGGAACCCCCCTGAATGGGGCTGAGAAGGAGCAACCCAGCAACTTCCCTTCCAAAATTCCCTTCTCCTCCATCCCACTTCTCCCAAAATGCCAAGCAACAGGCATTTTCACTTCCTGAAAGAGAAAGAAAAAGAGAAAGAAAGAAAAGAAAAGGATAAGAAAAGGAGAAAGAAAGGAAAGGAGAAAGAAGGAAAGAAAAGGAGAAAGAAAAGAAAAAGAAAAAAAAAGAAATAAAAAGGAGAAAAAATGGAAAGAAAAGGAGAAAGAAAGTTAAAAAAGGGAGAAGAAAACACTCTGCTTTTCTCACCTTGTCAGTGCTGTGAGTTCCTCTCCATTTGTCAGGATTTAAAGTTAATCAAAAGATTTGACTCTCTTTTCTCTCTTTAAACCACGGGATCTGTTTCCAACCAGCTGCCTGGTTTTGGGGTAGGAAGAAAATGAACCCTCCACCACATCCCTTTCATTCTGATCCCCCTCTGATCGATACAAATCCCCTCAATCCTCAGCTCCGTGTTTCCAGCAAGTCATCCCATCCATCATCAAGGCTGAACCTCGTGGCATCAACCTGCTAATCCCAGTTTACTTCCTCAGCTTTATTAAAACCAACCTGTCAAATATCTCCCAGTCCTGTGGCAGAGCAAGACTGAAAATTGAGGTGTTTGGGAGAGAAATAATAGAGTTACACACTGGTTTGGGTTGAAGGGAACTTAAAGATGATCCAGTGCCACCCCTGCCACGGGCAGGGACACCTTCCACTGGCCCAGGTGGATCCAACCTGGCCTTGGACACTTCCAGGGATCCAGGGGCAGCCACAGCTTCTCTGGGCACCCTGTGCCAGGGCCTCCCCACCCTCCCAGCCAGGAATTCCTTCCCAATATCCCATCTATCCCTGCCCTCTGAAATATCCTCTGGCAGCTCCTCGTGGCTGCTCTGATGTGACTTCAGCAGAGTTGTTATTGTTGCCTTGTTTGTCGTTGTCATTGTCCCTTCTCCTGGGAAAGGGAGAAATCAACCCAGATGGAATCATGGAATCGTTGAGGTTGGAAAATCCCTCCAAGATCATGGAGTCCAACCATTCCCAGCTCTGCCAAGGCCACCACTGACCCACATCCCCAAGTGCCACATCCACTGGCTTTTAAATCCCTCCAGGGATGGGGCTCTACCTGTGCCAGGGCTGGACAACCCTTTCCAGTAAGAAATATCTCCTAATAACCAACCTGTATCCAAACACACAGCAAACCAGTGTAAACAGTGGGATTAGGGCTTTTGCTCCCTACTCCCATATCTAAAAACACCTAAAGACAGAGGATCCAGATCAAGGCCATGTTTCAGTGGGAGCAGGATCGTGGTGAGATTAATTCCTCAGCTTTCATTGGTATTTTGTGGGAGCCTTTCCTCTCGTTCACAAGAGCTCTGGCATCTTTTAAACTGACTGAAGTTGTCTTCATTAAGAAGGGAGTCACATCCATGGAATATCAAAATACCCTGCTCACTCCTTTATTGTCAGGGTTGTTCGCTTCATTGCCCCGAAAACGTCCGTAATTGGCAATATTTCCATAAATTAGTCCATCCCGTGCTAAGAAAATGTTACAGCGAGACCCAAATGAAAAGATTCATGTCTACAAAACCTCAATTTGACCTGAAGTTTAATTATAAAACATTATTGGTAACTTTCTGGGGGTTTTTTCCCTCAGCAAATGCACCAAGACGAGGAGTAATTCTCATAAAATGCAAACAGGGGTCCCTGAGGTAACGAGCACAGGGGTTATTCATCAGCTAATGGGGCAACTCAGCCTTTGGGATCATGGAATTCCCTCATCCTTATGGAGATTCCCTTTACACCTTTCATTCCCTTCCCTCTCAGCATTTCAGCTGCTGAGGGTTATCTGTGATCATGATAATTGTACCTCTGATTTATCCCATTTTGGACGTGTGGTACCACCAAGGAAACAATTTATCACTTAACCATCCCCAGGGTTGGGGGATTCTTCTCTCCAACTCAAAAGCCACAGTAAATAGGATTTTCCACAAGTGACAACCCCTCTTGGGCATCTTAATCTTTGGGAGGGGAGTCTCTGCAGCTCACCAGTTCCACCCCTCCTTCCAAAATCACAGGCTCTCAGTTCCCCTGCCCTCGGAGAAGGGACAATATCCGTGTTCTCCCCACTGCTGATGTTAATCCCTTGAGATTCCATGAGGCAATTCCCTTAACTGTGGGACTTCCAAAACCCCAAGAAAAGCTCGGAGTTATTTATATCCGTGTCCATCAGGGCCTGCAGGGAGGGGGCAGAGGATGCCCCAGGCTCTGCTCGGGGGGGCCCAGCAATGGCACAAGAGCAACGGGCAGGAACTGATGCCCAGCAAGTGCCACCTGCACAGGAGGAAGAACTTCTGGGCTGGGCAGTGCCCCAGCCCTGAGCAGATTGGCCAGAGAGGGGGGAGTCTCCTCCCTGGGGATATTCCAGAGCCCTCTGCACACAATCCATGCGCTCTGGGATGACCCTGGTGGGACCAGATGAGCCACTCTAGGCCCTTCCAGCCTGACCCATTCCATGATTTCCACCCAAGGTCTGAAATGAGGGACCAGCTGTGCAATCAACCACCTCAGCCAACCAAAACTTTAGCAGGGTTTTGCACCAGCTGATGGCACAGGCATTCCTTCCTTCCCTTATTCCTTCACAGGGAACATTGGGAAAACACAAAGCAGGCTGATAATTCAGTTTTACACAAAAAAGTCAGTCTTCTCTTGCAGCAGAGGATCACAGAATCTTTAAGCTTGGAAATGACCTTCAAGATCATCAAGTCCAACCCTTGACTGGATACCCCACCAAACCACCTCGTGATGTGCCACATCCACTCATTTTTTTGAGCCCTTCCAGGGATGGTGACTCCACCACTTCCCTGAGGATCCTGATCCAATGCTTAACCACCCTCTTAGTGAAGAAATGATTCCTAATATCCAACCTGAAACCTCCCTTGGTGCAACTTGAGGCCACGTGGTGGCAAGTCATGCAAAACCCTCCCTGGTTTGCACCATGATCCCACGCAACCAAAAGCTGCTCAGTGGGATCCTGGTGATATCCCAGCTGCTGCCAAGGTGGCACTTCCAAAGACCTGATCTTGCTTCACATCTGGCCCAAATCCCCCAGGAGAAGCCATGCTCCGTGTCCTCACTTGTGGGACCTCCCAAGCCAAGCAGATCCAGCTCCTGGGCATCTGCAGGAGCTTCAGGTCCAGTTTTGCTGGGGATATTGGCAGGACTCTGGGCTCCATGGACCATAGAGAGAAGTCTTTCCAGGGCCAGTGTCCGAAATCCTGCTCACAGTTCACAAGCCATGCAAGGAAATGGAGGATCAGGCCAGCCCCAGTGCAGGTCTTCTCCAGCTTCTCCTCCTGGTGCATCCCAGATCAAACCATCCAACATCTCCTGCTGCCACCTGGAGCCTCCACACAGCATCATCCACCAGGGAAAACAAACATCCCTCCCACAGAGAATCTGCCCATCCCAGTATGAAGCTTGTGCAGTTGATGTCATTATCTCCAGTCCTTGACCAGGATCAGCTGCAGGTGGAAGTGGCACATTCCCACCATCAACCATTTTCCAGAAGCTGGGACCATATTGTTGCCAGGGCACTTCCCCATCCCGAAATTGTGTCCTAATGAAGCATAAAATGTGCCAAATTCCAGGGTGGAATCTACTCTTCCAAACTCCCTTGAACTGGTCATCTTCATCAAATTATCCCAGTTGGGAACAGACTTTGCTGAGGCTTCGTTTTCCTTCAGCCGGAGGTGATTTTCCCACAGTTTTCCCACAGAATAAGTGTGGCTACAGGCTTAAAAACCAGAATAAAGGTCAGGACCCCTGGCTTTCTATTTGCAGCTCTCCCAGGAATTCAGGATGTGCCCTAAACAAGTCCTTTGGACCTGATTGTCCGAGAGCTCACACGGGGTCCGAGAGATTTGTGGAGGCTCAGTGCTCCTGAAAATCATAACCTTGCTCTGTACCTGGGATAATCCAGTTGAATAATAATAATAATCCATAATAAAAATAATAATAATAATCCAGGGGCATTGTGAGCCTTTTCCAGGCTGCTACAGCTCCAAGATCATCTTCCAAAAAAAATAGGTGGGATAAAAGTGCAGAGCGCTGCAAAGAGCACAGCGGTGTCTTCACACTGTACAACCCCTTTATAAAACACCAGAATAATTATATTTGGGCATAATTATATGAGGTGGGCAAACTCCTCATCCCTGGAAGTGTTCAAGATCAGGTTGGACAGGGCTTGGAGCAACCTGGGCTGGTGGAAGGTGTCCCTGCCCATGGCAGGGGCTGGAACGAGATGATCTTTAAGGTCCCTTCCAAGCCAAACCATGCTGGGATTCTGTGAAGCTCTTTTTAGTCAGGAATGACTCTTCCTGCCAAATTTGGAGTAGAATTTGTGGGTATAACTTTGACAGGACGACAGTGACGGTCCTGTCATGGTGACTCACTTGGACAAGGCTGTAGACCCAAGATTGGCTTTTGCTAAGGCAAAAATGATTCATGTTTTTGACATCACTCTCAGATGGGAATTTGGGCTATAGGAGAAGGAACACCGTGAGTCATCCACTTCTCTTGCTTTTAGGGATATTTGTTCAGTGCTCTGGACCTAATTGGGCCTGTGTTTCTATGAATGTTCTTCCAAAAGACACAAAAACCATGTTCTCTGCCCGTGACTCCTCCCGTGGTGACTGGAAATGGCACCAGCCTGAAACTACAGCAGCTTCTCCCAAAATCTTGTGCTTTCATCAGTCCCCTGTATTTAATGACCTTACAGTGATTTACACACTCAGAATATATTTAAATACTCGAAATCTGTGATATTTGTGCTGGACACCATCACTCAACAAAAAAAAATCACTGTATGGGAATATCCAATAAAATTATTTTGGGGCTGTTGTAAAAACTCCTAAAACCAGAATTTTTGGCAAAATCAGGAGAAAAAGAGAGGTGCAGGTGTGTAGTAGATCACAGAATTATTTAGGTTGGAAAAGCCCTCTGGGATCGAGTCCAACCATTCCCCCACCACTGACCCAGGTCCCCAAGTGCCACATCCACAGGGTTCTTAAATCCCTCCAGGAATGGTGACATCACCACTTCCCTGGGCAGCTGTGCCAAGGCTGGACAACCCTTTCTGTGGCAAAATTCTCCCTAACATCCAACCTAAACCTCAGACACCTCTGCTTCCAAAAAAACCACCTCAAACACAGGATCCAGAGGTGCTGGGATCACAAACCCAAGCAGTAACCGGGGACAAAAAGCAAATGAATAAATGACTCCTTAAAAACCTTTTCCCCATCCCTAAATTTCCATAAACCAGCGAACGTCGTGCCAGTACTTCCAGTAAGAGAAAACTCAGAAACAATTCCTTGCTTGAGGATGGTTTTTCTTGTATTTCTTCCCCTTTCTTTCCCTCTGATCTCTCTCCATCCCCCACTTTTCACCTTCAAAGCACATTAATTCTCCCGCTGTTCTTGTGGTGGAAGCGATTCTTGGTTCTCATTTTTATGGATGAGGAGAATGAGGCAGAGATCGAGTGACTCTCTTATGGGTCTGGCTCTGTAGATACATTTTAAAAAAAAAGATGGTTTATATTTATTAGTTTCAGTGCCCTCTCAGTGCTGGAGAGTTGGATGGTGGTGATGAAGGCACCGATGTGTGGGGAAGGAACACGGGAAGTTCTTTAAAGGCCCCGTAAAACAGCTCGAAAAGAACTTCCTTGTGCTCTGCAGGCACGTGGAGGGCTGGAAGATTTTTATCCCTGCTCATTTTGGGATCGTGGATGTGACCTGGCTGAACTTCATGGGGTTGGAAGGCAGGAATCCTGCAAGGAGGCATCTCCTGCACTTCCTAAAGGCAAGGGAATGACCCCCAGACCAACAGCTTTTGGCAGCACTTGGAGATACCTCAGCTTATAATTCCGTTAATTTGTGATATCCATTGAGTCATAGAAACATGGAATGGTTGGGGTTGGAAGGCACCTTGAAGACCATCTAATTCCAAGCTATGGAATTACACCTTCCACCAGACCAGGTTGCTCCAAACCTCACCCAAACTGGCTTCACCACAGGAAAAATCAGAATTTCCTGGATCATCCCGTGAGTGACTGAGAGTGGCTGTGAGCACCTCCACCAAAAAGCTTCTCAGTTTCAGACTCCTCAGAAACAATTCATGTTTTAACACAGGGAATTCCCAGCAGGACAATGGAACATGGAAAAATCAAACCCATCAGGAGCTCAAATTGTCTTTCTCCAGGCTCGTTGTCTCCAGATGCAACCAGTGCATGAGAAATAACAAAGGAAAAGAGGTTGGTGGTTAAAACAACCCATAAACTTCTAAGAGTGTCTTTCAGATCCTTCTGATCTTTGGGAATGATTTAGATGATCTGGTTGTTCATGTATTTTATATATTTTGTATATTTAATATTTTATGTATTCCAGAGTCAGTGGAAGACTAAGAGAGAAGTGGGTGGCCAGTGCTTTGGTTTTCCGTGATCCAAGAAGGATATCACTGGCAAAAGTCTTGCTTAGAAAGGAAAAGTGGGAAGGGACATGACAGGAAAATAGGAAAAAATAGAAAAAATAAGGAAAAAAATGGAAAAATAGAAAGAATTGAAAAAATAGAAAAATTAGGAAAAAAATTTTAAAAATAGGAAAATGCAGAAAAATAGAAATATAGGAAAAGTATAAAAATAGAAAAAATAGAAAAATAAGAAAAATAGGAAAAATAGAAAACCCAGAAAAAATAGAAAACTTAGAAAAATAGGAAAAAGAAAAAATATAGGGAAAACCAGGAAAAATAGAAAAATAGAAAAAACAGGAAAAATAGAAAAATATAGGGAAAAATATAGGGAAAAATAAAAAATTGAAAAACAGGAATAATAGG
>VYXB01004377.1:74694-192833 GCA_013397135.1 Pachyramphus minor
AAAAAATTGAAAAAATAGAAAAAAGAAAAATATAGGAAAAATAGAAAAAATGGAAAAATAGAAAAATAGGGAAAAAGAAAAATAAAAAAGAAAAATATAGATAGATATAGAATAGAAAAATAGTAAAAATAACAAAAAAAAAGAAAAATAGGGGAAAAATATTAAAAAATAGAAAATAATAGAAAGTTTCTGAACAAAGCAACCAGAAACCCTGCAATGACTGTTCTGGAAAAGCACATAACCCACTTCTTCTCCGCTTGTGAACTCTTGCTGCAGGAATAACAACATACCTGGAGAAATTGGAGCCTCACCCCCATCTCCGTGTTCCCAAAGAGAAGCAGAGCACGTGGTGCTTCTCCTCTTTTGGAAGCCCAGAAATGAACCACGGAGAATAACGAACTGCTTGGACTCAACAACGTCCTCCTGCTGCTCCTCAGAATCCTCTGAAGGATTCACACAGCAAAAACCTCTCTGTCCACTGCTGTTAAACAAGTGGGTTTGATGTTTTATGGATTTTTTAAGGGTTTTTTTAGCTCTGTTTGAGCTCATCGAAGGCACAGTGGCTCTAACAGGGCTGTGGGGTGATGTTCTCCAATCCTGGTAAGATCTGAGTGAAAGGAGAACATCTTCCTCAGGGAGGTGCCAGCCCGGGTGGCTCGGTGTGACCAGAGACAGGTGATCACATAAAAACAGCATTTCCCTGCAAATTCATCTTTTAAGCCAGGTTTTTATAGTTATGAGGTTTCTAATATACTGGAATAAATTAATTACCCGGTGCCTGACCCAGAGCCTCCGGTCCAATCACCCCAATGTCAACTCTCCCTTTTATTTTGAGGGTGTAGTTGCCCTTTGATAAGGATCCTGCTCCCCACTAATTGTCCCTTGTAATGAGCTTTGATGGAATTTAATTTCTCTGATGGGACTGATTTGGCCAGTCCAACACTTGGCTCTGTGTCAGCATTTGTTACGACTCCTGCTCTGCTTGGCTGTTTCCCTTTTGGAAATAAAAGTAGTAAATCACGGTCAAAAGAACACACAACATCCATGGAATGGTTGGAACAAGCCTGGAGGACAGGGATAAATGGGAGTGGGGCCAGTTGGGAGCAAGAAAGCAAAGCCCTCCTCCATCCACCTTTTCCCATCCATTCCCACATCTAAACTGGGAGATTCAGTTTGCAGGACATGCAGTGATGACTTTAATTAGCAGGTAACCTATTAATTAAGCGGGTTTCTTCATTACCTGCCCATGTTGAGCATCTCCTGCATCTCCCATGATGCCCAAACCTGCAGCACCCTGTCCCTTCACACCTCTCATTCCACCAGCACCAGGATTTCAATCCTTACACAAATCAAGGAATGTCCAAGCACTAAACTTGGGTTTATGCTTTAGCTGGAGACAAGGCGTGAGGAGATGGGATCTACCAGGTTTCTTCTGGAGCACAAGGGCAGCACCATCCCCAGAGCCCACCTGCCAAAATACACCACTTTCAAGGACTTTATTTCCTTGAGTCTTAAATTAGGAATCCATTCTCTTCAGGTTTCCTAGCAAATCATCCCAATTGTTGTGCAGTTTATTAAAAATGTCCTGCACATCTGGTCTAATCAGCCCAAGGAAAATCATCCAATTTGATTCTCAATAGCAATCCCAGGGTATCAGGTTGGTAATCACAGCATTTTCCACCTCACCAGCTCCTGAGAAGGGTTGTTTAATCACCACTGATGTGGAAAGGACTCCCAAGTGCTCCAGGAGCAGTCCAAGCAATCACAAGATTCTCCACAGCTCCAAAAGCAGAGTTTTGGGGTGGAAAATATGGCAGAGGAGACACGATCCTCAGCAGTGCCCACAAAATGTCCACCCACATGTCCCATCAGAGACTGACCTCGACTCCTCTTCTGAACCAGAGATTATTGCACAGTGTAACCCAAATCCCATCTTATTCCACCCCCTGCCTTGGACAGGGACACCTTCCACTGGCCCAGTTTGCTCCAAGCCCCATCCAACCTGGCCTTGGACACTTCCAGGGATCCAGAGACAGCCTCAGCTTCTCTGGGAAACCCATTGCAGTCCCTCACCACTCTCACAGGGAGTGAGAAATGGCAGTGGGAAGCCATTCCCTCTCATCCTGTCCTTGTCCCCAGTCCCTCTCCAGGGAACACCAGGAAACTGTTCTGCTGTGAGTTTACAACTTCCTCGTGAGGGGAAGAGGAGGATCCAGGGAACGGTCTGAAGTTGTGTCAGGGGAGTTTCAGGCTGGATCTCAGGACAAGGTTCTTCCCCAGAGGGTGGTTGGCACTGCCCAGGCTCCCCAGGGCAGCGGGCACAGTCAGAGCTCCAGGAGGGTTTGGATGATCCCCTCAGGCCCAGGGTGGGACTCTTGGGGCTGGGCCTGTGCAGGACCAGGAGTTGGACTGGATGATCCTTGGGGGTCCCATCCAAGTCAGCAGAGTCTGGGATTCTGAGCACTGGCCCAGGTTGCCCAGAGAGGTCGTGGAGTTTCCATCCCTGCCCAGGGAGGTCGTGGAGTTTCCATCCTTGCAGATACCCACAAACCATCTCAACACAGTCCTGGCCAAGTGGCTCTTCATGGCCTTGCTTGAGCAGGACTAGGACCAGGTGACCTCCAGAGCTCCTTTCCAGCCTCACCCAGCCGGGAATTCTGTGATTCCACCCATTTTTGTTGTTCACACGTGCACAGAAGTTGTTCAGCCACACAACAAGCACCCCCAGGATGCTCCTGAAAGGCATCACCAGCAGCCAGAAAGTCCCTACAACTCCAAAATGGATCATTATTTGCTATGAACTATTTAATTCATTAAACACAACGTTTCCCCTCTGTCCTGAATGCTCTGTCATCAGATGGAGATGCTTTTAAACATAATTGTTGGTTACAACAACCCAGAAATCCCACTGCCTCTGCACTCCCCATTCCTCATTATTTTCCCCATATGAGAGTTACTTTCTGGACAGATATTTTTTTCCCCCAGTTCCGTATTTTAAGGATTTGTAAAGTACTAAAGACTGACAATTATGAGCAATCACGAGGATGTGTTCTAAATCTGAGGTATAATAAGAGCTGCAAAAAAAAAAAATAAATGGCCATGAAAAAAATATTCAAAGTGACACCTCCTGGGTTATTAAGTGGGACTTTTTACAGCAGAAAAACTCCATTATCTGTAATTTATTTTTTAAATAAATAAAAAAATTTCATTTTTTGGTTTATTTTTGGGGTGCTTTGCTCATAGCACAGCACTGGGGGAGGGAATAAGGAAGGAGAGGAAAGAAAAGTCTTGGAGAGATGGTTGGTGATTTTAAGGGATGAATCTCCATAAAAAGACACGAGAGAATGGATGGGAACAGGGAGACAAGACTGGACTAGGGATAGGTGGAATAAATCCTTGAAGATTTATTCCATGAAAAATCCATGAAGAGGTTTTCTATGCACTGGAGATTCATAATTTATGAATTCATGGTTGGAGATCCACGATCCAGACCCAGGAGGAGAAAGATGAGATCTTGTGGCTTCTCAGAGGTATTTGAGGGACAGAAGGAAAACTGGGAGAGGGAAGTGCCCTGAAGATAAGGAAAAGGTTTTGAGGTGACAATCCCAGTGCCTTGTGGTCAGCTGGGAATTCTCAGGGCAAGGGTTGTGAGAGCTGAGGGAATTCTTGGGCTTTTTGGGTTTTCCTGAGGACCAGACAGAGGTATCACCTAATTAATGTCCATCTTGTTGAGCTGGGCCACCAGGCACACTGAGAAAGCCCTGGAAAAGCAATCCAAGTGCACTCCAAGGAAAAGAGGAAGCCTCTGATATTTATTTGGTAATTTCTATTATTTTTTAACCTCTTTTTTTTTTTTCAAAGCAAAGTAATGTTTCAGACAGGCCAAGCAGCTCCCAAATGAAAATCTGACCAGGAATTGAATTCCAAAATCTGATTGAGCAATGTGGAGCTTCTGGATTTCTTCAGCTCCTTTGGCTTTCAGGGAACATATGGTTGTACAAAGTACTCCTATATCAAAGGGAAGTCCAAAATCCCTCTGTCTTCAGAATGTCACCTGTGTCAGGGACAGCCAGGCTGGTGACAGGGACCAGTCCCTGTCAGCTCCAGTCCTTTTAAAGGATTAATCTTTGCAAATTGTATCAGAGATCCTGGGGGATTGTAGGATGAGCAGCCTGAGTAACAGGGACCAGGCTCTGATTCAGGAGGTCATTCCCATGAATTTCTCTTTTACATTAAGTCAATTAATCATCCATTAAGAATTCCAGCTGCAGGAGAGTTAAAAACATGGAAAATACTCTGGGTAATTTAGTCTTTAAAAGAGCAGAAGGACAGCTGAGCTTTGAGGAGGGCACTTCCAGGTTGGGGGATTTGGGGTGGGGGAGAAACAGGATGGGATAAATCCTGTGTGGGATGAGAATCCCAGAATGGTTTGGGTTGGAAGGGAGCTTAAATTCACCTCATTCCACCCCCTGTCATAGGCAGGGACACCTTCCACTTGGTTAATCCAAGTCTTCTCCAACCTGGCCTGGAAGTTGGTTCATCCCTCCAAACCTGGAGAAGCAAATAAATTCAACCACACAAGCAAGACATAATTAAGGGAATTACCTCTAATTACCACTTCAGAGATTTTGCAGGATCCAGTTTTTGTACAGCACCAAAGGAAAAGTCTCCCAGCCCATTTTCAGTGGAGGGTCAGGAATTGCACACTGAGAACAGCCAAACCTTACCCTGGATTTCCAAGCACAGAAATATTTCAGCAACGAAGATTAAACTTAATCTTTTCCTTCCTCTTCTCTCTGCTGCCCATCCCACCCCTCCCAGGGCCGGAATTGTGCAGGAGCAGAGGCAGCAAGTGTTTCCTGGCAGTCTGTCACTCTCTGCTAATCTTCCAGCACCGAAAATCACTTTAAATCCATTCCTGTCTCCTTGCATTTGCATAACTGTCTGGAAAGGAAGCTCCAAAAAGGCACAGTCTGATCCAGTGTGAATGAACATGTCATAAAACATTTCCAGCTCTGCAACACTCGTGTAAATCTTTCATGATTTAAGGGTTGCCAAGTTACCAATACCAGGAGTGTTATAAAGTCCTGGGCTTCACACTCTGTACACACAAAAGGATTTCGAGGCAGACTTCCCTTCTCAGGAGCTGAATTTCCTTCTGAAAGGAGAGGTGTTACCTGCTGAAATTATTTCTCTTCGCTGCTAAAAGAGATTTGAGGAAGGTTTAAAAACCTGCTGGCAGTTTTGGTGAGGATAAGGATATTCAAAGCATTTTTCTGTTGGGAGTGGAATTAAGGTTAAAAAAAAAAAATATATTTTCTTTTAGTACATTTACATCATCTTAAAAAATACGTCAAATTTAATCAAAATAAAAATGTGTCCACACATTCCTGTGCACCCACGTGGAGCACAGGGTGCCCAGAGAAGCTGTGGCTGCCCCTGGATCCCTGGAAGTGTCCAAGACCAGGTTGGAGCAACCTGGGCCGGTGGAAGATGTCCCTGCCCATGGAAAGGGGTGGAATGAGATGGGTTTTAAGGTCCCTTCCAACCCAAACTATCCTGTGAGTCTATGGTTTACCACGGTCAAGACCCTGCACAACACACAGGAGAGCCAAAAGTTCTCCAGAAGTTCCCCCTACACATTCCCATGGATCCTAAACACTCCTTATCCTGCAGCAAACCACACTGGTGCCCACTAAACACCAAAATACAGTCACAGAGCACTACAAAAAGCAAAAAACTCCATTTTTTGACTCCAGCAGTGGCAAACCTTCCAGCAACAGGCACCCACAAGGACCACGAAGGTGCTGCACACAACAGAATCTGCCTCACACCACCCTCCAAAACAAACCCACGCCTGTATCTCACCTGAATTTAGGACTTCTTAATAAATTTTCACCTCTCTGCCTGCCATTAGAACCCCAGAATGGTTTGGGCTGGAAGGGACCTTCAAGCCCATCTCATTCCACCCCTTGCCACGGGCAGGGACACTCAATGCCTCACCCAACCTGACCTGGGAGGTTTTATAGGTCTCCTCTGAAGAACTGAGTCACACTCCCAGTGTTTGTTTTTCTCTTGCAGGTCTTCAGGTTGGATTGGGGTCACCAGAAGCTTTGGTTCAGTGTTTATCACACCATATTCCAGCACTGCACTGAGGGGAGTCTCTAAAAGATGATTTTCCAGCCTGTTGTGAAGGAAGCCCCTCCTGGGGGTGATATGAACCCAGCTGGTCATGCCATGGAACAGGAGGATGGACCAGAGCATTCCATGCCCCCTGGAGCACTTCCCCTTTGCAGGTTTAAGCTCTCACCTGAGAATATCCCTGGATTTGTTTACTACATGGATTCATGCCTCGAATCGGTGCGTTTTAAATATAACTCCTAATGCATTTTTTTTCCACTTTTTGTCAACCTAATAAAGTTCTGTGAAACTCTCCAGAGATTTCTCTTATTATAAGTTTATTGACTTTATGCCAGAAGCACCAGGGAAAGCAGAGCAAGGTCTGTTTAGGTGGGGAAGGTTTCACGGCAGAGCTGCTAAAAATAAAACCCAGGGTATGAAATCAAAAATAAAACGCAGAAGTGTGAAATCAAAGTGGTTTTATCAAAAAGGAGGAGGATTGTTATAAATATTTTTGAAAGAGGATCTTGCACTTCTCCTGCTTCCCTAAAAAATGTCCATTTCTCGTGAATAGAGAACATGGGGAGCAGTGGTGGCTGCTTCTTTTGGATTTATTAGGACAAGGTTCTTCCCCCAGAGGGTGGTTGGCACTGCCCAGGCTCCCCAGGGCAGTGGGCACAGCCCCAAGGCTGCCAGAGCTCCAGGAGGGTTTGGACAACGCTCTGAGGGACAGGGGGGGATTGTTGGGGTGTCCTGGGCAAGGCCAAGGATTGGACTGGATGGTCCTTGGGGGTCCCTTCCAGCTCAGGATATTCCAGGATTCTCTCTGGTGGTATCTCCTGCCTGAATAAGATACAGATACCCTGACCCTGGGAAGTTGGACACCAATATCTTTTGGGGTTTGACACTCTTGCATTATTCAGTTTTAACAGCCTGTGCCACCTGTGCCCTCAATATCTGGGTATTTTTATGGGCACAGTCCTGTCAGTGCTCTCTGTGCCCAGTCCCACAAACAGGATCCATGGAATCCCAGAGTAGTTTGGGTTGGGAGGGACCTTAAAAATCATCTTGTTCCACTCACTGCCATGGGCAGGGACACCTCCCACTAGCCCAGGTTGCTCCAAGTCCCATCCAACATGGTCCTTGGACACTTCCAGGGATCCAGGGGCAGCCACAGCTTCTCTGGGCAACCTGTACCAGTCCCTCCCCACCCTCCCAGCCAGGAATTTTTAGGCTGCAATTCCAGGCTAAGCCCATCCTGGCTGCAGACACCTGGGATACTACAGACCATTCTATGACCCTGAGGAAGTGCCACCAACCCTTATCCACACCCAGCTTTTTGGGATGGGTTGGAAAACACCCGGATTTCTGCTACGGGCTCACCAGCACGAGCTCAGCATTTCCCCCTCACCTTTCCAACAACAAAACCCTTCCCAGTTCCCAAACTTCCCAAGGATCACCCTCATTCCCAGCTCCAAACCCGTTCTGTCATCAGCATCAGTTTAACTCTGTTGCCCAAAAATTCCCCAGTGGACAAAAAGGGGTTTCCTGATGCCAAGAGGAAACTTTGAGGTGACTCTGGACCTACTTCCCAATCCTATCAGATTCCCAAGACAGGAACAACTTGGTTTTAGGATTCTGGGGTTAAACTTGGGTTTCACACAAGGCAATTTACCATAGTACTGTTATATTTTAGGAATATTATATGAATACATATTAACATAATAATAGAATAGTATAGTGAGAGATTATATTAATATAATCATCTTAAAATATATTAACAAATAATTTTAAAAATGTTATATAAATTCTATAAATTTATAGAGTATCACATGATAAAATAGTAATGATTAATAGTCATTCTATAAATAAAGTCATTTTATTTCATTCTATAGTCATTCTCTAAAATGAGTCATTCTACAAATAAAACTTTTTAATTTTTAAATTTAAAAATTTCGATACTTTAAATTTTTAAAGTAAAATATTAAAAATATTATATGGCAATAATTGATTAATAACAACAGCAACAAACACAGAATTCGGCACAGTTTGGAATTAGTTTCCCTGATGAAGAACTGGAAATAAAAAAAAATTAAGGAACCAGCAGCAATTTTTCCAGCCCAAGGGCAATAAACAATTCCTGTACTTTCAGGATACACCTGGTTTTTGTTCTATTACATTTCTATCGCTGCGTGTTGAGACTTGTCACATTATATTAAAAACAACAACCCCTGCAATCTGCTTCCAGATCAGACATCAATAAAAACAACCACAGCAATCAGAGCTCTGGGCACCTGTGAGAAAATGGAGAATTTAACACCTCCAGGAGCTCTTTTCATTCCATGGACACTGGTGAAAACAAGGACAAGGAACATCTCTGAGTGTAAGAGCTGCTGAAAGGATCTTACAGGGCTGGGATGGACTCAGGAGGATTGGAAAGGGGGTATCCCAAAAAACCATGACAACCAGTGTGGAAGAAAGTGGAAGGAATTTGGATGAAGGACTGAAGTGACAGGAAAAGGGGATGGGTTTAAACTGCCAGAGGGCAGGGAGAGATGGGAGATTGGGAAGGAATTCCTGGCTGGGAGGGTGGGGAGGCCCTGGCACAGGTTGGGCAGAGAAGCTGTGGCTGCCCCTGGATCCCTGGAAGTGTCCAAGGCCAGGTTGGATGGGGTTTGGAGCAACCTGGGCCAGTGGAAGGTGTCCCTGCCCATGGCAGGGGTGGAGCACATCGATCCTTAAGATCCCTCCCACCCCAAACCATCCTGGGATTCTCTGATGATTAAAAGCCCCCTGGAAGAGGATGAGACAAGGTGGGTGATCTGTGCTGATCTAAGGACACTTCCAACACACACAACTCCCAGTGCAATTCCCCTTCGCCAAAACCCCAATTAGAAATGAAAACCTCATTAGAAAACCCCGTTAGAAATCAAAACTCTGCTTGACCTTTACTCGGGTGCTGCAGGTGACAACGAGCTGCTGTGACAGGTTTGGGGACATCACTGGGACGTTGGAAACCAGAGTGAAGACTCATTGTACCTCTTGGCAGGGGAGAAACATGGCTTGGTCATGGATTTGCTGTCCAAGGCCAGGTTGGACAGGGCTGGGAGCAACCTGGGCCAGTGGAAGGTGTCCCTGTCCATGGCATGGGGTGGCACTGGATGGGCTTTAAAGTCCCTTCCCACCCAAACCATTCTATGAACATTGTGAGGGTTGCTCAAAAAGCTTCTGCATTAGAAGTCCTGTCTCTCCATCCCGGGATCTGGAGATTGTCTTTGCTTTGGGCTTGAGGAGGGTTTTTTCTCCCTTGTACTGTGCATTTTTAAAATGCTTGTGGGGTAAAACACTTTGATTAATTGTTATGATAATGACACGAGAGCGGAATTATGAGCATAATTATAATTACCATTTTTATGCCCAGTTAATTAATCATAAAATACTACATTATAGAATTTTTTCCTGGTTAATGAAATTCATTAGAGAGGCCCCTAAAGCCCTAAATTTAATGTTAAACAAATCAAACCTGAGTCTGGGGTTGGGGCTTTTGGCACAAACGTGGCCTCGAATTAGCTGCTAAAACAGAACTCAGTGAGCCATTAACCCAAGGGGTGCTGGGGAAAGCAGCCCTTTCCCACAACAAATCCCTGCTCCAGGTTGAGATGAGCTGGATTTTGCCTGCCCTGGTATTTACTCCTGAAAAAAGCCGAGTTAATTAACTTCTAGCTCAAAAATTTTAAAGGACAGCCTGTGCTTGGAGAAGAAAAGGGTTTTTTTAAGGTTTTAATAGAGAGTTTCCTGAGGGGAAACCATCCCAAATCTTCTTGGGGATAACTTCTTATCCATGATCCAGGTTTCAAGCTCTACCACCAGGATATAATGGTTAATCTGCCTGCCCAAAAAATTTTTCAGATAGATACTGAACTTAATCACTGCCACAAATCCAAGGAACCTTCCTGGAGCGTGGAAAACCCAAAGTCTGGAGTGGCACAGTTTTGACAGGAGAAGGGTTCATTTTTAGGATGGGAAGAGATCCCAACCAGCAGCACTGTCATTGCTGCATTGTCTTAGCTCTGAGTCTGAGACATGAAAGGCTTTGGTTTGGGTTGGTTTTTGCTTCCTCACCCCCTTTTTTTTTAACATTTATTTCCTCAGGGCATTAATCCCACACCGCAGTGGCCGTGGTGATTTGTTACAGCTCTTTGCTGCAGGAGAACTGGAATTCTGGGGCCTCCATCACATCTCCAGGGAGTTAAGGGCCAAAAAGCAGTGAGATTAATCACAAAAACACTCCTTGGTGAGCAGGCAGACCAAGAGGAAGGACAGAGGTATCTTCACTTGCCTTTTAGACGTGGGCAATGTCATTTATTAATCCAGGCTAATTATCCAGTGCCTTTATCCCTGGAGTACCAGATCCCTTGGTCTGTTCAATTCCCCCTAAAGGGCACAGTGGGGCACATCTGCCATGAGCTTATTTTGTGTTCCTGAGGCCAACAGGGTCCAGGTGATGGTGGAGGTGGAAGTTGGGCTCAGGTTTGGGCTCAATGAAAACCTCCCTGTTGCTGCCTCAGAAAGGACCTTGGACATGCAACAGCATCAGAGAATCCCTGGATGGGATTTGGGTTTGGGTTGGAAAGGACCTTAAAGCTCATCTCATCCCACCCCCTGCCATGGGCAGGGACACCTTCCACCAGCCCAGGTTGCTCCAAGCCCCATCCAACCTGGCCTTGGACACTCCCAGGGATCCAGGGGCAGCCACAGCTTCTCTGGGCAACCTGTGCCAGGGCCTCCCCACCCTCCCAGCCAGCAATTCCTTCCCAATATCCCAGTTAAACTTATTTGCTTTCAGTTTGAAGCTATTCCTGCTTGTCCTGTCCCTCTCTCCCTTGTCCCCAGTCCCTCTCCAGCTCTCCTGGAGCCCCTTTAGGCCCTGCAAGGGGCTCTCAGGTCTCCCTGGAGCTTCTCTTCTCCAGGTGAAGCCCCCAGCCTGTCTTTCCTGTAAAAGCTGTTGTCATGAGCCCCTGTAAAAGCTGTTGTCATGATACAAAATTCCATTTGAGATGGAAAAAGCTTATTTTGAGGAACAGATTCCAGCTTTGTTTGGAAAATGGGCAGCTGCCCTCCTTTTCTGCTTTCTGTGCAGGGTTTTCTCATCACAGGGCTGGTTTTGAAGATAATGAAGATGATCCTGCAAGGAGATGAAATAAATCATGTGGACACCTGAATAATCATCCCCATCCCATCACAGCCAGGGAATGCTGAGTGCTTTTACAGGAGTATTCCTCACTCCTACTGCCTGTGGCTCCAGTTCTGGAATACAGGGATTAAACAACTTCCTATGGCAGCCAAAACTTCAATCTCCTCATTTCAGCTCTCTGCTTCCAGCCACGCTCTGGAACAGCTCTGCTGCCTCTCCTCAGCAGAATTCCTTGAAAAGTTTGGATCATGTGGTGTTTTCCTTGTGTCTTTCTTTACACACCTGCTGCCTGACTGGCAGATGCTGATGATTTTCCTTGGAAATCCATAATGTTTTCCAGCATCCTTCCCATGGCTGCAGTGCCACAGTTGGTCCTTAATTTTCCCTGCTCACAAATATCAGGACACTGCACCTACTGGTTTAAATAACCCAAACCAGGCAATAACCACTGGAAAATCCAAAAGATGGGCATTCACTTTGGATGACCACAAATATTCCAGAAAATAGGCTGTTTTTGTGTCCTGACAGGCACAGTTGGAGCATTTTAATTGCAGGTTTTCAGCCACTTCAGCAAAGCTCTTGTTACAGAAAGAGGAAAACAAGTAGCAAAAATCCCAAGAGCACCAGAAAAAGCTGAAAATCTGCCAAAACAGACATTAGTGACATCATAAGGCCACAGAAGACAATCTGTGCCTGTCAAAGCCTTCAAGAGCAAGAAGAGGAGGCAGGAGATAACCCCAGGGAGCCAAATTCCCAGTGTCCCTCAAAAACCACACAGCTTGGCCAGGAATTCAGGGAAGATGTTCCTCAGGGAAATCTGAGCAAAAAACAAAGTGACACAGAGCAGAACTTCCTCTATCCCACCACCTCTTCCTTACCTGGAGTTTTTATTCTTCCTATGGCAGGACAGGACATAGGAAATGGCTTCCCACTGCCAGAGGGCAGGGTTAGATGGGATATTGGGAAGGAATTCCTGGCTGGGAGGGTGGGGAGGCCCTGGCACAGGTTGTCCAGAGAAGTTGTGGCTGCCCCTGGATCCCTGGGAGTGTCCAAGGCCAGGTTGGAGCAACCTGGGCTGGTGGAAGGTGGAACTGCTTTATCTTCACAGTCCCTTCTAACCCTTTCCTTATTCCTTCAGGTATCTGGTTTCCCTCTGACCAGGTCCTTTTATCTCCCTCCATCCCAACTTCCAGCTGTTCCAGCCTTGCATTTTCTCCCCCATCTCCCTGAATCTTTCCTCTCTTGCCCTTTTTTGACATCACCCAAAAGCATCTTCCGAGCACAGCACAGAAGAGCTGCTCTCCACCCTGCTGGTCACCATTCCATCCCAGCTTTGAGCCAGACACCTCCTTCTCACACCAGCTTCCAGCAACTTCTTGGATCATCATACAGCACCACGGTCCTTCCCAAAGCCCTGCTGCCCATCCCACACCACCCCAAGACGTGGAAGAGCTTTGGGATGGGTTCAACTGCTGGAATCTGTCAGAACTCACTGATGAAACCAAAAGTTCCTTCACCTGCACCATCAGTCCCCTCCCTCATCCCCAGGTAATGCCAAGGCATGGGATGAGTTTCCATCTCTTCTTGGCACGGAGCCTCCTGCTCAGGAGGGAGTGAGTCCCTGCTCCAGCACTGAGGTGATTGATGAGGCCTCCCTGCAGCTCCAGCCAAGCATGGAGAGGACCAATTTATACTTTTACCTTTGGTTCAGCTCAGCCAGGGAAATATTGACTGCAGCTGGGACAGGGAGGCTCAGCCACACGTCACTGCCCTGCTCAGCGGGACGGGGGGTGAGCTGTGTTCTGGGAAGTGCTGCTCAGAACTGAGGGAATTCATGGTCCTGGATGTTAAACTCCAAGTGGAATTTCAGCCAAGGGGTTGAATATCACAAGCCCACAGCAACTCTGGATTTAACAGTTCTCACATCAATCTTCTCCTGTACTTCTGAGTTTGCCTCTGCTTCGGTGCAGAGTCCACACCTTCTAAAGCAGCTCCCAGACATCTCTTTATTGAGATCCCTCTGCAGGATTGTGACTCCTTCCATCCCCATCCTGAGGGTGGTGTGAGGGCTGAACATCCCTGAAAATTCAGCCATCCTGTGTCCAGCTCTGGGCCCTCAGCTCAGGAAGGACATGGAGGGGCTGGAGCAGGGGCAGAGAAGAGCAGCGAGGCTGGGGAAGGGACTGGAGCACAATTCCCATGGGGAGAGGCTGAGGGAGCTGGGGGGGCTCAGCCTGGAGAGGAGGAGGCTCAGGGGAGACCTCATCCCTCTCCACAACTCCCTGCCAGGAGGTTGGAGCCAGGTGGGGGTTGGTCTCTTCTCCCAGGAACCAGCAGTAGGACAAGAGGACACTTAAACTGCACCAGAAGAGGTTTAGGTTGGACATCAGGAAGAAATTCTTTCCAGAGAGAGTGATCAGCCATTGGAATGGGCTGCCCAGAGAGGGGGTGGATTCACTGCCCCTGGAGGTGTTTAAGATGAGACTGGATTGACCAGGTGCTGTTGGGTCAAAGGTTGGACTTGATCTCAGAGATCTTTTCCAATGCAGTTGATTCTAAAACAGAAGGAGAACAACTCAATCTCCAATTTTTCAACCATAATCTTAAAAGACCAAGCACTGGGATGTGCCATCAGCACTATCCAGAGCACAGATGCATCACGAGCTTCCCTGCAATCCCTACTTGTGGCAACTCAGCACTAGAGGGGCCGTTTCACGTTCATCTGATCCGACACCACCCCCACCCACCCCCACCCCGGCTGCTTCCCAAGGAACTGACAGGGGCAGTGGATGAACCAGCAAATCCTGCTGCCTCCAGCACTCTGTGGTATTTCCCAGAACAAAAATATCTCCAAGTGCACAGGAACTGCAACGTGTCTGTCTGATCCCAGCTTTTCTTATCCTTACAAAGCAGGAACCTGACTCGGACTGGAATTTTTCTCAACTAAAATAACCCACAAATCAAGTGGGGCAAGTGAGTGTAAAGCAACAGATCCCTGCTCAGGTCCAGCTGTTCTGGACTGTAAATTCAAAAATCCAGGCTTTGTTTTTCCCAGATCTGTCTTCAAGACTTGCTTCCCTGTTTTCCCCAGTGGTTAAACCATCAGCTTAGTCTGGAGAGGGATCTTCAGTGGACTGGGGCCGGCTGGGAGTTTCTCCCACGTGCCTGGGACCCATTTCCATGAGTAAAACAACAAATCCTGGCTCATAAATGGTCAGATCAATTCAAAAAGTGTCTCTATGTAGTTCTAAACTAGCTGGACAGGTGGTTGGAAATGAGCAGGGAGGGTCCCTCCTGATTCAGCACCACCAGCTCCATGTTCCAGCAGGTCCAAGGCTTGGGAATGGCTTCAGCCAGAGGCAACAATTCTGAATTAAGGCTTTAACTAAGGCTTTCAATTATTTTTTTGACTGAGGTTTTCAACTCCTTTCAGTTAAAAGCTGGGTGATGCAGGTGCACAAGAGATGCCAGGAATACCTGGCTGATCCAAGACATTTGGCAGCTGTGCCCATACAGCCTTCAAATATTTGGATGGATCAGGAATCAGCTGCCCCTGAATTGCCAGGACAGTCAAATCTTTGCTCCCTCACAGGACAGACCCAAATTCTTACCCACAGGTCTCCGTGGCTACACTGGACTCCCAGAACAACTCAAGATATCCAAGACCTTGTTATTCCTACAAAACTGCCTGAATCCAACACCTGAGGGGGCTGCATGAACCCAGATATTCATCACTGCCCAGGAATAAGTAGAATATCTGTCAGAGGAGTAGGACGTGCTGGGATGGTCAGTGGGGGATGGCAGCAGATGCTGTAGCTGAGCTCTGTGAGTGCATCTGGCTCCTGAAATCCTGCAGGAGCTGTCAGGTTCAGAGAAATACACTGCAAAGTGATCCCAGGCACCAGTCAAGAGTGTTCAGCAACAGTTAATAAAGAAATATGGAAGGCCAGAGCAGCTCAACAGGGCTGAAGGCAGTGGTTTTACTCCAGAAAACCTGCTAGGAAAGTTCTCTGCTGGTAGAACAGGGAAAAAAAACAAAATGCAGATCCTCAGAATCCTTGTACAGCCACTACAACACCAAAAAGGAGCAAAGACTTTACATTGATGAGAGTTTTCAACCATGAAGTCCCCTTGGTTGCTAAGTTGGGCATGTGCAGGGTTACCATGGCTTTGGCAGGACTGAGCAGTTCAGCACATTCCTGAGCAATGCACAACTGGGAAGGAAGTTGCAGCATCTTCTCCCTGTCTTTCTTGAGCTAATTAACACTCTTGATTAGCCAGAGCTCAGGAAAATGGGTTCATTTTCTGGCCAAAGCAGGATTTGCTTCTTCCTCATCACTGTGTGATGGACTATTCCAGGGACTGGACTTTTGGAGCTGCTGAACCCATTTTGCTTTGCCTCTTTAACCTGGAAGCCTCATGCTGAGGAACTGACCCAGTGGTTTGGGCAGGAGGAGACCCCCAGCTGCAGTTTTTATACCAGTAAACAGAAGAATTAAAACAACTCCTTTCAGTGCCCCATTCCAGATTCTGAATTCCTCAGGATGATGAGGCTGATCAGGAGGTGCAACTTTGCCCACAAAGGGCAAACCTGTCCTCTTCTCTTCCTTTTTTCCTCTCTTTGGGGTGCTGAGACACTCCCAAGGAAGGGGAGGCACTCAGACAACACAGACATCTCTGGCAGATAAATGCTAATCCCAGTCAGAGACCTGGCAAAGCTCAGCCTGCAGTTGGCAGCTCTACTTTCTGTTAACATCTCCCAACTGTAGCTCTGGAGGGTATTTAAAGATCCACAGCCTTAAACTCCCCCTTCCCCCCGTGCAAAGCTCATTTGAGCTGTGAGAAATCAGAGCAAGGTGCCCAACACAGATGGAAGATGCCCCAAAACTCAGTGGGGCACCAGATGGGTGAGAGGGGACAGAGGCTGAAGGTTGAGGCTGATGCACGTGGAGCCTTTGATCAGGTGTTTGTAGGAGACACTGTTGTGTGGTGTCTGTATCCAGCATCATCACAGCCACATCAAATCCCTCTGACAATGATCCCACACGACAACCCTGCTCAAAGCCAGCAGTTCCTGCTGCCCACGTGGTGCCTGGCACAGCCACCACCAGCAGGTGACTGCAGAGAGTGTGGCAGGAACATCAGGAGCTGCACCCTTCAAGCCTTGAAAAAAAAAATCAAGGATGATTTTGCCTTTCCAAGTCTAAAAGCTGCTCACTTCCCAGACAGTCTGTTCCAAGTAATCCATCAGCAAGTGCACAGGGAAGCAGGATGAAAGCACTGCCCTGCCTGGGGAGCCTCACAGCCAGTGAAGAGTTCACAGCACTGACTGTGCAGAGCCCGGAGCAGAAACTGGGGTTTGCATGGACAGGCAGCTTTTAGACCTTTTTATTTAATAAAAAAATTGTCCTCTACCTTTCCTTTGTAAAGCTGCCCTCAAAGTATAAATTGAAATATAGCCATTTACAGAACAAAACACAGAGGGCAGCTTCCCAAATCCTTCCTCTGGCCTCCTCACCCTTGCAGACACAGGACAAGCAGAAGACAATGTGTGGAGGTTGGTCAAGTGTTTTCCTGTCCAACCCAAGTACAGAGAGGGGCTGCAATACAGTTGTACAATCCCAGAATATCCTGAATAGGAAGGGATCCATAAGGATCATCCAGTCCAAATCCTAGACCTGCACAGGCCCATCCAAGAGTCACCCCCTGTGCCCCAGAGGATCATCCAAACCCTCCTGGAGCTTTGGCAGCCTTGGGGCTGTGCCCACTGCCCTGGGGAGCCTGGGCAGTGCCAACCACCCTCTGGGGGAAGAATCTTTCGCTGAGATCCAACCTAAAGCTCCCTGACACAACTTCAGGCCCTTCTCTTGGGTCTCCCCTCCCATCTCCCCCTCTGGAGGAGGGCTCAAAGGGCTGGCTGTGCGTGCATGAAATAAAAATCCAGTTTACATCAGAGGCTGCACCAGATGAGCTATAAAAGGAAGCAGATCAGGCCCCCTCTGACTCTCTTTTCCTCCCTCCCTTTCTCTTCCTTTGTCTCACAACCCCAGCTCTGGACCATCCACAGGATCTAAGGACTGGTGATATTCCTTCTTTCCTTGCTTTGCTTTGCCTGAGCAAAGCACAGCTCCCACATTCCACTCCACGCTGAGCTCTGCTGGGGGAGTGGGAAGTTGTGCTGTAGTTGTGCTGTACAACAGAAGAACAGGAGTTCCCTGGCACCTGTCCCGTGGCTTTGTTCAGCCTGATGAAAATTTATGACAGTGACAGTCCCCCCAGAGCAGAGCTCAGTCCTGCCCCTCCTCTTTCCCTCACAAGGAAGTTGTAACAGCAGTGAGGTCTCCCCTCAGCCTCCTCTTCTCCAGCTGAACACACCAGGTGCCCTCAGTTGCTCCTCATAAGGCCCCTCAAGGCCCTTCACCACCCTCATGACCCTCCTCTGGGCACTCTTAATGTCTTTTTATATTGTGGTGCCCAATGTTGCAGGTGAGGCTGCCCCAGGGCAGAGCAGAGCAGGACAAACCCTCCCTGGCCCAGCTGGCGATGCTGATGTCCCCCAGGACAGGTTTGGCCCTCCTGGCTGCCAGGGCACTGCAACTTTCCCTCCATCGGGACCTCCAGGTCCCTTTTTCCAGCATCTGTACAAAGATCCAGGGTTGCCCCATCCCAGGGGCAGAATCCAGCACTTCCCCTTGCTGAAATTCCTCTGGTTGGCAATTCCCAGCCCTCCAACGTGTTGAAGCCTCTCTGCAGGGCCTTCCTGCCCCTGAAGGAGTCAACAGCTCCCCCCAGCTTTGTATCATCTGCAAACTTGCTCAGTGTCCTTTCCAGTCCCCCATCCAAGTCATTTATTCCGATTTGGAAGAGCACACAGTGTTCCCACCACGCTCTCTGCAGTCACCTGCCAGCTGATTTCCCGTTCTGCTGTGCCAGGGACCACGTGGGCACGAGGCATTGGTGGCTTTGAGCACAGCTGTGGTGTGGGGTTATTGTCAGAGGGGTTTGATGTTCCTGTGGTGGATCGAGACACCCCACAGAACACCGGAGTGCAGAGTGTCTCCTACAAACCCCTGATCAAAGCCCACTAAGACAGTTCCTGAAGAGAGGAAGGAGCTGCTGGAGCAGAGGCAGAGACTGACAGCTCAGCTGGAGGTATTTCAGAAAGCCCAGGCCAAGCTGGTGGAGGAGCTGAATACAAATCTGACAGCACAGAAAGGCCACGTGGACCCAGCAGCAGAGAACTGAGGCACTGGAAGAGCAGCTGAAGGTGGCAGAGCTGCAGGTGCAGCTCACCCAGCAGGAGCACACGGAGAAGGAAAAAAAACTTACTACGACACCAAGAAGCAGCAGATCCAGGACCTGGTGGAGGAGCTGAAGGCCTAGAAGGTCTAAATTCACAGCCTGGAGGCTCAGGTGGAGGTCACTGGACAGCAGCTACGGGAGCTCAGCAAGGTGACAGCAGGTAACACCTGCATGGGAATGTACAACCACTTCACAGGAGCTCTGAGGTTGGAAAAGTCCTCTGGGATCATCGAGTCCAACCAAGGCCAAGGCCACCACTGAGACACGTCCCCAAGTGCCACATCTGCACGTTACATCATTCCCTGTCAAGGTACAGAGTCATCCCATAGACTGTTGACCTCAGACTCTCCCCACCCATCTTTAACTTGGTACCAGGTCTTTTGGGACATTTGGGTTATGGTGATGTGACTTGGGAAAAGAAAGAAATCCCTACTTTTTCCATAGTCTAATCTGAACATTTGTTACAACAAAAAATAAATAAACACCACCACCTTCCACCTGGCAAAGATTGTCCTTCCTTCCTGTTGAAGTTGCTCCTGTTAGACAAGGTCCAGGTCTCAGGAAGGACAGATATCCTTGGAAAAGGTAAAGGCCTTTCCCACATGGTACCTTGATGGACCAGGACAATAAAAGGGGAGAAACTCCTGAAACAGGGCAGCATCCTTTGTAGTCTGCCCATGGAGATGTGAAACAGGTCATATTTTAGATCCTCCAACTGAAGATACCGTAAAAACCTCTTTGTAGATAAATTACTGTTCTGGAACCGTAAACTTTACTACATGTGAGTAAATACACCATTTGACTCATTACACGGGTTCCCTTCATGAGTAAAGTCGAGTCCAAAATTGAATTCTTGAAAGAGTAAAGATTTATAGAGTCTATTCCCCCTCCATTAGTCTCACCAGTTGTTAAAGCAGTGACAATTTTAGTGTAGTGCAGCACTGGGAACCTGGAGGAGCAATAAAAGCCACCCAAGAGCTAATACAGGCATTTCAGTCCAAAAACCAGCCTGAGCTACAGCTGCAGCTTCTCTGGGATTCTACGTCCCCTGAGGAGCTGAAAAAAAACCAGAGGAAACCTCATAAACTTGTCACTTTGGGATAATCCAACAAGACCCAGACAGGAATATCCTGATTTAGGTCAAAGCCACCTCCCTCTGAAACATCCACACTCCTCAGTGTTGCCACGTCAGCTCTTCAAGCTGGTGAACCTCAAAGTCAAATCTTGATCCCTTTAGAGGTTGATTGGTTGATTTTGGTTTACTTTTGGGTTCCAGGCTGATTGTTAGAAAGGGCTTTTATTTCTATCTTATGGTCAATGTGTTTCCTAAGAAATACAGGCAATTGAGAGTTGAGTAACAGCCTCATCTGTGCTGGTAACTCAGGTCAAACACAAGATGCTTCGTTGGAAAAGCACTTGAACTTTAAGAAACCTCTGGAAGAGATTTTGGCAATATCCTTAAGGAGCAGGACATCAGCTCTGTTCCTTCCTCTTGGCCAGGAGAGACCATTAGAGAGGGCTTGAGCAACTCAAGTGTTTGTGCCTCAGCTAAAAATAAATGCTGCATTTTAGGCACAGAACCAGGAATTCAGCTAATGAGATATTATTTATTTATTGAGATGCCACAAAGTTTCACCTTCATGTCATTTTATTTATAAACCCCCACAAATGTTCCTATTTCTTTCACTTATAAACCAGACAGTCACAATTACCTCAGAACACCACAAACAGAGGGGGAGGAAAAAAAATAAATGTATATTTAAAGTGAGGAGTGATTCTGGCAAAAAAACAAATGGGACAAAATTGACTGTGAATATAACGAGGCTGGAAATTAAAAGAACATTCCAGACAGTTAAAGCAGTGAAAAATCTGGAACAGCTTTCCTGTGTAGTGGAGTCTTAAAGCACTGAGCTTGCTATCTTTCTGCAGAGGATTATGTGACACAGTCTCCTTGGCAGAGATACTGGAGTCAGTGATCCAGAAGGGAAGGATGTTCCCATGACTTCCCTCGGAATCCCTCCAGAGACCAGGATCACAATAACCACAGGACCAAAAGCTGTGCTAAGGCAGCCCTACATGAGATATACAGTGTAAATATAATATACTGTGTCTATCTAACCATTAGATCTGTATTTCCACTGCTTAAAGGGGGTTATAAATCCATGGCATCTCTTCTTCCCTGCTCTCCACACCAATGGAAACCCAGGATGCGTGATCCAAATGTGCTCTCTAAACTATCACCCTCCACAGCCAAGGGAGTCCTTTGCTATTATCTAAAGGTTTCAGGGGCATTTCCGTGCTCCCTGAGGGATTTGAAAGGCACAGGTCTTCAAATTCCAAATTCAAATAGTTGTTTTCCTGGGAAGCACAGAAATCCTGGAGCAGACAGGATAACTCTGGATTCACAAGTAATTTCAGTGAATAAGGCTGTGCAATCTGTTTTTAGAAATATCCTACAGAAGGCAGTCCTTTCCAAAAGTTTCTTACCTATGACATCAGTTTTTCACTTCCAAATGTCTTTAGGATGAGCAGAAAAAGTTACCTAAAACCACAGAAGGGCCCAGCGGGCACCTCCATGAAATTAATGGTGCTTCTGCAATATTCTGATTTCTCACCAAGTATCAAAGGGAGCAAAGGCACAGACTGCAAGGCTCAAAGGCAGGAGGAAACCTCACCCACAACTCCACTCACAGCAGCGTTTGGACTGGCCACATGTCACACACAGCAAGTCACCCCACGGCTCTTGGGCATCAAGCTGGTCAAGATCTTTCATTTGACCTGGAATCACAAACTGAGGGGAAAATCTTCTTCCACTGCTTTGAAGACAACTGTTATCATAGCATTTACACAGCAGGATCAAAGAATCATGGAATGGTTTGGGGTGGAGGGACCTTGTAGTTCATCCAGTTCCAACACCCTGCCACAGGCAGGGACACCTTCCTCTAGCCCAGGTGGCTCCAAGCACTGTCCAACCTGGCTTTGGACACTTCCAGGGATGGGACAGCCCCACCTTCTCTGGGAAACCTCTTCCAGTGCCTCACCACCCTCACAGTAAAGAATTCCTTCCTAAAATTCCTAAAGCTGATCCCCAGCTGTTCATCCAAAAAGGAAATGTTTCTTACAGAAGGTATTATTTTAAGCAAACAACTGAAAGTTTCCTGGGTCTTTTCCTTTCTGCAAACATTCCAGAGATTCCTGCACATTCAGATAAGGAGTGTACATTTAATGGAGTGACTCTGGGATCCAAAAACCCCTGGATATATCCCTAGGGCTGTCACCCCTGTGATGTGTGGGAACAGCAAACCACAGACCTTCCCCTCCCGAACAGCAGGAACAGAACTCAACTTTCCCCGTTTTCTCTTCCAACAAAAGAGATTCCAGAGTCACTTCCCCCTCCAGAGCCTGTCTTAGCTGGCACTATTATGGCTCTGACATGTTATTATCCACTGTGGAGGCACAGCAGAGGGAATGTGCCTGAAAACAGAGCTGTCTAGACGGCCTCGTCTGCGCGACAACGATTCCGCAGGGAAAGGCCATAAACCCTCATCCTGGAAGAACCCATTACCACAGAAATAAACCCTCAATTGGGCCCAATTCTAAACCAGCTTGTGCTCCAAACTGCAAAGCTCTTCCAGCTAAGTGATATCATCCCTATTCAGGGAATGCTGCAGGAAAGCACTGAACAAAAGCACTTTGGCTGCGGGAAGGTTGTTTTCTGCCATTCCCTGGTGGGATCCTCCTCTCCATGGAGAGGCTTCCTGCATTAAGCTGAGCTGCAGGAAGCACTCACAGCACACAAACTCACAAGAAAGAGGTTTATTCCAGCTGCTTGCAGTGATTCCATTGTGCAGGAGTGGTGTTAAATCCCAGGGATGCTGCAAAGTGACGCCGTGCATCCGATGCCATGTGCACGGATCCCTGCCCGCCTCATCCCTCCAGAAGTATCCTGAGCATCAGCAGGAGCTGTCCCCAAGCTCTTCCTTCAGAACCAAAAAGCAGGACAGCACTTATTCTGAACTAGTGAATATTCATTGCTCACAAATGCTGGGAAAATCTGACTCTATCCTACTTTTCAATGTGCAAATCCGCTACTTTGGGAGACTCCATTTTCTTAACGTGCCATTTGGATTTTAATGAGCCAAATCTCAGGAATTTATTTCTGGGAACATGGATGAAGTCATTATGTTTATGGATTTGATATGGAGGCATTGAAGCCAGGCAGCCACTGCAAAGCAAATTGCTGTTCACAGCGTTCGACCTCCAGAGGTAACACAGACATTCGGGAATGTCGGGAAGAGCGTCCTGGTCTTTCCACTTGGAGCCTCACAGGACTGAGGTCTTACCACAACCTCACGTCCTTCAGGTGTTGGGCAGTGACCAGGTTGGAGAAATCTTCTCTTGCCACCTTACAGTGGTTTTCCCAACCAGTATCTCCTATCTCCTTATATTTATTACTCCAAGGGGAATAACGTTGTCTATGGGATAGAGAAATCAACTGGAAGCCACAAGCTTTGGAGTTTTCTCCTGATTAAATACTAAACTTGGGAAAGTCCAGCTCTCCCAACCTTTTGTCTTTTTTTCTGTGTCCATTTAACTTCCAAAAATTCGGGTGCTCATTCTAAACAACTCCCCAAAACTCTTTTGTTAATGGGAAAAGCAAGATGATCCCAGAAGAGAACTCACTTCCTCCTCAAATAAGAACTGCTCTCTGTTTTTGTGTCTGGTGGTTATAAAAGGAAATTAAGGGTTGTTTTATACTAAAATCTGAAGGAAATTAAAGGTGGGGTGAGGTGAATAACAAATTCCTTGGGTATTTTTTTGGCAGCTGCCCTAAAGAGAGTTCCCATTTCAGTTGAAACCTCTGGCTGCTACAGGAGCAAAATTCTGGATACTCAGCTCCACCTTCCTGCAACCTGTGGAAGCTGCTCTGCACAGCAAGGCCTCCTCCCTGCCTCCAAGTCATTTCTCCAAGGAATTCACTAGTTAATTAAATATTTATGCTACTGAGATGCACAGGTAGAGCATTACAAGGATTTTAAAAATGTGGATTCGTTTCCTCTCCCCCAAGCCATGGAAAAAAAGCCTCAGCAACCAAAGTTTCTGGAAAGCAGTTCCCAGCTCCAGAAAAGTTAAAAAAAGAAGTGGAATGAAAGAGTAGTTGAGACAAAGGACTGCTGGATTAGCTGGGAAACGAGGATATTGCAGGAGAAAATAGGAGGATGCTGACAAAAAAAGACAAATACATGGGGGAAACCAGCAAAGAGAATAGGAGAGGGCAAGGAATTAGATAAAAACAGGGAAGAGAAAAGGGAGGAAAAGGCTTTGAAATGACTTGAAAGCAAAGATGTGATGTTTAGAAGTGGGGTGGAAGGGGGCAAGAGAAGCAGAACACATTAATATTCCCACTGGGAAGCAGCAAAGGCATCACAAGAAGAGGGTCAGGGAGGAGAGGAAACATCAGAGCAAACACGGAGCAACGAGGGGGGACTGAGGCACAAAGGAGAGGAGGAAACGTGGTGGGAGGAGATCAAATCTGGATCACCCTCCAGGCAGAGTGGGGAAAAAAAGGGGCATTTGAGGTCAAAAAGGAGGGGGGAAAAGAATTATAATCAAATAAGGAAGGCAAGGAATGTTTAGGAGGCCGAGCTTTGGCCTCAGTACACACTTCCACGGCATTTCCAGGGAATTCCTGAGATGTGCTGCAGGAAGACACAGTTCACTAGGAAAAGGCAAGAAAAAAAAGGGTTTGGCACAAGGATTTAGGGCTCAGATATTCCCCCCAGGACAGGGATAGAGAGAAAACAGTGGACAAAGAGCTTTATGTGTCTGTGTGTGTCTAAATCCACATCACACACATTTGTGTCTGTAGGAGAAACTCCAAATAGGCAAAATTTGACTATTATTGTATATCCACTTCAATTCTAACAATTTAACTCTAAAAAATTTTATTATATTGTGTACTGTCTACTAATATTTTAACATGAAATATTTAAAGTCTCAAATCCAGCAGATCCAGGAGGAATTTTGCCATCAGGGCAGCAAGGTGAGGATTTTCCTCGCTGGGTAGATATGAGACATATTACACTGATGATGACTTTGAGAACAGGTAGCAAATGCCCACAAACATTTAAGGGGTAAAAATAAAGTTGTTTTCAGGTTCAATTTTCATCCCTTACCACTCTCCTGGTGTGAAAAGTTCCTGCTTTTCTCCTGAGGGAGGTGGGCAGGTAAAAAAAGAGGTTTCCAGGTAACAAAATACCAGGGGGGGCCCTGTCTGGTGAGCTGATCTTCTTCCAAAGACATTTCCTTTCTCATCATTGGCTCCAAATGAAACCTGCAGAGGCCACAGATCCTAATAGGCAATATTTAGAAATGGAGGCTGGAAATTAGGTCTGTCTCGTGGAAGTTATTTCTGCCAGGCTTTCAAATATATCTTCGTGAAATTTAATGTCACCTCTAAGGGCAACGGGGGACTGGATTTTGTTATTATTTACAGCCCATTATCTAAAGTACAACACACATTATGGCTCCACACAGAATATGAGTGTTTAACAGTAGTCAATGAATAAAAGTGTCACTTCCCTGTCCCTCACCCCCACCGGTGCCTTGGAGTAATGGGACACCACGAGGGCCAAAAATACGGAGCTTCATTATCCCAGGGAACGCTCTGAACTCTGCAGGCAATAAAGTGGGAATTGTGAGGGGATAAATAACCCTGTTTAATGGTACCTTCATAAAATACCCCTCTCCAATTAGCACCATGGCCAGCGCTGCATCCCAGGGTGAGCTCCCAGCTGGGGGAGGTTGGTGGGGAGCGGGATTTGCTTCATGTACAAAGCGTCTGCTCCTGGTGCCATCAGGCTTTTAAACATTTTAGCATTTGGTTTTGGTGGATACCATGAGGTTTCTCAGCCCCTTTCCCTGTTGCTCTCCTGCAAACTGGTGGTTTTTTAAGCCTTTATCACCATATCCCACGATGGAGAGAATGGGTTGGGTTGGGAAGGACCTTCAAAGCTCATCCAGTTCCACCCCCTTCCACCAGCCCAGGTTGCTCCAAGTCCCATCCAACCTGGCCTTGGACACCTCCAGGGATCCAGGGGCAGCCACATCTTCTCTGGGCAACCTGTGCCAGGGCCTCCCCACCCTCCCAGCCAGGAATTCCTTCCCAATATCCCACCTAACCCTCTGGCAGTGGGAATCCATTCCCCCTTGTCCTGTCTCTCCATGACTTTTCCAAAATCCCACTCCAACTTTCTTCCTTGCTGGTTGTCCTGCCTTTTGCAGGGACAGGATCTGGCACCCAAAATTCCAGTTCCCCAGTCCTGGCAAACATAGAAAGTCAAAGAACATTTACCTGTGGTGCTCTTGTATATAAATAAGCCTCAATTTAAGGGCATATTAAATAAAAACATCCTGTAATGAAAAAAAAAGTGAATTTTTAACTTCTTTTTGAGCAGCTCATGTTTTAAGCCACAGCCCTCCAAACCAAGACTCAAATATGAATCCACTGTGCTTCCAAAACATGGGGGATTTATGGGAAAGCTCAGGAGAATTTCACACACATTCCCTTCTTCGTGCATCTCCTCAGGTGGCACAAATCAACACATTTCTCAAGAGAAGAGACTTAATTGAAAAGCCAGACTAGTCCTTCCCTCTTTTGTCATCAATCCTGTGGTTTATTCAGCAGGGAGGGGTTTCAGTCCATGAGCACGTCATCACTTTGTTGCACATATTCTTATTTTGCAATTTCCAGACCCATCCAAGCATCTTCACTCCTCCTCACCAAGGATTTGCATTCAATTTGGGGAAAAAAAGAGTTCTCGTGGCACTGAAGAGCCTAAGTTAGTCAGATCATGATTTCTCTATGCTCACTGATTCTTGGAAATTAAATTATTTGCTCGTTTGCTGACTAAAAGTGGGAAAATCATTTCCGGAGAACAGAAAAAACTGACAAAGGGTGGAGTTGGAAACTATTGAGGAATCGGACTTGGATGTACTAAAACACTTCAGTAAAAGTTTATTAAACACTTCCAGGTGAAAGAAAAGGAACAGGAAAAAGGGGAAGGACTCAACTCCTGCCAACAACAATCACCCTAAATCCCAGTCTTAAAATCCCAGAATGGTTTGGGTTGGAAGGGACCTTTAATCCCATCTCATTCCACCCTTTGCCCTGGGCAGGGACACCTTCCACCAGCCCAGGTTACTCCCAGCCCCATCCAACCTGGCTTTGGACACTTCCAGGGATGATTTGGTCAACCTGCTACATCCAGATTAAGGAAACAAAGCCCAATTCCAGCCTTTTTGTGGCTATTTTTTTCCTCTTCCTACTTTTCCTCCTGTCCAAGGCACTTTCCTTCTCCATTCTCACCAAGGTGCTGCCAGTTCCCATCTCACCCGAACATCTCTTGCTGCTTAAAACTCTGGGTAAGGATTTGTCCTTTGATCACTTGTTAACTTTATTCTTAATAGCTTTTAATCTCCCTAAAACAAAGCCCTTTATCTTCAGTGTGGAAGGATTATGTGAAATCAATGCCTTTTTTCCCCCTCAACTCATTTAAAGAGGTGACCTAAATGAGCTTGCTCTTAAAACTGATCTTGAAATATTCCAGCTTTTTTATATTTTATTATATTAAACCAACAAGCTCTGATCCCTGTGGGTCACTGGGCTGTGTTACAATCAATGGAGATGCATTTAATCAGCTCTTAATCCCAGGCTTTAGTTTAAACCAGGCAGAAGTTGTGGAGTTAATTCCATCCTCTCACCCTTTACTGATCAACTTTATGCTTTAGGTCCTGATCAAGCAAAGAATATACATATAATAAAAACATGTATATTCTTTGCCAGATATATACACTGCATATTTTCACACAGAGCATTTTAAGTATTATTTAAATAACATTTAAAATCTGGTATCTTCTAGAACCAAAGCCTGAGCACAGGGAAAAAAACCAGCAAATCCAGAGGAATTAACATCACAGAAGGTGAAAATCGAGGCTGAGAGTACCCAGGCCATGAAGATGTGAAGTGCAGAAGGTGCTACAGAGGAACTGGAGAAGGCTCAGGCAACTCCTTCCACAGGGACAGATATTCCAGTGCCGCTAATTTGACAGACTCAGAACCCCCCGGGGAAACTCGAGGCTGAACTCTGGATCAACATTCCCTTGCTCTAAACATGTTTCTAACCCCCAGCACTGCATGGCTGGGGGTGTGTAATTAATCCTGGTCACGGCGAGATGGTCCCAGAGATCCATCGGGATGGAGAACGTGAGCACGAACTGATTAAAACCAGCCACCGTGACACCTCCCCCTCGGGCTGTTTGTAAGCAATTATGTATTTCCTGTAAACAACACTGTTTTCAGATGTGTTTCCCCATCATTGTTCCCATTTTGCTGATAAAAACCTACGGAGGAGCTGCTCGTTAATCCTAACGAACGGGACCCGCTTTGGCATCACTTGAAGCGCTAATTAGTCAACGACTGTTTTGAATACACCATGAGCTTCTCCCTGGCAGCTTCCTGAGGAATTATTCAGCTTTTTTTTTTCCCATTTCTCAGTTGAACTTTTTCATAGTCACTGGGCCAGATGCTGCCAATGCAAATGGATGTGGCAGCACCAAGCTCTTCCAGCTGCAGCAGCAGAGGATGTGGCCTTTCCCTCGTCCTCTGTCATCCAGGAGAAGTTGTCACTCATCCACTAAGGCCAAAAAGGATTTATTTTTTTCCCCCTACAATTCCATGGAAAGGAAATTTAATGATTCACCAGGATAACCATTCCAGCTGGTGAAAGTTCACCTGGCATATGGGTGAGAGCAAAGCAACCTTAATGTGGCAGTTTTTATCATTACAGAAGTAAACAGTAATATTTAAATTCAAAACTGTTACAAGAAATTATGGCGTCCATTCACCCAGTTAAAATCAGTTTTATTGATACAAAAGTTATCACTACATCCTGATTTTATTTATACACAAGGAAAGAGCGTTAAGTGCTCCCAGTCATGTTTGTGGACTCAAACCTCTTCAAATTTACTGGTAAAGTTGGTTTTTTTCCACTATTACCTTCTATTAATTCTTTAATTACAGCCAGTTTTCACAAGACAACTGCCTGAACTGTGTCCCAGTAAAAGTGTCACCCGCACCCCAGGATTTAAAACCTTTTCCCTTTTGATTGTGGCATTTGACATACAATTGTATTTATCATTCTCCTCAAATCTCTTCCAGGGAGAGACAAAGCAACGTCCTTCCAGCATGTTCTCCCCACCTCTGCTTCACCCCGTTGCCCCGGAGGCAGCTCACCTCGCTGTTACATCCCATAAAAAGGCTCTGTAGCTGAAATCTGAACTCAGAAAATGGTCATTACAGCCAAGACCTGACAAACAACCCCCTTTCCCAACCTGTTTTTGAAGGATCATCCTTGGGCTGCCTCCTGAGTAATTCACAGCTTATTATATTCCCAAATTACAGAGGCCTCGAATCGCAGCAGAAGCTGCGTCTCCCCAGGATGATGATCGTGCCATAAAAGTGATCGATGGAAATTCAGAGCAGAGCAGGGGAATTGGGCCTCAAGGGCTCGGGTGTTGGAAGTGCTGTTTGCTTAACAGGCAATATCCCACCGCTGCAAATGCACGATAGAAATGCAATTCCAACCGGAGCCTCCTCACCCAGGCTTTAAATCTTCGGGAGGTGCCTGACACCGAGCAGCAGGACAATCACTGGGGCGGGGTTTGTTCTCCCCTGTGTTTCATTTGAAGTCACTGCCGATGACACCAGAAAACTTCAGACCCTCACCCTTCGCTGGTGGTTCCTCCTTGCGCGTCCGCGTCGAGTTGTTTCATCCCAAGAAGCGTTTTCCCAATTCCCAGCTCCAATACCATTTTCTTATCCATCATCGTGATTTTGGCTTCCTGCATGTGACAGCTATTGCTTTAACCTACACTTTATTTCAAGAATGTGACAAGTGCACACACGCTTAGAAAAAACTCAGGCAATTTCTCCTCTATTAATACACATATTTTGTAATCTGCCTGTCAAATGTCTTAAGGATTTATTTTTTTCTTTTCCCCAGTCAGAAAACTACTTGTTCCCACTTGGAGCGTGTCCTTCTAGAAATAACATTGCTGTTCTGTAAAATAACATATGCTCCTACAAGGAACATTGAAATGTTCGTGTTGTCCTTACCAGGAAAATGGGATGAGACCCTGAGAAACTTTGGATGGGACCCTGAGCAACCTGGTCTAGTGGAAGGTGTCCCTGCCCATGGCAGGGGGTTGGAATAAAATGACCTTTAATGTCCTTTCTGATCCAAACCACTCTATGATCCTCTGAAATCTTTAACATTTAAAAATCAGAATCACTGTTATGTGCATAGATGGTGTAAAATTAATAACCCCATTTCTGAAGTGCTATTTCAGTGACTTTAATTAAATCATCACCTAAGTTTTGCATCTAAGCTGGAAAGGAAAGTTGTCCCTGACCCTATAATATATATACAAAAATACATTGAATTTACAGAAATATATATTTATTATTTCCCTATATTCCCTCACAATATTTATTCCCCCTACCCTCCCTTTCAGCTGTTTATGTTGCCTAATGAGTTTGCTAAAATAGCAGGACCTGGTGCACATCTCATTCCCAGGATAATGGATCCCTGTTTTGACAGGGCTCTGCAATCTCAGTAATGGATGCATTTCATAATCACCCTCGTCACAATTAGATAAAACTCTTCTCCGGGAGGTTTTCCACTTTGCAGGTGCCGTGAGAGCATTTCAGAAGCAATCACGGGGCTCCTGTGGTACAGATCCATCTGTCAACTTGAATTCTTGGAATTAAAGAGGCATCACTTGCAGGACAAGATGCTCAGCTTGAACTCCTGTGTTATCCTTCTCTGTCAAAAGAATTCCTGCCATCAAAGCATTCAAGCGAATCAAGCAGTCGAATTCAGTGACAGAGGGCACAGATTTAGGGTTATAAATGTTTCAGGGGCCTTTGCCTGGCACAAATATCCAAAATGATGTGCATATATTCACCAGAAACTGGTGCTGGGCACCACTTTCCCTGTGGTTATTTAAATATTAGTAAATTATTTTCTCCCTTTGACATTTGCAGGTCAAACATCCTCCTTCATTCTCCAGGAGATCCCAAATCCATCCTTGGCTTCCTCCTCCATCTCCAGGAGATCCCAAATCCATCCTTGGCTCCTTGGGTTCCTCCTCCATCTCCAGGAGACCCCAAATCCATCCTTGGCTTCCTCCTCCATCTCCAGGAGATCCCAAATCCATCTCCAGGAGATCCCAAATCCATCTCCAGGAGATCCCAAATCCATCTCCAGGAGATCCCAAATCCATCTCCAGGAGATCCCAAATCCATCCTTGGCTTCCTCCTCCAAGGAGACTGGAAAAGTTAAGGTTGGAAAAGACCTCCAAGATCATCAAGTTCAACCCCTGACCAAACACCTCCATCCCCGATAAACCACTTCGGGAAGTGCCAAATCCCCTCATTTTTGATCCCTTCCAGGATTGTGTCCCTAAGGAAAGGAAAACCTTTCCCAGACAATTTGAATACTGGAACTACATCTGTGGAGCCTCCACCAGAACCAAACCCCAAGATAATTCACCTGGAGAAGGAGCAGTGCCTGTAACCCCCACACATCCAAAGGATGTGCCTTACTTTGCTGATACAGGAATATCCCATTGATCCGTTGTGTTTTCCAGCCTCACACAATCCTGGAATATTTTACACCCTAAGAACAGCTCTCTGCTCTTCAGATTTCTTAGGATGGGATTGTTCTGCTGATCTTGGGGCTGCTGTTGTGCCAGTGACCGAGATCCCTACACGGTCCTAAAATTCATATGAAACTTTCTTTGAGAAAGAAACTCAAGTTCTGCCTTAATTTCCCGTTAAGCTGGAATGCTGTGGGTGCTTCCACAGCTCCAGTTACATCCCTAGGGATGACAGGACACAAAACCATCTCTGCAGTTCCCTTGATTCCAAGAGAGAATTGATCCTCAAAAGTTTAGCCAGAGCTTTATTTTCTTCTTACGATGCCTGTCAGGGATGCAAACAGCAGCAGTTTTGGAGCTGGGACAAAATTTAGGGGTGGTGGGGAACTTCCTCTGTCGTGGTTTTTATACCTGTCCTTTCAAAGCTTCTTTTAAATCACTTTAAAAACTGAGCCTTGAGTCCTTTTACCTCTGGATGCTCCAAGGTTATTGGCTTCACCCACCACTGTCCACTTACAATCATTATCAGCAATTAAAAATTAACAAATGGAACCACACCATGAATATTTTGAGCTCCAAGCCTCAATTTCCTACTTAAAAATTAAACTGAAGAAGCTTCAAACCCAAAATTACATTTCCCACTAGCCAAGGTTGCTCCAAGCCCCATCCAACCTGGCCTTGGACACTTCCAGAGATCCACAGCTTCTCTGGGCAACCTGTGCCAGGGCCTCATAGCCAAGAATTCCTTCCTAAAAAGAAGGAAGATGGGTTTTGGGAAGCCACTGGGCTGCTGGAAAAGTAACTTCAGTTTTCATCAAGGGAAAAAAAAACTGTCTCATCCCATCACTCCCCGCTTAAATCTTGGCACTAAATTCCCACTTCCTATAAAGCAGAGACTGGGTCAAACATCCCTTCACTTCCTGCAGGAATTCCTCAAAAATCTACTCAGGTCCAGACAGAAAACGCCACGAGAGTAAAAATGGAGACATCCATCTCCAGGTTTGTGTGTCTCTAGTTCAAAATTACCATTTTTATACTTCTAAATATCAGACACATTCCATGGGATCGCTGAGGCTGGAAAGGACGTACCGGGAACATCTTGTCCGACCTCCTGCTGGAGCAGGGGAAAGCAAAACCTGTTCCCCAAAGAAGGGTCTGCCCACATCCTCATTTTTTGGGTGCCTCATTTTCCCACCCCCTCAAGTTTTTCCAGGGCCTGCTCAGANGATTTTTTGGGTGCAAATGTGTCATTTGCCTCATTTTCCCACCCCCTGAAGTTTTTCCAGGGCCTGCTCAGAGCAGGGAATTCGGAGAGTCACACACAGATTCCCACCCAGGGAGATGGGGAAGGATGAGAACTGAGAAGCAACATCGCTCTCAAACGAGGTTATTTACGGCCCACAACGGGAGGTGGGGGCATGAACTCTGCAGAAATGGTGAAATATAGATGTGACTCGGGGCATTGTGGTGCCTCCCCGACAGACACTCCATCAAAATCAAATCAGCCACCTTTCACACCTCTGCTGCTCTGGAGCCCACAAGGAACAAAAAAAATCTCTGCTGGCAGCTCTCAGGTAGTAAAAGAGTTAAGAAAAATCATCTCCAGAAACTAAAAACTTCCCTGAGGTGCAAAACCAGCAGGGCTTGCAAGGGAAAAATAGGTGGATCCAACACAAGTGCTCTTCCCAAAGGACATTCCCATCCCTTGGTGGCTGCACTGCTGTGGGATGGCCCCTGGAGCCCCTCATTGTCCAGAGGTGACACATTTTGGTGGCCACACACTCAGGGATGTCCTTTTCCAGCTGTTGGGTCAGGGGTTATCCCACCCTGGAGCGAACAAAGCTGAAACCAAAGGAAAGTGAGATTTATGGACTGGTAAGAGAAGCATCTTCCAAACCCAACTCTGCTGGAGCTTTATGGATTTCATAAATCCCAACTTCATGGACTTCATAAATCTCCTCATCAGACCTGTGGCTCCCTGTGCCAGGTAATGCTTCCAATTGCTCTTGGGATTGACATCACTCTTTGTAGGAAGACACACAGACCCTCATCTCCAACCCTCTGGGTCTCAGGGGGGATTTACTTTAATTAAAAATAGTCCTTTTCTTCTGGGACTGCTCCAATTTTGCTTTCAGCAAACCACACCTTTCATCCAAGACACTCTTCTAGAAAAGGTCCAACAGGAGTTGATCACTACATCCTGTAAAATGCAAAAATATGACCGAAACAGGGACTGGCATTCCCTAAAACTTGACCACTTGAAGGAAGAATTAGACAAAGTGATCAGGAGCTCCTGGTTGGCCCTGAGCACGTTGTCCCAAGAGAGGACAGGGCCAAGTCAAGCAGGATGTCCCACTGCTGGGGACATCCCTTGTCTGAGGCAGGAAGAAGGTTTTTTTGGTTCCCTGGGCCTGCATTAATCAGGTTTGGGGTTGGTAATCAGAAGGTTGCTTGTACACAACCAGCCCAGAGCCAGGACCGAGCTGTTCAGGTGCTTCTGTTCCATATGTCTTGTCACACACCTCTCACCACAACCTGTGACAACTGAGGTTATGAAACCCATGAACTTGGAAGCAGAGACATTCCCAGCTACACCAGGATTCAGGCAAAGTCAGGAAAAAATTAAAAAATCCAGTAAACTCCTTTCTTCTGAGAAAAAAGTCTCCCCATGGTCTCTTCTCTTGCCCACCTCAGATTTTCCCATCCAGCAATAAAAACCTGCTAAATCCAAAACATCCACAGTAAGAAAACTAAAACTGTCCTGTGACCAAGATTTGTTGTGAAGGACCTTCATGATACTCCTCCCAGGAAAACGAGGTCCTGCTCATGGTCTGAGCTCCTGAATGTTCAGGGTTAAAGGTCATGAGACACATTCCCTGTCCTTCATTTCCACCAGAATGACACAGAGAAAGCCATTCTTATGGAATCATGGAATGACTTGGGTTGGAACTGACCTCAAAGACCACCTGGTTCCAACTCCCTTGTGTGGGCAGGGACACCTTTCACTAGACCTGGGTCCTTCAAGCCACATCCAACCTGGCCTTGGACACTTCCAGGGATGTGGCATCAATTTTACCATCTGGAATTAAATGCTTTATAGTACTGAACACCTTCTACACCTGAAGGACCATTGAGCACAAACCCCAGATTAACTTGGGTGGTTTTTTTCCAGGTCATGAGAAAACCAACCTTTAAGTTTGTTATTATCCCATGTTTTACACTCAGCTCAAGCAAACACAAACTGAATTTAAGTCCCTGCACTTCAGCTCAGCTGGTGAATCCACTCATCTCTGAACAAGTGGCCTTCAGAACAGCTTTACTCTCACATCTGTCCTCATTTCACCACCACACACACACAGCAACCAAAGATGCATCTGCTGCCTCCTGCTCCCACCAGGAAATCCAGGTTCTGGCCTTCACACAACCCACTTTTGCCAAGCAAGTCTGGTTGTGCTGTTAATCCATCACCAGAAGGGTGGCCTTTTGCTCAGAGCTCCCCCAAATCCATCACCAGAGCTCTGTTTGGGATGATGGATTCATGCAATGCATCATCAGGATGCAATTTGGAGATGGATGAATTAGGGGGATATGCCACCAGAGCTCTGCTGTCCTGGGAATATATTGCTCTCCAGCAGGCCCCAGCAAACCCAAAAATGTGATAAATGAAGTTTTAAAAGAGTTTTCTTTAAAAATATCGAAGTGAGACGTGTGGCAGTGAAGGCAAATTGCCCCTGGAGTCAATAACATGCCTGAGGATCCCACATGGTTTTTGTTCCAGATGAAGCACCAGCATCTCTCAGCTCTGTCCTAATATGAGGTTGATGAAAGATTGGGATAATTTGAGCTGTTTCTGTTAACCTGGCCTCGTCATTAAAGCTAATAATGAAGCTCAGGGCTGGTTTAGCTTTTTTTTTGGTAATATCATTTTTGTTTCTCTGATTAATCCCTCTCAGTGCTCTGTGGCAGCAGCTCTGGGCTGTTACCCTTTCACACACCAGCACTGGGAAGGAAGCAGCAACATCCCACCATCTTCTTCCAGCTGGAAGAAGATCCAGAATAGAAAATGTGATAACAACAGGTGGATGTCTGATATTAGAGCATATTTTTGTCAAAAAAAGATATTCTATCAGAAAACCTGTTCCTCTCAGGAAAACCCACAAATCTTCCAGAACCATGAGATCCCACAAATCATACAAGCTGGGGGAGGGATATCCAATGGGTCCCAGCTCTCCAGCAGGTTGTCCAGAGCCCCACTGGAGTAAAAAGAAGAACTCTGGAGGAGATGATGGCAGCAGGGCAAAGGGATTTTTATTATCACTGTTGTCATTCAGTCACAGTCCCACCAACTGCTTTTCCAAGGTGGAAAATCAAGGTGCAAGGCCGAGATCAGCCACACCATCAGCCTTCCCCAGGAGGCAGATCCAGGAGGAAGACCCCATAATCCCAGGAATCACACAGAATGGGGAAAATCAAGCAGCCTGCCCAGCCCTTGGATGCTCTCCCACAGCTGGGATCCCATTTGAGATCCAGACACTGATGGGCCTGATCAGCCAAGGCCATGTTACCTCAATATCCCAAATCCTACCAAGTAAAAATCAGGGGAAAGGGTAAAAATACAGGACATCCCCTAAGAAAATTATGTCCAAAAGTGATTTAAAGTAAGGTTTAAAAGGACAGATATCAAAACTGCATGACAGAGGAAATTAGAGCTGCAACACCCCTCAATTTTGTCCTGGTTCTCGCAGCACCAAAACTGTTGCCATTTTCATCCCTGACAGGCACGAAACAGAAAATAAACCCAGGACTAAACTTCTGAGGATCAATTCTCTACAGGAATCTGCCCAGCAGCAACCAAGGGAACTGCAGAGCTTTTCCTCACCTCCAATATCAGTTCAATGTCCGTGTCCCATCATCCCTAGGGATGTAACTGGAGCTGTGGAAGCACCCACAGCATTCCCTTCACACACCACCCCTTCAGCTGGCTACTATTGAAGAGAAATTAGAGTGGAACAACTCATTTTAAAGACTCAGATTACTCATTTTATTAAGCCCATGCCAAGCTCAGCCTCTTTAATTGCTTATTTGGGCATCATTATTAGAGCTGATAATCATAATCACATCTTAAATGAGTTGACAAAGAGTGTGTATCCCACTGGGAGGCTGCCAAGATGAAGCTTGTTTCCCGAATTTTGAGCCGTCTTTGCACGTGGAACTGGAGTCAATTTGAAGTTTTGCTTTTCATAATGGGTTGAGGTTTATTTGCTGAATGACTTATTACAACAGGCAGAGGAGAGGGAACGTTGCCTGCACCACAAACAGACTCCCTAATGAATTTCTTTTTGTTGTGTAGGGCGTGCTGGCACTTGTGAACACAACAATAATTAAAGTTCCTTCTCCGGTGGAACAAAAACCACCCCTTTTTACAGCTGAGTGTGGCCATAATTAGAGCTCATCCCTGCAAGTGGGAAGTACTGCGTGATGCTGTGGCACAAAGAGGAGATGTTCTGCTTCAATTAGGGGGATTCTGCATTCTGGAGGAATTAGGAAGCCACAAGGAACAGAGCAGAGACAATAATTTCCCCCACACACAGCAGAGAGGGAGCGTAAGGGGCCGATTAAACGAGCAGGAGACACTTATTCTTCCAGTCCAAGTCAATATATCCTTATTTTTGTTAATGGAAAGTACTTCAGGTCGAAATCCAGGAACACAGCAGTCAGCACCATTGTCCTCTTAGCAAGTCAGACTAAAATTAGCAGTTTAATAGTGCCCAGCAGCCAGTGGGAGCAGAGTGCTGTAATTTATTGCCCACTCTGCTCTTCCTGGGCTTCTCCCACCACAGCAGAGCAGCTCAGTCCTTTCTGGGCAGCACCAGTTCAATCGGGTATTTATTGAAAGCACTGGAATTGTTGCTGCCATCAGACAATCAATGCCATTGACACACTCAGGGAGCTCCACACCTAATTAACTCCCCACCACACCACCTGCCTTTTGTCTCTCTTCAAGGCTTGCAACCTTGTTTCCACAGAATTCCGGAATTGTTTGGGTTGGGTGGTAGGAAGGGAGCAAAAAAACCATCTCATTCCATCCCCCTGCTGCGGGAAGGGAAACCTTCCACTAGACCAGGTTGCCCAGAGCTCCATCCAACCTGGTTACAAAGCAAAACTCCTTAAAAAAAAAGAAAACAGGAGATGGGGACACTGATTCTTTTAAAATGGCATCTCTAAAATACACATTTAGTAATAAGATGTTTGAAAAATGGATCAGTGACAGAGGACATACCATAAACCAAGTATTTGTCACTGAGAAATTGTTGCTTTTCCAGCTCTATAAAGCCTTTTTGGTTTTCCATTTTAATTCCTAGGGACAAAGCAGCCACATGTCAAAATTCCCTCTCCCCTCCAAAACCCTTTCACACAGCTGAACCTCTGCTCTCTGACAGCTTCAATGTGGGGCTCTAATAACCCAAAATTATTAACCCTCATGAATAAACTGATGGAAACCTTTACAGGCACAGCCATGCCTTGGGTTTGCCATGAAGCACCCACACCTGGATTCCAGTGCCACCCAGATATTTCAGTGATGACTTTTGATGGGTTAAGTCAAGATATGAGGTGAGGCGAGAGAATTCAGCTGGAAGGCAGCAGAATTACCTATAAACCCAAAGTCACCCCAAAATTATCCCATCCTCCCTCCAAAACATGCCAAAACTGAGGTGCAAAGCTGAAGGTGTTTTGCTGAGCTCCTCAGCTGATTAAATACCTGCAAGGAAGAATTGCACCCCCCGTGCATCAAACCGTGGGCAGGCACAGCACAGAACCGCAGCAAACAAACCTCTGCTGCAAGAACGAGGGGCTGCTTTGGAAAGGGATGAGTGCCCTTGTTTCCTAGGATTGAAGAGTGCTCGTGGAGAGAGCCTGCTGGGAGCAGGGGAGGATGTCGTGTTTAATAGGGCAGCCCGCTGCTGATGGAGATCTGCTGAATTACCACGGCTTTGATGTGGGGAGAAAACAAAGAAATAAAGGGGGAAAAAAGCGGGGAAAAAAGCAAATAAAAAGCAAAACGCTTCGTATCTCCCGTGAAAGAGAGAAGCCTTCACAAAGCAAGCACCCATTTGGGAGGATAAAGCACCAGGAAGGGTTGTTATCGGCGGGGAAATAAAGGCTCACACAAAGACCCATCGTGGAGTGGGTGGAGTGCAGGGAAAGCAGTTCCAGCTGATCTCCAAAGAGGATTTGGGTGATTCCAGGATCTATCTCCAAGGCCAAGCAGGTTTATAATCTCACATTTACAGAGGCTCAATCTTAGCCAGTGAAACGAGGGGGGATCTCAAATCCAGGGAAAAGCCACGTGATAAAGGCATTTCTGCAGCCACACCTGGCACAAACAGGAATTATAACCAGGGGTCTGCTGCAAATCCTGATCCAAGAAAAGTGATTTTTTCCCTCCTCTCCCAGACACACTGACACAGACCTTCACCTGCAACCAGGTTGTGCAAAAAATGGGTTGAAGTGAGGTGAAGTCCCACTCACCCCATCCCCTGCACTGCTTTAGGGTTGTGGTGCCCAAGCTCTGCCCTTTGCAGTGGCACAGAAGAGCTTTGCCAGCTGTTTTCCAAGCAAACTCCTTCCTTGCAGATAGACCTGCAGAAAAACTCTTCTTGTGTAAATTCCTATAAGTTTTCCTTTCCCCTTTGTTCTCCAACGTGCCTTCCCCTGGTTATCCAGTAACACAGAGTCATGGAATGGCCTGGGTTGGAAGGAATCTCATTCCACCCTCTGCCATGGGCAGGGACACCTTCCACCAGCCCAGGGTGCTCCAACCTGGCCTTGGACACTTCCAGGGATCCAGGAGCAGCCACAGCTTCTCTGGGCAACCTGTTCCAGGGCCTCCCCACCCTCCCAGCCAGGAATTCCTTCCTAACATCCAATATAAACTTATTTTCTTTCAGTTTGAAGCCATTCCCCTCATCCTGTCACTACCTGCCCCTTGTTAAACATCCCTTTCCACCACATATCCAGGATTATCCCAGCAAAACAGCCCAGGCACATGAAATGCCTCTCTGAGCCACCAATCCACCTCCACATTCCAGCATGATCCAGGATTTATCATCCATCCTGGATGGCCCAGTGAGTGCTCCCAGAGGGGTTCACAGCAGTTGGAATCAGTCTGACAAACAACACCCAAAAAAATAAAATAAATCTACTTTTCAAAAGCACAACTTGGCAAGGAGTGATAACAAACAGCCCTTCCAGTAAAAGGGCAGCTCCTGCTGTATAATGCTGTTCTTTTGTTTTAGACAATCCCCTAATTCTTCAAAGATACAGCTAAAGAGATACAGAAATTTCAAAAAAAAAAAAAAAAAAGAAACTCTAATTTTAGCTTGTCCTCAGATAAACAGCAACAGTGAGAAAACTGCTGGGATTTGTTTGGCCAGGAAATCTCTGCTCTCGTTCAAGCCTGTTACTTCAGCCCTCCATTACAGGAGGGCATGAAATGTATACAGCAGGAGAATAGATCCTCTTCAATGTGCACATCCAATCTTTTTTCACCACATACAACATATTCAGAGTAAGTCTTGTACTTGTCCACGTTTGCCCTGAGTGTTGAGAGCTCGTGCTGCTGCTGCTTGAAACAACACTTGAAAAGAAGCCTTCAGACTGCTTGGAAAATCTTGAATAAATTAAATTAAATAGCTGTGGCAACGTGCAGCCACCTGGCATCGTGATGCCCAGAATAAGGGGTTTAAGGAAGCACAATAAATAAAGTTATTATTACAATCAGACTCTGATCTGGGGTCAAGGATCAGAAATTACAACTGGAGGAAAACAGGGCTTGGCACCCACAGTTAAAAGCTGCTCACAGATGGGGCTTTCCTGCAACACCCAGAGGTTTGTGGTTGCACCAACCCACACCACAGAGGTGCCACCGAGTGATGGAGGGTTTAACTTCCACATTCCACTTCAAATTGGAAGGTTGGAAAAGCTCTCCAAGACCATCCAGTCCAACCACCACTAACCCACATCCCCAAGTGCCACATCCAGAGGGCTTTTAAATCCCTCCAGGGATGGGAACTCCACCACTGCCAGGGCTGGACAACCCATTTTATAGAGCAATATTCCCTAATATCCAGCCTCAACATCCCTTAAAATGGCTTTTATCAGCACAGCACCCAACAACTCTGCACAGAGCTCACAGACACCTTCAGCAGCACTTCAGGGCCACTAAGGAGACACCTGGAACATCTTTTCATAAGGAACCCCATGACTAAAAGCAGATTTATCAGAATATTAGGGAGGACATGTAACACTTAAAGCAGAAAAATCACTAAGCAACTGCATCAACCACAACACAAACGCAGAGGGTTTATAAATCCATTTTTCCTACCGTGTGTCCCTGCAGGTGAAAGTCTTGCTTGTAGCTTTGGCTTCCAGCAGCTCTGGAGCTTCCCAAGATGCAGAATCCCCCCTCTGAGCAATCCCAAAAGCAGATAACCCACCCTGGGAAGGAAGAACATCCACCCAAGGAGCACTAAACCCTCAGCCCACCTGGGGAAAGCCACCCCTGCAGCTCAAACACAACATCCTGCAGCCAAACCAAAGCCCAAACACGAAGGAGAGCCCTGAAACCAGTTTATCCCTTCCCAGCAGGCTCAGAGCAGGATGCACCCATGGTTTAGGCACAAAAGCCCTTTAGGGTGATTTCTTTAGCAGCACCAAAATCATGTCCACGTGGCCATCTCCAGGTGGGGGTTATTTTACACCCTTTGCTCATTATCATTTATAATTATCAAGAAACTGGAGTCACAGCAATTTTAGGGGGGTTTATTTTGTCTTTTATCACATGTATTTCCCCCATGGGTGCTACTCTCTGTGGTGCTGCAGGTAAAAGAATATGAGTTAATGAGAAAAATAAAAAAGCCCAGCAGTTTCTACAGCAGCCCCACTTGGAGCCTGCCCAGGACATGACACATAACTGCTTTATTTCACAAGCTTATTCCCCATCATTTGCTCTCCTTCCAAGCTGCTCTTTTCTTCCTGAAGTGCTAAACATGATTTCTGCACCCTGATGCTGCACTTTTCTCTGCTTTCACCTGCTTAATTCCCTCTTAGACCCAGAGAGAGTCTCAGAGGAGAGAAAATGGGCAAGAAACACAAGTAGTCCATCCCAGGAAAGCATTACACCTGGATTTACTGCTGCTTGAGCAAGAAAGCTGGTAATGATACTGAAAGCTCTCTGCACCTCCCTCCTTTTCCTCTTCCCAGCCATCTCCTCATATATTATTTTTGCAGCATTCTGTTGTCAGAAAGGCATCAGGCATCAAAATACAGAAATCAGCATCAGCCCCAAATTATATCCCTTTCTCCCTGCTCTTGACTTTCTTCCCTGGCATTTAATAATAACTGATGAAATATAGATGTTGGCCCAAGAGCCACTGGCAACATCTGACAAGTTGCTTCATTTAAATTTATTAACATACAAATCTTTTGTGGATTGTTGTTCCACTTTTATTATTCTGTGATGTATGAGATTTTTTTTTTCCCCTGTCCTTTTTAGTGGTGGGGTTGAGAATAAGTTTGGATATTTTAGAAAAAAAACATAATCACAGAATCATAGGATGGTTTGGGTTGGGAGGCAACTTAAAGGTCATTTAGTTCAACCTCCTGCCAAGGCAGGGACATCCTCCATTAGATCAGGTTGCTCCAAGCCCTGTCCAACCTGGCCTTGGACACTTCCAGGGATCCAGGGGCAGCCACAGCTTCTCTGGGAAATCCATTCCAGTCCCTCACAGCCAGAAATTTCTTCCTAATATCCCATCTAACCCTTCTCCCTGTCAGTTTGGAGTCATTTACCCTTGTCCTATCCCTCCATCCCTTGTCCCCAGTCCCTCTCCAGCTCTCCTGGAGCCCCTTTAGGCACTGGAAGGGGCTCTCAGGTCTCCCTGAAGCCTTCTCTTCTCCAGGATGAACATTCCCAGCCCTTGGAGCCTCTCTGGGGCCTCCTCTAAACTTGCTCCAACAGCTCCTGTGTTGAAGACTCCGAAGTTGGATCCCGTGTTCAAGGCAGGGTCCCACCAGACCACGGTTAGATTGGCATCTCACTGACATTCCAATAAAATCTTGTGAGCAATTCACAAAAGAAAATATTCCTTAAAGAGCAGCTTGTTTGGAATTAGAAGGGTCTGACATTTTTCCATATATCCTTCAGGAGAGAGGCCAAAACATTCAGATTTTAGATGGGGGAAAATGCAACGTCAGACAGGTAAACCTTGTGTCTGTTCTTCCATGTTGCTGCTTCTCCAGTGGACCTGATAAAGGATGAACTAAAAAGACTGATGGTGTAGGAGGATTCCATGCCACAGCCTTTCCTGGAATCCTCCCTGATGGCTTTGGAAGGTGCACAAACCAAGGGAAATCTCCTCCAAACGGGGCTCACAAAGAGCAGCGGAGCTGGAGGGGAGGGAAATGAGCTCCTCAGAAACACAAACAGGCAAAGCCACCAGCTTGGGCAGCAAAATCCCTTCACTTTGCTCTCCAGTTTGCATCCACCCCCAGCTGGAGCAGGACTGGAACACCTGGACCACCCCAGAGTCCTCCAGTGGGTTATTTGTGCTCAGGACCCCTCGAGCCAGTTTTGAGCTGCCTTTTTCCTGCAAGGAAAGGCTTTAGACTCATTTTTGCCCAGCCCCTTCCTCCACAACTCCACCCTCACCCCACCAAGCTTCCCAGGGCTTGTTACCACCTGTTATCACTGGAAATAATGAGATTTCCTCCTGAAAGAAGAAAATGACTTGTCAGCTTGGACCTGACAATCTCTGTTTAGCTCCGGAGCGAATACAAGTCACCTCAGTCATATCAGCAAGAATGTCATTTTCTGACAATGCACACCAAGAACAATCATTTCAATTACTCCAGGAACCAGATGTCAATCTGCCCAGGGACAAATTGGCTCTCTTTGACACAACAATTGGGGCTGGCTCGAGAAAACAGCAACACACAAGAGAGCAAACAGCCCGTTGAACCCGGGTCGGCGCTGCCCCGCTCGGGATCAGCCGGCCGGGAAAACCCCGAGGGATTTGTGCTGTCATCCCACACTGGGCCTGTGGGAGGGCAGGTTTACACAGCAGCTGCCTGTGGCAGGAACCAGGAAAGGACAGCTTGGGATGCATCCAGAGCCTCTTGGATGTGCAGCTGCCTCGGGCAGGGCGCTACCAGGCGACCGTGGGATGTCCCACTTGCCGAAGCGCTTGGAGTCCAGGGATGGGATGGATTTTATGACCCAAGGATGCCTTTGGAATTTGTGAATATCTCCACTTTTTTACACAGAACAGGATTTTAGTGGATGATTACCCCATGTTTTATTGCTAATGAACATCTCTGTGTGCAGGAATCTCAGCATTGCCCTGGAAACATTTTCTGCTGCACTTTGCTCTGCCCGGCACTGCCCCACCTTGTTTGCTCTTGCCAAGACACCTCACGAGTTTTGGAGTGTTTTACTGATTTTATTTCAGTTTAGGAGGTCTAGTCTCCTTTTTAAATGTGTTCTGTATGTATCTGCCATCAGTATCTGCCCTGTTTTGCAGCTGTTAGCATCCCTGACATAAATGCTCGATTAATTTAGGGCAATACTCCAGCCAGAGATTTTCTTTTGTTTGTGGTCATATACTTCCTGCATTTCCCCAGGTGGGGTTTCAGGTATGTCTGTGGGTGGACTCACAGTTGTATTATCATCCTGATGAAAACCTCTCTGGATTTGACTGTTTCCTTTTTCACTGCTTCTGTGTCCAACCATTTGGCTCATGTGCTATTCTTACATCACAGTCCATCAATAACACACTTTTTAATAATTCTAGCATTTTTCATCTGCAATCTTCCATCCTTCCTTCCTTTCACTTGCCTGCCTTAGACACTTAAAGGTGGACTTTTAAACTAAGCCAGTTGTCTCAGCTTCCTCCACAGTCAACACCTCAAAACCAGCTACATCTCTCTGAGATGCACAGGAAAATGTCGATGTGGTTGGCCTTGAGCACAACTGAATCAATCCCACTTTGTGCCACTCCACTGTGCCTCAGTGAGGTCTGTGCTGCCCTGTCTCTCTCTTTCTGTCTCAAGCTCCCTTTTAATCAGCAGCACAAAGGAAGGCAGATTAAATTAGCCCTTTGATTACTGTGGATGGGATGCTGTAATCAAACAGGCACCAAACAATGCCGGGATGGATGTGGTGCCAAACAAAAGAGCTCAGGCTGCAGAATTGCATTAGAGGAGAAGTTAAACAAAAGAGAAAATATAAACCAGCTTTTTTTTTGTGGATCCCTAAACAACAAAGACACTTAAATGTGGTCAGATGGATGTTTATGAGAGTGAAGCTGGGAAGCAAAAACCCAGTAGAAGGAGAAGCTGAGCACAAGCAAGAAAAATCATCCTGTGCATTGCAGGAATGTTGTGTCCTCACCAGAAAAGTTCTGGATCAGATTCTAGGAGTGATAGAATTATAGAATGGTCTGGGTTGGAAGGAACTTTAAAGCCCATCTCATTCCAACCCCCTGCCATGGGCAGGAACACCTTCCACTATCCCAGGTTGTTCCAACCTGGCCTTGGACACTTCCAGGGATCCAGGGGCAGCCACAGCTTCTCTGGGCAACCTGTGCCAGGGCCTCCCCACCCTCCCAGCCAGCAATTTTTTCCTAATATTCAATCTAAATCTCTCCTCTTTTGGTTTAAAACCATTCCCTCTTTTCCCATCACTATCTGCCCAAGGAAAAAGTCACTCTCCCTCTTTTTATAAGACCCTTTAAATACTGAAAGGCCACAAAAAGAGATCTACCCAGGGCCACCTCTTCTCCAGGCAGAGATAAAGTAGTTGTAAGGACTGTAAATCCACATTAAATTAATTACAGCCACAGAAATCCCCTCTGAGAGTTTCTGCTCTTCCAGCCACGGCCTGAAGCAGAAAAACACCTTTGAGCAACCCCAGGGCTACTCCTCAGAACTGAGGGTGTGCTGAGCCAGACATGGCTCATCCCATTTTCCCTGTGGTTTTTTGGGATTCAATAAATGACAATTTACTGTGGCAGCACCAAATTATCCCATCTCATGTCAACCACAGCTCACAGGCTGCAAAATTCCACCCAGCATCCCAGGGACCCTCAGTGTTGGTTTGTTATCCAGCCCTGGAGCCTGGACCCACCACCCCTGGATGGGAAGAGATGAGATGGTTTATTTTTGTGCACAGGATGCACCATTTGAAACTCAACCCACCCCTGAGCCAAGTTTTGTATTCAAAGGTTTGCTCCCAACTGGATTTTTTTTATTATTTTATTTATTTTTGAGAGTTCTATTATTTGGATCAAGCCAGTCTGTGCTTCTTTAATGTTCCTCCCTCACGGTCTGGTGCTGTATCCATTAGTAACACCAAGACAAAAATACAAATGGATGCAGTGGCAGAAATCATTTTGCACAGTCAAATCCCTTCACATAAATAAGCTCCCCACACCCAGGTGGATTTGCTCTGAAGATATTGTCTGGCTCCCTTTGGGGATGTTTCTGAAAGCCAGGAATTGCAGGTCTCTTCAATACCCTTTGAGGAGCAAGTTCATTATTGTTTCCAAAAAAAAAGAAAGAAAACCAACCCTATGTGTGTGTCTGTGTGAAGCAACGATTTATTTGGATGACTAAAATTCCAATATGAGTTGACAAAGCATTGACTGCTTGTGTATTTAAAACCATGACAACCCTGACATTTTATAAGTTTTTTGCTCCAAGCATGAGATAATTTACATTACGATTTTAATATTTCGAGAAATGGAGGCCCCAGAGGTTTCCCTGCTCAATTATTATGTTCAAAGTACCTTGGAAAAACTTGATAGACTGTGATCATCTTTCTTCTTGGGCCAAAACCCGACTAGAACTTAATCTGCTGTTGCAAAAGACAAGGAAAATGTTTCTGTAAATCCAGCAGCAGTGAAAAGAGGGTTATGGAGAATCTCCATCCTTGATGGGATGTGGGTGGGAATATGGTGATAAAGGATGAGGAGAAGGCTGAGGTGCTTAATGCCTTCTTTGCCTCAGTCTAAGCAGCAAAACCTCTTGTTCTCCAGGTGTCCAGAGCTGGAAGGGGGGGACAGGGACAGAATGAACCCCCATAATCCAGGGGGAAATGGTCAGGGACCTGCTGCAACACCTGGATACACACAAGTCCAAGGGTGCTGAGGGAGCCTCTCTCCACCATTTACCAGCAGTTGTGGCTCACTGGGGAGCTGCCAGACCTCTGCAGGTTCACAGACGTGACTCCCACCCCCCAGAAGGGCTGCAAGGAGGATTTGGGGAGCTCCTGACCTTGGTGCCGGGGAAAGTCATGGAGCAGATCATCTGGGTGCCATCACACGGCACAAGCAGGACATCCAGGGGGTCAGTGCCAGCCAGCCTGGGCTTAGGAAAGGTCCTGCCTGACCTGTCATCTCCTTCTGTGACAAGGTGACCTGTGCAGTGGATGAGGGAAAGGCTGTGGATGTGTCTGGGTGGATTTTAGTTAAGCTTTTTACACTGTTTTTCACAGCATCCTCCTGGAGAAACTGCCTGTTCCTGCCTTGGCTGGATGTCCTCTTCATGGGGAAAAAAACTGGTGATGGTTGAGCCTGGAGAGTGGTGGGGATGGAATCACATCCAGCTGGTGGTTGGTCACAGGTGGTGTCCCTGAGCTCAGTTCTGGGACCAGTCCTGTTTGATTCCTTTTTTGATGACAGGATCAAGTGCACCCTTGGTTGTGTCAGGACAGGGTGAGGTTGGATTTTAGGACAAAGTTCTTCCCCCAGAAGGTGGTTGGCACTGCCCAGGCTCCCCAGGGCAGTGGGCACAGCCCCAAGGCTGCCAGAGCTCCAGGAGGGTTTGGATGATCCCCTCAGGGGCAGGGTGGGATTATTGGACTGTCTGTGCACGGGACTGACCCCTGAGGATCCCTCCAACTCAAAATATTTCTGGTTCTATCCATAATAAACAGATTTTAGAAGGCTGTACCTCCAAGTTCTCCACATAAAACCTGTGCTGGGCGACTCCCACTCTGGGTCTGTGCTGGATATTCCCATCGACGGGAAGACAACGAAAGATCAAACACCAGGATTAAACATATGTTTGGAAAACAACACCTTTGTGAAGGCAAACAGGGAGAACAGACCCAACCTAAACTCTTGGAACACATAAGTTTTCTCTGCTGTGGTAACGGCCACAGAAACCTGCAGAGCGTGAGGGCATTGAACCAAACGTTGGGAAAAAAGCATTGGAATAATGGATCAAGGACTTGCTGTGCAGTTGCCTTTGTGATGAAAGTCAAGCAAGCAGTGGGCAGTTCTGTGACATGCAAGGATCTCAAGAACATCCAAAAAAGAAAAAAAAGGACGTTTTTCACCTGACATTGATGAAAAGCAAGGGGAGCAAAGACTGGAACAAAACAATCCTGTAAATAGAAGGCTCCAGATGGATCCTGGCTAACAGCATGAGAGAATTTTCATATTCTACAGCATAAATTTGGATATTTTCACTCCAGATACCCTCCTGGCCAGTCCTTCTCTCCCAGGTCACCTCCAAGGGCTGTTGTCCTGTGGATCAGTGTCACCAGGACTCTCTGCAGGGCTGTCAGAGCTTAGGATTCCAAATGGTGCTCAAGCAAGTGAAACAAGCCCCACTGAAGTGAACCAAGGCCTTACAAAGCAATTTGAAATCCTCAGCAGTATCTGCTTCGAGCAAATAAAAGCCTGAAGATGAAAGACAATGAAATGTATTACAAATGCCATGACAACACAACTCCATTGATGTGCTCCAAAAACAGCTCCGTGAGGAAATTCAGCACCATCGCTTGGATGAGACCAGAAACACAGACTGGTTTGGGTTTGAAGTGATCTTAAAGATCATCTCATTCCAAACCCCCTGCCATGGGCAGGGACACCTTCCACCAGCCCAGGTTGTTCCAGCCTGACCTTGGACACTTCCAGGGATCCAGGGGCAGCCACAGCTTCTCTGGGCAACCTGGGCCAGGGCCTCCTCACCCTCCCAGACAAGGATTCTTTCCCAGTCTCCCATCTCTCCCTGCCCTCTGGCAGTGGGAAGCCATTCCCTGTGTCCTGTCTCTCCACCCCTTGTCCCCAGTCCCTCTCCAGCTCTCCTGGAGCCCCTTTAGGCCCTGGAAGGGGCTCTCAGGTCTCCCTGGAGCTTCTCTTCTCCAGGATGAACAATCCCAACTCTCTCAGCACCAGGACAACCCCACACCAGCTACTGAGATGGGACCACAGCTCCTCAAAATCCCGGGCACAGCCTGGCTGGGAAGTCACTGCAAAACTCCTCTGTGGCTATCGGGATTCTCAAAGTGCTTCCAGAAATATGATCCAAAGCTGGAAGGTGGCCCAGACAATTACTGTGGCAGACACCTTGGCACGGTGGCTCCTGCCTGACTGAGCCCAAGCACAAATAAGCAAGAAGAAGAAGGGTGGCAAAAGTTACAGCTGGAGAAATCCTGGCACGAAATCATGGCAGGAATTACACCAAGAAAGGATAATAAAGGCCATAAATGGGAAGCTGCAGCTGGAAGGATGGGCCTGTCCACAACATGGATAAGTGCTGGGAGTGGTATCTGCAGGACTGAGTCTGCCAAACCTGCCCAAGACTCTCCCACTGCTGATCCAATTTCCCCAGTACTGGAAGAGGTTTACGTGGAATATCGTAAGAGCTGGTTTACTGCCAAGGGCCTGAGGAGATGATCCAAAGATTTTGCCAACAATGTGACTCTCAGCATCACTGCAGACGCAATTTCTGGTCCCAAACCTGTTGTGAATGTGACCTGGGCTGAATGTGACCCAGCTCCTGTGCTTGGGGTCCTTTGGTGTCCTGGGCAAACACAGAGCAGGTTCAGTGAGGCCCCATTCCCTCCAGGAACGAAGACAATCAATCAAACTGCAGCTCTGTGCTTTCCATTGTTTCCATAGGATCCTGCCTTGGTTCAAGGGCCATATTCGACATCTACAAGACACCTCAAAATATTCCAGGCTCCTCACACACCCCCTCCAGAGCAACCACATCCCAGTGCTGTGGGAAAACTCTGGAACATCGCAGGGTTTGGGGATTTTACTCAACTCCTCCTCCGTGGGCAAATCCAGGTTACTGCAGGGAAGAACATCTGCCATAAGAAAATCACCCCAAACAAATGGAAAAGTAAAATAATTTCTCTTTAGTGCCTTTCTCCTGTCTCTCAGAGTGTTTGGAATATCCTGCTGCTCACAGGGAGCAGAAGCAGAGCCTGACAGTGATGCTATTTATAGAAACAGAGATTCCCAGAATGGCTTGAGTTGGAAAGGACCTTAAAGACCATCTCATTCCAACCCCCCTGCCATGGGCAGGGACATCTCCCACTGCACCATCTCAATGACACCACGTATGGAAATGGAAATGTCCACATCCAACAAATGAAGAAATTAAGGCAATGACTTCCCTGAAGGAAAGCTCCAAAAATGGAGATGTCTCCTGTCCCCTGGGAAGGTTCCATAGGAGCAGATATGGATGGTGACAGATCTGTGGGAATAGGCTGGTCTTGGCCATGCACTGGGAATCAGGAGGAAAAATCCTACTGAAAATAAAAAAAGCAAAAGAGCAAGAATGAATAAAATCAATCAAACTGCAGCTCTGTGTTTTCCATCCATTGTTTCCATGGGGTCCTGCCTTGGTTCAAGGGCCATATTTGACATCTACAGGACACCTCAGCAGGACCAAAATATTCCAGGCTCCTCACCACTCCCCCACACACCCCCTAGAGCAGCCACATCCCAGTGCTGTGGGAAAATTCCAGAGTGTTGCAAGATTTTGGGATTTAACTCAACTCCTCCTCCATGGGCAAATCCAGGTTACTGCAGGGAAGAACATCTGCCATAAGAAAATCACCCCAAACAAATGGAAAAGTCTCATTTGGGCAGAAAATGGGAAAACTGTGTCTCACTGAAGATCTGTATTTTAACAGAATCACACAATTCCAGGATGGTTTGGGTTGGAAGGGATTTAAATCCCATCTCATTCCAACCCCCTGCCACGGGCAGGGACACCTTCCACTATCCCAGGTTGCTCCAAGTCCCATCCACCCTGGCCTTGGACACCTCCAGTGCCAGCACTGCTTCCAAGGAAAGCAGTGCAGAGCTGGACATTTTGGTGTTGACCCTCCAGAGCCATTTCCCAGGTGAGATCCTTGGGAAATTCTCAGGTTTTTGCAAAATTCTTTGATTTTTTTTTTTTCTCACCTGCATGTAGGAATGGACACCAGAAATGATCATCACATCCAAGAACAAGTAACCACTCAGGGTGGGTGTATAAATGTTTTTGGATGATCTCACACCTGAAAATCCTTTATTTTCCGTGGCATTGCACCTTTCAGGAAGGTCCTGGAAAAGCAGAGAGCTGCCAGGAGACCACTCACCTCTCAGGTGAGTCATGGTGGCAACTCAGAGTTAAAAAACAAAACTGAAAACTTGGGAAAGAGCTGAAAAATTACATTATTGGGCTGCTGACATCACTGAACATCCCGTTGCGAGCAGAGTTTCCTCTGGGCTCTGTTTGAAACCCTTTTTTATTTTCTGTACAAACGAGCAAGACCTCCACTTCCAGAGACTTCATTTGCATTTTTATGGAGAAGGAGCCATTTTGTATGCCAGTGGGCCTCCTCCAAACAGCTCTGGTTACTTCTTAAAAGGCATTTAACATAATGAAGGGAGAGGTTGCTGAATATTAAGCCGCTGAGTTTAGAGAAGAAAATGTCAGGGAGTGCTTTTCATCCGGATGCATTAAAGACAGCAAATAGTGTTCGGTTCTGCTCCTTATCAAACCAAATAGGAGCAGCTTTTCCTTTCAAACATGCAGAATACCAAGTCAGGTTTCCAAATTTGGGGGTTTGCAGTGCTGGGGGTCTCACTGAGCAAGAGCTTGATGGTTCTAGAGACCTGTTTTGTGGTTAAAATATAGGGATATTTAGAGAGGGACAAGGTATTAGTGGAAGGGAGGGGATGTGGCAGCCCATGAGCTTAGGATTTGCTGGTGACTCTCCCACAACCCTCATGCCCTCAGGAAAGGTCACCTGGATGTCTTCAGTGTTGTCCCAGACCACTGGATAAAGCAAGTCCGTGGCCTCCAAGGACGTGTCTTTCATGCACAGCCACATATATAAATATATACATATATAAATAAATATATATATACAGCACATGGTAATGTGCTGCACTGTTTCACTGAACTAACTGACTATAAAACCAGAGATTAGTTCAGAGGATTTACATTTGAAGTGTCATTTCTCCTCAAACTTTTTGTCTTCTTAAACAAAAAGTAGTTACTAAGGAGTCCGAGGGGGGAAAAAACCACTGCCTGTATAATTCCCTTAGATTTCTATAATAAGGGGAGGGAAATAATTAAGGATTAATAATCAGTATTCTGGGCAAAATGGGGCACTGCTTAAGTGGGTCATGTAATGACTAGTTCCTAATGTTCAAAGCCAAATGAGAGGATGGTCTGAAAGAAGGAGAAACAAAAGGACTCTATTCTTAGCTGGAAAACGTCTTTTAAAAGTGTGACAAAAACCCCACAGAACGGGAATACAGCACATTCCCAGGATCTCAGTCCTGAGCAGCTCGGTCTGGCACCAGTAACAGGTGCTGGCTGTGGTGGCCCAAGCATGGGAAAGGTCCAGATCCCTCCTCACCCTCCTCAGAAAGCTGAAGGGGAAGAGTTGACTCCCCAAACCATCAGTGAGAAGCAACGCTGGTGTCTCTTTGGGTCCTGGTGTCCCAGCCCACCCCCTCTTGGTTTTTCACCTTCCTACGTGGGAATGCATCTCCTGCATCCACCAGCTCCACTTCAGGCAGATGGTACAAATCAGGTGGTCACGTCTTCCTCGGTGCTCTCAAATCTCCAACAATTCCGGCAGCACCAGCTCAGATTTACTGCAGGGCAGAGGAGACAGAGGCCACACCCTGGTCCTTCTGTGTCTCAACTCTGGGATCAGCTCTGAGCTGGTCTGAGGGTCCTGAGGGTCCCAACACAAACCCAGGGCCACAACATCGCTGTGGATAAGCCAAGTGGTGATTTTTCCACACTTTCAAAAGACATTTTCCAGCTAAGAACAGAGTCCTTTTGTTTCTTCTTCTTTCAGCCCCTCGTGGTGGTGGGTTTCCCCTTCACCCCATTCCTTGAGCCACCCCAGGATTCCAGGAATTCTCTTCAGGCCTCAGCATTATGTAGTGAGTTGAGTGATGATGCTTCTCCCAGCCTTATCCACGACTCATCCATGACCAAGGTGAGGACGGCACCACCTGTACCAGGAGCTTCTGTTGCCTCACCAAGGCAGGGGATGAGAGACAGACTTTTCCTACAGCCTTGGAACCTGCCATGCCTGGATCATCCTGGAGACTCCCAGATGACTAAAGACAAGCATCTCATATAAGCAGTGGTTCTATGTGAGGCCCTTGGAGCCCTCCTGGACCTTGGCATCTCCCTTGGAATGGGACACCTTGAGCTGAGCTCTGCTGGTGAGAGACAGTGGTAAGAACACCAAAGTTGCAGGTTTGATTCCCATATGGGAATTCCCATTCACTGAAGAGTTGGACTCGATGATCCTGGTGGGTCCCTTCCACCTCAGGACATTCTGGGATAAGAATCTGGGATATTTAACTCTCCAGTTTGGGATACCTGGAGAACCACCACCAAAAGCTGATGATGGGACCTGGGCTCCTCAAGGCTCGACCCTTCACCAGCTGAGAGATGCAAAGTGAGTTTTTCACTGAAATTCGGAGGAGCTTTTCCCAGGTCTGTTCCTTTCCCTCCACTTTTTTTGTGTGAATTGTTTTAAACACCCCCCAGCAAGTGCAGCAGGAATATTGCCAGATCCAGAGTTAAGTTACTGCTGTGCTTACAAAGTGATTCAATAGAATTTGCTACAAGTGTTAAATTAGTCAGAGATTAAGTGCCGCTAAATCCTTTAGACATCAAACCATTGATCAAGTCTGAGGCTGAGTTTAATAAGGGGGGGGTTCCACTCTGAAGCTCCCGATACAACGAGGGTCCCCCTTACCCTCTGCACTCTTTGTACCCCTGGCCTTCACTCAGATCATTTTAAATTGATTCTGCCCCAATTTTCCTTGGTGTGTTTATCTATGTGGTAACAGAGTGAACCTTGAAATGGAACTTTATTCAATTTAAATTAAAGCTGCTTTTGCTGATGCCTCTGACGATGGGACTGGAAGCAGCCAAACCACCTGTGACCTCCTTGTGTTCCCACAAACAAGACACTGCATCTCACACCTGGAAACCTGAACCCTGACAGTGAGATTGCTGAAGTTTTCCTTGGATAAGGGGCACTGGGAAGAATGGAGATGGATCAGCAAAGAGCAGAGAGCGGCAGAGCCAGAGCTGGGTGGTGTTTGCAGCTCTGGCACAGTGGAGTGGCACAACCCACTGGCAGAAGCAGGTAACAGGTACATCCCTTCCTTATCCATGGGATTGCTGGGGTGAGGGGGGGTTGGAGTGTGTTTCCCCCTGGAAAAAAGGTGCTGCCAGCCAAAGATTCCAAGAAAAGAATGATCTGAGTGTTTGGTACCTGAATATTGGCTGCACAAACACCTTCTGAGGGTGCAGACTGGACTGATCCAGGCAAGAGGGATTTAGTAACAGCATGGATCAGTTCCCTCGTGCCTGAGCCTGCCAAAATGCCCCCAGGAAGCAGACTGGAATAACTAAATAAGTCATCATTCTTTTTAATTAGCACTACAGATTATTCTGAGCAGGGTGAAGCTGGGCAGCTTCAAGTGAGTGCTAAAGAGGCACCGGTGGCTTGGTGAGAGAAGCTCATCCTCTGCAGTGGGATGGGAGGGAGGGGTTAACCTGTGGGTTAACAGGGACCAAGTGTCTTCTGCTGCTGCACAGGGATTGATGTCCTCCCCTTGGAACAGAGCAAGAAGCAGGTTTTAGCTCATAAATCCCCCAGGAAGTGTTTGCAGAGGTTTTCTTGCTGTTCTCGCTTTGCTTTGGGTTTGGGTTGTAATTTTTTTTGTCAGGGAATTTGGGTTGCTGCACAAGGGAAGGTGGGATGAGACCAGGAGGACCAGCAGCTCTGTTCCTGCACAGGTCCTGCATCAGCAGCAAAGGCCCTGCCCTGTGGGCAGCCTTAGAATTGACTCAGCCCCTCATAAATCTGGGGCACTTCATATAAAGGGCCCACATCAGGAACAAATTGGGTGGGGTTCCTAAAGTTTTAATTGATTTTCCTTCAAAGGGGTGGTCAAGGTTTAGGATTCAGTGGAGCAGCTCTGCCTTGTGTTCTCAGACCAGGCAAGGAAAAGACACTTGGGTCCAAAGGAGGCCACGAGGATGACGAGGAGCCTTGAGGGGAAACCCTGTGAGAGGAGCAGCTGAGGGCACTTGGTGTGTTCAGCTGGAGCAGAGGAGACTGAGGGGAGAGCTCAGTGCAGTTCCAACTCCCTGGGGAGGGGCAGAGGAGGGGCAAGACTGAGCTCTGCTCTGGGGGGACCAGGGACAGCAGCCAGGGAATGGCTGGAGTTGTGTCAGGGGAGTTTTAGGTTGGATCTCAGGGAAAGGTTCTTCCCCCAGAGGGTGGTTGGCACTGCCCAGGCTCCCCAGGGCAGTGGGCACAGCCCCAAGGCTGCCAGAGCTCCAGGAGGGTTTGGACAATGCTCTGAGGGACAGGGGGGGATTGTTGGGGTGTCCTGGGCAGGGCCAGGATTTGAACTCAATGATCCTTGTGGGTTCCTTCCAACTCAGCAGATTCTGGGATTCCAGCTGAGCAGCAAACACCTGGATGTGCAGTGCCAAGGCAAAAAATTGGTTCTCAGTGAACATCACGGGGATGAAAAGCTCATCAACCACAGTTGCTCTGCTCTGCATGTCCACCCTCCCTCCTGTAAAGCACAGGAAGGAGTCAAGTCCTCTCCAGGCTGCTGCAGAGCGTTGCAGGCCGAGGCAGACACGATGGTGCTGAGGCTCTGCCAGAGTCTGACTCACTTCAGCAGGGACCAAGAAGACTTCAAGAGACCTCCCTCCTCTGAGTGGGAAGGCAGCACACGAAAAGCTGATTAAAGAAAAGCCTAATTGGCATCATCCGCTTTGCACCGGGCTTTGATGTGTTCCAGGAGCTCAGGGAGGCTCAGGGGTGGAATCCCATGGAAAGGAGGTGGGTGCTTCCCAGTGAAGGGGTTTTCTCAGCACTGATCCTCCCTGTGCCTCTGTCAGCAGCTTTTGGGGTGGAATAGTTGTGGTCCTGTGCTCAGGGTAGTGCTGGAAAGCAGAAAGAGAAGGATGAATGCACAGTTGGCATGGAAAATATTTAAGGCCAGGGTGGATGGGGCTTGGAGCAACCTGGGATAGTGGAAGGTGTCTCTGCCCATGGCAGAGGGTGGAATGAGATGGTATTTGAAGGTCCCTTCCAATCCAAACCGTTCTGTGACTCTATTCTATGATCCTGTTTTACACCACCAAGCCAGAGGGCAGGATTAAATGGGATATTGGGAAGGAAATCTCGGCTGTGAGAGTGGGGAGGTCCTGGAACAGGTTGCCCAGAAAAGCTGTGGCTGCCCCTGGACTCCTTTGCAAGGACAAAGGAGACCAAGCAGACCTGGGAAGCATGGAAAAGAGGGACTGAGTGCTTGCTTCCACCATAGCACCCTGCAGGGTGACATTCCCAGGACATTCCTTTACACAGAATCATAGAATCAGAGAATCCTGGAATGGTTTGGCTTGGAATGGATCATAAAGCCCATCCAGTGCCACCCCCTGCCATGGGCAGCGACACCTTCCACTGGCCCAGGTTGCTCCAACCTGGCCTTGGACACTTCCAGGGATCCAGGGGCAGCCACAGCTTCTCTGGGCAACCTGTGCCAGGACCTCCCCACCCTCCCAGCCAGGAATTCCTTCCCAATATTTCACCTAAAACCATTTTCTTTCAGTTTGAAGCCATTCCCCCTTGTCCCATCACTCCACCCCTTGTCCCCAGTCCTTTTCCAGCTCTCCTGGAGCCCCTTTAGGCCCTGCAAGGGGCTCTCAGGTCTCCCAGAGCCTTCTCTTCTCCAGGCTGGAGGTGCCACCACCACCAAGCTGCAGCTTTGCCCAAGGCTTGTAGAGCATTTGTTGCCTTTCTGTGCATTAATTCTTTCTAGTGTAGATCAACAAGCTCTGCTTTTTCTGCCCTGATGTGGTAATTTCTAGAAAACAGACAAAAGTCTATTTAATTTCAGCTCCAGACTTAGTGGATAACTTCTCCAGGAGAACAGAGGAAGGAACAAGAACAGCACAGGAAGCTTCTAAGGGCCCAAAGGTTGTTTGTTTATCTTTGAACTTTGTGCCAAAACAATAACACACAATTATCCTAATTTTTTTGCATGCAATTTCCAGCACTGTAAACCCTTTATGTAAGAACACATCAAACCCCTGCTGCCTGCCAATCCCCTCGGTTGCTAAGGAACAGGCAGGCAAAAAAACCCGGAGCTTCGGGACTTGAAAGTCCTCATTAAAAGGCTTTGTGCATCACTATCAGTGAAATGCTAATTCAGTAAGGCTGATTGATACCCCCGTGTTATCAAGTTCCACCGAGGAGGAAGCAGCTCTGGCTCACCTTCAGTCACTGTTGTTAACACCAAAAAGAGAAAAAAAAAATAAGGTTTGTTACTTAAGCAACTGGAAACATTTTAATCCTAAAAAGCAAGTTTTCAGGTCCTGCACAGCTCGTTTCTGCCTGGAGCCCACAAGGCTCGGGGAGTTATTTCCATACGTTTTAAATTCACTCAGCGAGCCGGGCTGCGGTGCTTAATTAAAATATTTCCAATTGTGTAATCACAGGACACCCTTTGGAGCATCCGACAGCAAAGCTGCTGATCCTGACAGAAACTTCCTTCCAAGTCCGTGTCCCCTTCTTTCAGGGCTCCCATCCCAGCATCCCTGGAAAACCAACGTGGTTCAGTCGTTATTAATTTACACCTCAATGCACAAACGTTCCAAGAAATTGTGGTTTAGCCCCTTTGTTGAACTGCTCTGTTTTAAACCCGGGTCACAGACTGGAACTGCTGCAATTTTAGAGTAAAAAACTACACATGTAGGAAACAAAATCAAAATTAAACAGCTTAAAATCAAAGCCCTTGCAGAGCAGAGAAGGGAGGTGCAGGATCGTGCTCTCCATGCACACCTAAGGACAGACAACTGACCCGCTTTGCTCATATAAAGGACTTTTTAATTTATTTTCCCACTATAAAAATGAAGACGCTGCAGTTGTTCCCAAACCCAAATACTCCAGCAAATCAGGATTTATCCGATTTTATGCCCTTCTCCACCTGCTTTTGAAACAAGGAGTGACTCTCACCCCCTCCAAGAGTGACAGCAAATCATCACCAGGCTGTGCCCAATCAGTCACCCCCTCGTTATTTTGAAAAGCTAAATTAGGAAGAGAACACTTCGCAGTTTAATCAAAGCTACGCCACCACAATTAATGCGCTCAAAAGGTTGGGAAGGGCTGACCCAGAAATGTTTCCCAACGGAGCAGCCACAGCTTCCCACCAAAATTAAACGGAGGGATGTGGCAGGGGGAGGAAAGAACCGCATCCAAAAGAGCTCAGGGATGTGAGGAATTTCGCAGCCATGGAGCCAAACAACCCGTGTTTCACAAGGGGTTGAAAATGCCCTGAGCAGGGGAAGCCGCTGTTTGATGTGGGTGTTAAATGCAGCCCTTATCTGACCCAGCCGGCACTGAAAGGGAAGCATTATGGAGCGATTTATCCCGGATTTACCCCACAGTCATCCCTCTGTCTCCTCCTCGGGCGGCACAAGCCTTGTCCTGCCACGTAGGGATTGGAATCAGTCGCTGATTCCCAGCTTTGTCAGGGACATTTTCCTCATTTAAGGAGCAGCAAATCCATGACCAAGCAACGTTTCTCCCCTGCCAAGATGTACAGTGAGACTTCACTCTGGTTTCCACCACCACAATGATCTCACCAAACCTGTCACAGCAGCAGCTCATTGTCACCTACATGACCTGCCACCTGCAGGTTAAGCAGAGTTTTGATTTCTGATGGGGCTTTCTAATGTAGGGTTTTAATTTCTACTCGGGGTTTTGGTGAAGGGGAATTGCACTGGGAGTTCTCCATGTTGGAAGGGGTTTTTAGATCAGCACAGATCACCCACCTTGTCTCATCCTTTTCCAGGGGGCTTTTAATCATCAGAGAATCTCAGGATGGTTTGGGTTGGGAGGGACCTTAAGGATCACCTTGTTCCAGCCCCTGCCATGGGCAGGGACACCTTCCACTGGCCCAGGTGGCTCCAAGTCTCATCCAACCTGGCCTTGGACACTTCCAGAGNACTTAAGGCCCTGGAAGGGGCTCTTAGGTTTCCCTGGAGCTTTTCTTCTCCAGGTGAACCCCCGCAGCCCTCTCAGTCTTCCACTGCTTTGCATCCACCTAAAGCAGGATAATTCCCAGACCCCACTGGAATTTGGACAATCAGAGCTGTGTCAGGCTGTGGGGACACCCAGGTGCCACCCAAACCTCCTGTCCACTCACAAACCACCCCTGTGTTTCACCACCCAGGAGAGCAACCAGCACAAAGGGGAGGGGAAGGAGCCCTGGCTCTGCACTGCTTCAAACTGTTAAGGTTTATTAATATCACTGTTTGCCCTGGGTTTTTCCATCACCATTCCATGCAAAAAGATTAATATTTACCTTGGTGTAAAACCCAGAAAGCTGTTTATCCAGCTCTTAATGCACAGCAATAGCTCAGCTGAGAACTCTGTGCATATATATCTGGGCTGTTCTCCACACACCTGGTGACAGTAGTTTGAGAGGAACAGCAGAAAAAAAACAAAAAAAAATTAATCACAGGCAAATATTAGCAGCCAATAGCTCGATGGAGTTGTTTTGTGGAGCTGCAAATGCCACAGAGCAAATCACTCATCAGCAACACACACAAAAAGGAGGGTTTAGTGGAGACAATTAAACAACAACAGCAGTTGTGCAGCTCAGGGCCCCAAAATACGGTTAATTAAATGGTTTTATGGATGAGGAAAAAATTAGATCAAGCAAATACAGGCACAGATCAGAAGCATCCCCAGATTGCTGAAGTTCCTCAGTGACCCACTTGGTTGTGGCTCAGACTTGTTGAGCAGTTCTTGAGGTGTTTGGCCTCCCAGGGAGAACTGGGGAGCTCCATTTGGGGTTTTGTGCCTTTAAACTAATACCTCATTTTGGAATCACCCCATTTGCAGCAGAAGAGTCAAAAAACAACAGGAATCTGTCAGCTTTGTGAATTTTTATGGGCTCCCAGGTCACAGACGCTGCAAACCCCTCCAGATCCCCTTGCACTGAGCAGACGCCTCACAGACGTGGGCCCGAGATCTTCCAGGGGTGAAAATTCCTTCCCTGGGGACACAAATATTTCCAAATCCCTGCAGCTGGGCCAGGCTGCATCCTTCAGAGAGCCAGCACATGTCCCCTTCTCATTTTAAGGCTCCTGATAATGATGTATTTACCACTTCCCTCACAGAGTGATCCAGATGATTAATTACTCCCACTTTTATCCGCTGCCTCCTCAGCCAGGTTCAATTTATCCAACTCCAGCTTCCACCTCCTGGAACGTGCCATGTCCCTGCTGTCTAAATGAAGGAGTAACATCATTAGACATGAAGTTACATTAAAATGCCATCAAGTGGATGAATTCCCTGATGTTTCCCTTGGCTGTGCTGTCGGGAGGCCTTTTTTCTGGAAGGTGCCATGAGGTTCGTGCAGAGGGACCCCAAAAGGCTGCACCCTCCCCTCTGGCTCGAGGTGAATTAATGGGATGAAATGTTTGTTTTTAGGATCAGCTTCCTGCAGGAGATGTCTGGATACACATCTTTATCCCTGCTCTCTACAACTCCCTGAAGAGGAGGTTGGAGCCGGGTGGGATTTGGTGTCTTCTCCCAGGGAACGAGTGAGAGGCAAACAGCAAACAGCCTCGAGTTGTGCCAGGGGAGGTTCAGGTTGGATATTATGGAAAATTTCTCCCCAGGAAGGAATGTCCAGCATTGGAATGGGCAGTCCAGGGAAGTGGTGGAGTCACCACCCCTGGAGGTGTTCCAAAGTGGTGCTCAGGGACATGGGCAGTGTTGGGTTAATGGTTGGACTCAATGATCTCAGAGGGCTTTTTCCAAGATAAATGATTCCATGATTCTCTGTCCTCATTTTTTTCCTCTTGGCCAATTCCCAGGATAGAGAACCCAGATCTCCCTCAAACCTAAGTTGGTGTGGCCCTGCTGCTCTCACTCAGGCACACAAAAAAGGAATAAAATAAAGAAAGAAATATATCAAGAAAAAGAATAAAATATGTATATAAATCATGTGCATTTCACTATCATATATATTTCTCATATATATATAACAATATCTTCATATATATATATATATGAATAATAGAGTGCACTTCTTTTCCTTAAATTTCCTTATAATTTCCTTACATTTAACCAACAATTTAAGCTAAGAAAAGTAGATGGATTCATCCAAACTTCCACAGGAAACAGAAAAATCCCATTCACCAACTTATGATCATCGAAGAACTGCCTTATAAATATTGAAGACCAGGTAGTTGTGCATCCTTGCAGCAACCTGCCTTCAATGGATAAAAAAAAAAATCATATAAATATGAAATGTGAATTTTATAAGGAGATTAACACATCTATTAAATTCCAGGAAACAGGTTTCTGTCCATTCCCAAATTGCAGCGACCCTGAATCAAACCCCAAGACTAAAAGTGACTCAAGCACAGGTTCCAACAGAACAACCTCCTCCCACACCCCAAATTACCAAGTTCAGCTCTTATCTGACACATTTCTTTCTGGTATATTCTAGAAGAAAAAAAAAAAAAGGAAAATAAATGTATAAAATAAAGATCTGTAATCACAACCAGCTCTGAATTCCCGTTGCAATTCCCTCTCAGCTCAACAGGAACCCAGGGATTAAAGAATCACAACAAAGACAAATTGTTTCACCAAATGATGGACAAGGATTAAATGTTCTGCCTCCAGCACTTTCCTTGTCCCTCTTTTCTTCAGAGTTGTGGGACTGATCACAACACCCCTCAAAGTCCTTCGAAATTCCCAATAAATGCAGCTCCTCGGAGCCCTCGCGGTGTTTTTGGGGCAGCCAGGGAAGTTTGCCCAGATTAATGTCACAGGAGGATAATTCTTTGCCCTCTGTGATTATCTTACTTCAAAATCAAACCATGTATAACACAACCCTCCCCCCCAAAAAAATGGAGATGAGGATTTTAAACCCAGGTGCTGTGGAAGTATGGGATGCATGGGATGAAGTTATTTTACAACACTGGGAAGAGGCTCAGCTATTTCTCAAGCCTCTCTGACGTTCTTTGTGGAGGAGAAATCACAGCAATGACCACCAGAAGCTGTTCATGATGCATTTGATAGCGAGTTAAATAGTAAATTAATATTTTTTCCCCCTATAAAAAGGATAGCCTGCCATAGTCAGTCTTGCTTCAGCTATAAAGAAGGCTCAGGCATTCATTTTCTTCCAATACAATCTATATTTCACTTTCCCTACTTGAATAGTTAAGTCTCTCAATAGTAAAACTCGAGGAATTTATGGTTTATTTTAAAAGCCCATGTAGAATAAGGTCCGAGCCCAGAGCCACAAAGCTTTATTCAGCTGGCTGGAACTTTATTTCCCAGCTATTAAGAAGTCATTCATTACCCTCTGCATTATTCTAACATATAGATTTTTCACTAACCTGTTTGCAGAGTCACTCTGGGGCCCAAATTTTGAGCTGAGTTCGAGCAATGAGGAAAGGAGACTCCTGGAGCAGGCAGGAAACACAGCTGGGAAAGGCCTCAAGATCATCCCTTCCAGGGATGAACAACCCACCCCTGGGAGTGTCCAAGGCCAGCTTGGACAGGGCTCAGAACAGCCTGGGACAGTGGAAGGTGTGGAACCTGTGGGTTGGGACAAGCTGGTCTTTAAGATCCAACCCAAACCGCTCTGATTCCATGACTTCAGGATCATGGAATTCTCCATGCCAGAGAATTTGCCTAAAAAGCCCCTTTTCCCAGCTGGGGGATGTGGGGCAGCTGCCACAAGTAGCACTGGCTGGGTGTGCTGGACACCTGGGTGATCACTGGGGTGGTTTTATCCTGGGAAAAGTGATCTAAAATGAAACATAAGCAGAGAGAAATGGTTCTTCAAAGATGCATCAGCAGCTTTCTGAGTTTTCCAAGCCCACCTTGGTGCAGAGGACACAGCCAACACCCAGAGCACCCCAGTTCTTTGGCATTTGCAAGGATTTTTCAGTTCCAGCCCTATTTATCAGTGTCAGCTTCTTAATCCTCGTGGCATAAATATTTCCAGTTCATTAATGGGAATCTGACAGAGCTGGGATGTTGCTGCTTGGAAGGGAGAGGCTGTGGGAACAGCAGCACCCACCCCCGGCTGCACCGGCTCTCAGAGGGACCAACATTCCCTCTCCTCATAAATTAGGGAGCAGAGTCACCGGAGAACACAGGAAAGGAAGGAATGTGGAGGGGTGGAAGATCAGTCCCGTTTCTCAGGGTTTCATTTTTGCCATGAATATTTTTCTCAGCTTTTTGGTTAATTGAAAGTTCCATCTGCTTTTCATCCCAAATTCGCTTGCATATATTTTCCTTCTGCCCGGTCAGAAATCCCTCCAGCTCTCACTGAAAGCTTTTCTTCGATTTTAACAGCATCAAAAGTCCACATGTGCTGCTGTTAGAGTGGTTCCTGTGATTAATCAGCTTGCCCAGAGAAGCTGTGGCTGCCCCTGGATCCCTGGAAGTGTCCAAGGCCAGGTTGGAGCCACCTGGGATGGTGGAAGATGTCCCTGCCCATGGCAGGGGATGGACTAGATGGGCTTTAAACTCCCTTTAAGCCATTCCAGGATTCAATGATTCTATGAAATCCCAGCCTTTACTAATTTCCAACATTCCCAACATTTTATGAACCCTCTCTCAGGTATAAAGGATCATGTAGCCAAAAAAACCCATCATTCCGGAGGCCACACTCTCCTCCTTGTAGGACACGGAAGGGGACAAGCTGTGGGGCTCCCCACCAACAACTAAAAATAGAAACCCCACATCAGAACAGAGCTATAATTATATTAACAGGGCTATAAAGGGACACTCTACAGAGCCTTAATTACTGCACCATGAGTCAGACCAGCTTTAATCCGAGTTTAAGTGTCTATAAATTGATATAACTCTTAGTGGACGTGCCAAGCGAGTGACCACCCAAACACAGCCCTGGAGCTTATGGTTGTCTTATGGTTTGGTTCAGCAGGAGCAAAGAGAGTAAATCATATTATGCAAGGTGAGTATTCATCACATTAAATGTAGTAATAAAGGAAGAACTCAATAATATTCTCACAGGCTGCCTTTCAATTGACTCGTTAATGCATTATTAGATATTTTTTTATAGGCAGTGAAGGATCTGCCAAAAATCCTGTGGATTGACAGAGCTGTGCAAGATGAATGATTAGTGCCTCAAATAAAACCTCAGTAAAACCTCCAAACCCACGAGCCCTTGGTTAATATGCAATTAAACACCTTAGCACAGAAAACATTGTGTCATCTGGTAACTGCCATAAATTCCCAAGATTTAAAGGCCTCCATCACGTTTCCACCTTAAACTCCTGCTCAGATTCCAGGAGAAAAAGCCCTCCCAGCCCAGCTGAACTAATGCATTTGTCTCCTGAAATTTGGCATGAAAACAGATCATTGAAATAAGAGGGAGAGACAGGAAAATTACAGGTTTTCAAGGACACTTCCCACAATGGCTCCTTAATCCACCGTGCGAGTCCTCTCAGCCCGAGCGCCGTAAAAGTCCATTTAGCCGGGATGGGAGCATTAAATCCCTAATTTTACAGGGAAGCTGAGATGGAATCAAAACACCCTGTGTGAACAGAACTTTTAAATTATGTGCTTGAACCGGTCGATTTGTTTAATCAAGGTCACTCGGCCCCGAGGAGGCGACTTTGGGGATGTGAGGAGGGGGAATTAATGGTGGTGCAGCAGAGTGGGCTGCAGGAAAGTCACGCTTATTAAAGAGACTGATGTGAGGTATTAATTACTTGGGCAAATTTGGACTGCAAGTGTGTGACTGGCACAGGTCCACCCATCTTGCCTGCACTGCACGGCAGCAGGATGTGCCCCACAGCCATGGACACCCACCCAAAACCACTCCAGGAGCCTCCAAAGCAAATCTATAACAATTATCATCCTGTTTCAACATGGTTTGAGCTCATGTTTTCATATCCCAATGTTGAGGTGTTCAGACCCACACGGCTCATGAGTGATGCACTTCATTTCCATGTATCACAGAATCCCAGAACGATTTGGGTTGGAAGGAATCTTAAAGCCCATCGAATTCCAACCCCTGCTGTGGGCAGGGACAGCTTCCACTAGACCAGGTTATTCCAAGCCCTGTCCAACCTGGCCTGGAACACTTCCAGGGATCCAGGGGCAGCCACAGCTTCTCTGGGCAACCTGTATCCCAAACTTGTATCTCCAGGGTGGAGTGAACTGTGTAGTCTCCATAGAACAGAATTTCAGGGAAAACGTGGTTTCCCCTTCTTTCCTTTTCTTTTCCCTTCCAATCCAGGCCATTCCACGATTCTATTTAGGAGCTACAGATTACCAACATGTCAAAAATACTCTTTCTGCAGGGCATCTCCTTTGTTGTGATGTAAAACCCAAGCTGGTTTTCCTGCTGCAGCCACAGCCACGAGACATGAGCAGGACGTGCCAACAATGGGGTGACCACAGGTCACAGGTCCAACACCCTGCTCCAGGGGAGACCTAAATAAGGCTTTGATCCAAAGGCAATCCATCCTCAAGCCCCCAACCAGCTGGGAACTGTTAAAAGACACCAATAACAAGGTTAACAAAGTTTAAAAAGGAACAATAATGCAAATTCCCCCACGTCAACAGAGCTGCTGTCACGGTGTTTACTTGCTTGCGAGGTTTTATGGGAGAACAAGGTAGATTGGAGACATAAAGAGGAAAGGTTGAACAGCAGGAAAACATTTCCCTCTCCTCCCAAGCCTCCCAAAATGCAGCCCCTGAGATCTCTCTTCAGCTGACCTTCAGATGAGTCTGAAGGTTTAATAAGCAGGTTCACTACACACAATGTGCCAGGATGCAGGGCAGCTATTCCTGCCCAGCAGGAGCACTTTGAAGGAAGAAAATCAGGAGCAAAATCCCTACCTGGGCTTAATGGAGGCCAGTGTGGATAAATTACGTGCTGAAATGCTGCTTGGTCACCAAGTCAGGCCAACAAAATTAATTGGTGCAGTCCTGGAAGCAGCACCAAAGTGTCTGGCCTTGAAAGGAAACACTGACTGAGGGACCAACAGCTCTTCTCCTCCAGGGCAATCATTCCTCTTCCACAAGGACATCTTCCCTTGGGGCAGCCCAGACTGGTTGAATTCTGTTGTCCAGCTGCCCCTGGAGCTGGAATTCAAGGAGAACAAGGACCCCAGTCCTTGGTGAGGGCTGCTGTGCAGGGCTATGGAACAAGAGGTCTTGGGTACTGGAGCTCTCCTAACAAAGGACAGTGATGGAGTCCCACATCTTCCTTCCAGAATCACTGAGGTTGGAAAAGACCTCCAAGATCGTGGAGTCCAACCTGTGACCCATCCACACCTTGTCACCCAGCCCAGAGCACTGAGAGCCACGTCCAGTCATTCCTTGGGCACCTCCAGGGATGGGGACTCCTCACCTCTTACGTTCTGACCTTCCCACTTTCGGGACAAGATGCACCAACATCAGGCTTCCCAGTTTTTCCCCTCTGTGCCCAAGGCAATTCATTTCCAGCCACAGGGAAAAGGCAGCTGCCCTTCCTTTTTCCAGGGAAAAGGCAGCTGCCCTTCCTTCTACAAGTGGAGAAAAATCATACCAGGACCAGGACCTCTGAATTATCCTCTAAGGAGGAACCATTAACTAAGCCACTATGGGCAACAGGAGGCTTGTGACATCCAAAACACGACTGCAGAAGCCAATGACATAATTGTAAAAGCAAAGTTATCCCATTATTTTCAAACTCCAGCTGCCTGACTCTCTCCATAAAGAATCCGTAGATAAAGCGCCCGAAGCAAATCAATAATGCAGGAATTTGCCTACTAAAAGAGCAAAGAGAACTAATGGGAAAGCACTGAAATGGGCACCCTGGGACCACTCTCAGAGGGTTATTAAGTGGTACAGACTGCTCCAGCCCTACTTCTCATCTTCCATCCCTGCCCATCACCAGGGAAAGGGGCACGACCATCCAGGAAAACAGCGAATCCGTGTTTAAACTGTGGATTTAGAAAGAAGTTGTCTCAAATCAGCAAAGAATCGAAACCACAGAATTATTGCTGCTGCTTTTGCCAAGCAACAGGGTAATGGGGCACTTCCAGCCCCTCCATCCAGCTCAGCACACAGGTGTGTTGTGCATTTCCTGGGATCAGCTCTTAGTCTTGGAAGTGTGCTCGGACATAGACCATTACCCAAGATGGATGGCAGACAATTCCCTGTCCTGAACGTGTTGATGGCCTAATATGTCACCCCAGCTCTCCTCTGGACTTTCCCTTATCCAAGTTGACACATCCATAATGGCCCCGTTCCGCTGGAAAAGCCGCCGAGGGAGGAGATTTAGGCTGGGATGTTTTACCTCTGGCAGAACATAAAACCAGTGCTCGGTCACACCAGGCCTGATGAGTTATTGCCTCTTCCCAGCAAGATCCACAAAACTTAAAGGGATCAACAGGAAAGAGCAAATGCTTGGCAAATCCCAGCACAGCAGGGAAAGGGAGGTGTAACCACTTTTATCCACCGGCACAGGGAGGATTTGGGTGTCATTAATGACTCCCTGCAGTCATGGCACAGGCAATTAGATACATATTTAATTTACTGGGAATTGTGGTCCTGCTGTACTGACCCATCACTGGTCCAGCAATCTGCAATTCCCAGTGGTCACTGGAGTGTCTTTGGGTGGAGCAGAAGAGCTCCATGTGGATACATAACCAAGAAACCCCAAAAACTGAATTTTTTCCTTAAACACGAGAATCACTGAGGGACTGCAGGACTTCTGTGAGGAAAGCAGGATCTCCATCACAGCAGTTTTCCTGAACCATCAGCAGGATCAGTCCACAATCTTTTTTGGGAAAGGGGGATGGGTCAGAGACCTCTTTTCTCTCTGGGTTTCACTTTGTTCTGCACCATATACTGTATTTTATGTAGCTTTATAACAGTGTCCCATCAATCCAGCTCAGGAGGGTCATCTCTGCACAGTTTTCCATCTGTGACTGTGCTTTTGCTCCAAGTCCTTGAATTTAACTGTTTAAACCAAGGAGTACTTTTAAAGGATTTTTTATTATTATTAAATATAAGGGTTTGGATAGTGCCAGGGGAGGATGTGGGAACTTCTCCCTGTGAGGTGGAAGGTGTCCAAGTCCCACAGTGCACACCCTCACTAGTCACCCACACTGGTTTCCAGGAGGTATCCCAGCAAAAGTCCATAAGGAGAAAGCCTAAGGAAGAAGCTGAGACTGAGGGCAAACAGCAAGCTCAGAGAGATGAGGAGATTATTTGACTCATCCCTAAATCCTCACTCATATCCAGACAGAAAATATTGTCCTGCCAAACATTATCAGCTCCTTTGTGCAAAGGCTTTTTTTCGCTGCTTTGTGCTACAGTTGTTAAGCTGACAAAAATAATCTTTTAAATATGACACTGATATGCATTTCCAGAAACACTCCTCAGGAAAGAGAGCAGGACCCACAGGCATCCACTGCCAATCCCCAATCCCTGGTTTTCCCTTTTTCCATCCCTGCACCCTCAAGTTTGGACAGTGGAGAGAGGAATGAGGAGCAGCAATCGGCTCCTTGATGCTATTTTCCTCACTCCACCTGATAAACATTTGTCTAATCCTTCCCTAAAAAACTCCCACTGTGGAGATTGATTTCCTGGCTTGGACAATCTGTCCTGGTGTTGAATCTCTGAATTCCAAGTAACTCAAACCTGCATCCCTGTTTAAACCAACTGCTTCTTGTGCCACGTGCTGTGGATGTGGAGGAGGGACCATTCCCTTCCCCTGGGCAGCTCCCTCTTCTCTTGGGAGCCTTGATGTCCCTCATCTGTTGTTTCTTCAGGTTAAACCACCCCAGGCCTTTCAGGACCTCTATTTTGGATCATGTTAATCATCCTCCTCTGATCCAACATCCCTTTGTCCATGACTGTCCCAAACCCAATCCCTAAAACCGGATAAGAGGCTCCAGCTGAAGCTCCAGAGCTGAGCAGTGTGAGGGGCCTGGACTGCACACCTTGAGGTGACATTCCTGCTTCCACATCCCAAGATAGGGTTTGCCTTTTCCATGGCACTGTGGCTTTAGGAATTCTGGGAATCCCCTCACATCCAGAGTCTCTTCCTTCAACCTGCTGGCTGATCCAGCCCTTCTGCAGGACCTGCCCTTTCCCCTTAGGGGAGAGAGGGAGGGAATATCTCTTTTTTCCAACCATTTCTCCAGTTTGTGCTATCCATCCAGTCTATCCCTATTCAGCTCCTGGCAGCACAGTCCCAACTCCAAACATTATAATCCCTTCTACTCCATCATCCAGCCCATTCTTCCAAACCTCTGAATGCCATGGAGCCAGGAGACACCTCTTTGGATTTCCCATCCCTGTGTTCACCCTGCTGACAGTGAAACGTCACTAATGAACTTTGATTTCATCCCACCATTCTTTTCACCCCCCTTTTTCTGCTCCAGCTCTGTGTAACAAAAGCAATTAAGGCCTGATGGAAACTCCAGCTATGATGAGTATCCTCGTATTTCAGCCTGAATATCACACCACCCTTGTCTGATATCTCTGGAACAAGATAGAGAGGGAAAATCTGCTCTGCTGCCCTCAACAATCTCCTTTGCTTTCAGCAGAAATATGATCTGCTCTTATTACCATGGCTTTGACCTGAAATGTTCATTTTCTCTCAGAGTGCTGCAGCCAAAAGCCTTAAAAATACAATTTCCATTCTCATTACATTATCTGCCTTCACAATTCCCACAGATGGAAAATGCCCTGGATTAGCACTTTACCAACTGTTTGCCTCTCTAAGAGAAGCCATGAAAAGCAGGATGGGGAGGTCACACTTGAGAGCACTTAAACCTGAGACCACAAAAGGAGGAAAATGGCAGAACTGAAGGATTGGGTTTGGGAATTGTCTCCATCCACCCCTCAAGTGCTTCATTCCTGTGCAGGTGTCCTGGCTAATCCCAGCTGCAGAGCTGAGAAGTCAAGGAAAAGATGCTCAGAGGCTGCTGAAGCTGAAAGGAACAGCTCTAAGTTCTCTGAGGAATCGATGAAAATCATCATTTCCTACTGAGCACTGAGGCCACTTCTCTCCTGGGAGGCTGAGGGTGTTCCATGTGTTATCCCAACCCACAGCCAGGAGAACTGGAGGGGCAGTGCCAGCCTGGGATGGAAGGACAGTACAAAAGAAGAGGAGCCCAGGGTTCCCCTCCTCTCATCCCCATGTTCCCTGTGCTTCCTTTTCCACAAAAAATGGTCTCACAGCACAGAGAACAAACTTAGTGCCACAACAGAAAAGGCTGTTTATTAATTTCCACTACATTTGTGCTTCCTTCTCGTTGAGTTACTTACTTTTAGTGCACTCCTGTTTCTCTTACAGGGCAGGGAGATAATTGTTCTCTATAACTGCAGCAAATTCCCATTAATCAATACAACACCAGGCAGGGATTTCCTGATGAAGTCCTGTTTTTTCAGTTGACACCTGGGCTTCTGAGTGACTATGAGACAAAGCTAATTACCTCCAAAACCACACACTTTGAAAATTAAAAGCTCCTTTCCAGATGAACCCATTTTAATGACGGCAGCTCTGAGCTGTGATGAAAATCTCAAACACAACCCTTTAGACCATGTCTTGATGCCTTTAGAGGAAGCAAAGCACAGCTCAAGAATTTAGAACCTTTAAGCTAAAGAATTGCCAGCACTGGAATTGCTGGAATTGCTGGAAAATCCGAGATGGGGAAGGGTTGTAATTGAGAGCTGTTTGGGGATTTTTATAGTACACACAGGAGTCTTATATTGCTTTTATCAGCATGGAAGGATTGGGAGGGGGGGTCACACATTAAGCTGGAGATTTGGGGGTAAAAGGGCAGCTGAAGTTCCTACAGCACTCCAAAGTTTATTTTGTCTCCTTTTCCCTCTTTACCCCCACACTGGTCCTGGCTTTTGCTGTTCATCCTCCCAACACACACACTGGTCACTGGTTCACTGCCAGGACCTTGTGGATGCTCCTGGCCAGGGCTCAGACTGGGGCAAGCATCTGCCAGGTCCTACTTCCAAAACACCCCTGAGATATCCCAGATCCACTGAACACCCCAAGTCTGGTTGGGTTTATGGCCACAAAGTCACAGCCAAAGCCACCGGTGTGTGCAGAACTTTCACCCTGGGCCATATTGTACAGGAGAGCAAGAAAGGTTTTCCACATCCATCCAGGAGGATTCTGGGATTCTTTGGTGAATTTTCAGACCAAAAGCAGAGGTGCCCACCTGTGCAAACTCACAGGGGAAATCTGTGACAACCAGGAACATGGAATCATGGAATGGTTTGGGTTGGAAGGGACCTTAAGGATCATCTTGTTCCACCCCCCGCCATGGGCAAGGACACCTCCCACTAGACCAGGTTGTTCCAAACCCCATCCAACCTACCCTTGAACACTTCCAGGGAAATATTTAGCCCTCCACTCCTGTACAATATTCCAGTACTTACCCTGACAGTGAACTCCTGCTTTTCCCATGAGATGATCCACCCTGCCCAGGGGAAACCTTGCAATAAACAGGGATTTATTCCAGAACTGGAGACCTTTGGCCTCAGTCGATTAACTGGCAGCTGGCTGCAGTCACACACGTTGGGCTGTAAGTGGTTTGTTGTTTCAGCTTCTTTTCAGCTAACAAATAAAGTGAACTTCATTATAGCTGGAAAGGAAAATGAAGCTGGGTTAAAAAAGCAACCCAATGTTAGTTTGATTTCCTTTAAAGAACAGTCACCACGGCCAAGCAGTAATTTCTCAGCAAGTAATGATTCCTATTTTTGGCTGCAGGTTTGCCTGTCTCCTTTCTGGTGGAGACAGGATTTAGCTCACCACCAAAGAATGTCCCAGTGCCACTTTTAAATTGATATTAAAAATTGCCCTTCTCAACACATTCAGTGCCCTCAAGGGGGACGAGAAGGTCTCTGGATCTGCTGATCCATGACAGGAACTGTGGCTGCTCCAGCTGCAGCTGAACCAAGGAACCAGCCTGTGCTGGGGTCAGTCATCCCCACACACAACAAAATACTCAGAGTCACCTTGTTCAGTAAGGAAGCCAAAGAGCTGGAATCCCTTTCTAAAGGGAAGGGGACATGGAAAAAAACACTGGAAAAGGAGCACAACCCCTCAGCCTCTGGAGGCAACTCCTGTCAGGTGTGAAGGAAAGGTGTCCCTTCAATGAAGACTTGCTGTGTCACCCAGGGAAGTGACACCATGGAGAGAGGTATCCAGTCCCAGAGGGAATTAATTAGCCATGCTGGAGGGGATTTAGGATAACAAGCAACAGTCCCACACCACTCACCCTCTGTCCTGCCATGGGTCAGAAAATCATGGACTAAATGAACTTGCTGGACATTTTATTAGGATAATATTTGGGTGCTAATATCAAAAGGCAGGAAAGGATATGCTGGGAACATGGGATCTGGGCATGAAGGAAATTGTATTGAATAATGGATGGATATTGCTCAAGTTTTGCCTGGGAAAGGGTTAATTTTCTTCCTAGTAGCTGGTGCTGTGGTTTGGATTTAACATGACAACAGTGTCTTTATGTCAATCCGTGATTTTTACTTTCTTTATTTCTCCCACTTCTCTCCCTCATCCCACCAGGAGGGGAGAGAGACAGAGGTGGGTTTAGCTGCCTGCCAGGTAAAACCACAACAAAAAAGGATGTATATTCCAGCTCAAGATCAGCCAATTAATCAAATTTTGCTGCATTTTGTACAAGCAGAAGGAAGTTTCATCTTTGTTCTTATTCAATAGTACCATGGACAGAGTGCAGATATTGGGGCTGGACAGAGAAACTCCAGTCACACCTATAGAAGTGAAGTAAATAAAGTGAAGTGTTTGTAAATAAGGCAGAAAAGCTGCAAGTTTCAGGGAAAAGAGTTAGGAATCAGAAAGAGGAGGTAACATGGTGAATGGATCTGAGGAATTTTTCGAGGATTTGATTATTTCAGGATATTAAGGGCGAGGGTGAAATGCAGGGAGGAAAGGGGAGAGAAACCACATGGAGGGAAGGAAGTGCCAATGCAGGACCCCAAAACATCTCCCTGGCACAGAGATGAAGCTCTCAGACATTTTTCCCAGCTGGACACTCCCAGAGCTGCTGCTTTGTGATGGTGAAGGCCCAGATTTGGAGGATGGGGGAGCAACAGAGCTGCAAAGTGAAGACGAGCCCGTGAACTCCCCTGTGGGACACAAACAACTTCAGGTTCCAGGCAGAGGCATCAGTTCTAGGAACTGGAGGTTTGTGCAGTTTGCTCTTTTGACACAGTCCCAGGATGATTCATTTAGTGTTCATTACCCAGCACAGATCACTGCAAAGCCTTGATTCATCCTGCCAGACAAAGGGATGGAAGAGATGCACAGGGATCCACCCTGTGGAGCAACAACACGTGAGGACCCGTCAGACGTGGATGGAGGAAATAGAAGTGATGGAAATCAGAGACTGAAGAGAGAGAGCTCTGGGAAACACATTAATTGGCAGCTCTGGCAAAATTTAGGTTGTTGGTGGTGCACATAAACTATCAGTCTGGAACAGCAGGTATAAATCAATATAGTGCTGCTGATTTCAAGAGCTGGGAGCTGACTGAGGAGAGCATGGAGAGCCTGCAGCTTCCAGAGGTCTTCAGTTAACAAAAAAAGGGAAAAACAGAGGAGAACTTAAAGTGGTTTGTTTGCCCATTTTCCAAATTCAGCTCCGAACCTGAATCCCAGCAACAACAAATCTTCACTAAGACCTGAGCAAGAGAAGACAGGGTGATCAGAGGAGGTAGGAAAGACATCAGAAAGCACAGGATATTCCTCATTCTGCAGGATGGAGACTCTTCCCACCTTGACTCTGGAGAAGGTGCAGTTTGGGGCTGGGATGCAAGTTCCTTTTCACTCCCTCTTGCATTTCTACAAGAAATGTTCTCCTAATGCAAATTTTACAGTTATAGGCACAGCAGGAACTTCACAGAGACTGTCCCAGGGGCTGCAGAAACTTTAAGCCTTTAACAAAGGGAGGAAAGAAGGATCCCTGGTGCTGAGACCACCTGGACTCCCCCATCGAAGAGCTTGGAATTTTTCTTGTGCTTTCCACATGGAGCTGACAGGACTGTGACCCTCTTAACAGGGTGGTGATTCCTAATAAGGGCAAGAGGCAAAGAATCAGAGAAATAGAGAATGTTTTGGGTTGGAAGGGACCTTAAAAATCATCTTGTTTTACCTCCTGCCACGGGCAAGGACACCTTCCTCCAGCCCAGGTTGCTCCAACCTGACCTTGGACACTTCCAGGGATCCAGGGGCAGCCACAGCTTCTCTGGGAAACCTTTGCCAGGGCCTCTCCACCCTCCCAGCCAGGAATTTCTCCCTAATATCCAATCTAAACCTGCTCTCTTTCAGTTTGAATCCATTCCCCCAGGTCCCATCATTACAAGCTCTTGTAAAGCTGAAGGTGTGATGAACAAGCCATGTCACAGGTTTTAAAACATCCTTCCTTGTTATTGGAGGACTGGGATCAGATCAATAAACCCCTGTAGAACACTCTCCCACTGATTTCAAAGGGCCTTAGGCAGGAGCTGGCTGAGGTTTTCATGTCATTTTCTACGGAATTTCTCTCAGGACATTACACAAAAACACTCCTGTGAATAAGAACAGGGTCTTCTCCCCACACCAGAACTGTCTCATTCCACTCAATAAAGGGAAAAGAGCAGACTAGACAGGGACAAAGCAGCAGCTCTCAGATGTTCCTGAGGCCCTGAAATTCTGAAAATACTGGTTTGTGTTTTGCAGCAGCATTTTCCACTCGCTCAGAGCTTTAAAACCTCAACATGTTACAAGAATGTGTGATCACGATGCACTCCCGGAGTCAGATGGATAAATAAGACACTCCATAACTTCTAAATCTTAAATATCTTTCTCCCTCCTCTCTTACAGCTACGGAACGTTAGAGGGGGAGCATCATTACACACAGAAAAGCACCTACACAACGTGGCCATTTGTGCTCTGCCTCTTCCTCATAATTTCTCTTTTGTGACATCCAGAGATGTGAATTAGGCACAGAAAACATTTTCCATTCCTAATGAAAAGAGGCAGGAAAAGCTTATTTCAGGCAGCTGATGGTCCATTTGTCCTCTTCCAAGGCTGCCACGTTGCTGGATGGTGCAGAGAAAGCAGAGAGCAGACTAATGACTCCTGACACGCACCTCTAACTGTGCAAGCAAAGGGTTTGATGTTCCAAGGAAGAAAACTAAAATATTCTGTGCCTCAGCAGCCTCAGCCTCCCCCCAACCCAACATCCAGGGAATGGAAACCCTCTCTGGATGGGATAGGAACAAACAAACCTTGATCCAAGCAGAGCTGATTTCCAGGCTTCAGTGCTCAGCAGGAAAAACAGCTTGAAAGAGGTTGGGAAGAAACTGGACCAGAGAGCTCCACCAGCTGCTTCACCTGGGGGCCAGAGAAGACATAACTTCCACCAAACCCACCTGAGAGCCAGAAGATCTCAACTAGGAGGGAAGGGGAAGACCCTCAGCTTCTGCAAAGAGGCAAGGCCAGAAAGGAAGAGCAATGGCAGAAGAAACGGAGATATTTGGACAAGGGCAAATCTACAAATCCAGGGCCTGATAATCCATGGATGCAACCAAAGTCATTCCTGAAGACCAGCCCCAGGTGGTGCCAAGGGAAATGTGCCTGGGGAGGGGCAGGGAGGTGAGTTTGGGGTCAGACCCAAGTTCTGGCTGAGCACAGGAGGAGTCTTGGGTCTCCCCACAAGGGCTGCACCTGGCAGAGAAGTGCCCACAGAGAGGGTGGGAGGCCCTGGCACAGGGTGCCCAGAGAAGCTGTGGCTGCCCCTGGATCCCTGGAAGTGTCCAAGGCCAGGTTGGACAGGGCTTGGAGCCACCTGGGCTAGTGGAAGGTCCCCACTAGAGCTGGAATGAGATGATCTTTAAGGTCCCTTCCAACCCAAACCATTCCATGATAAGGTGCTTCCCAGCCCCATGTCTGCTCCTCCAAAAGCAGAAGCAAAGCTGATGTTCCACAAAAAAACCATCCAGCAGAGACATCATATCCCAGAATTTGTTTCCTCTTGCTTGGGAGGTGGTCCCCTAATGATTACATTGCAAATCAAGAAGGGATGAAGGAGAAGAAAGAGGCACAAGTGAAAAGGACAACTGGAGCCTGAAAATATCTCCCAGAAAAACCATCCTGGTCACCACACATCACACTCAGCCTGGTTTTGGTGGGGTGACCTGACCAGAGGGTCAGCCTTGGTCCCTTCTGTATGGCAAAGGTGCTCCTCAGGACCAGCTGCCTGTCTTGAGTGTGGCTGCACCCCTGGATAAAGTCCATGTGCAGCTTCTTCTCCTCAGCTCTATCCAGGCCGACCTGTGGCAAGAGGCAAAATGGCAAGATAATGAGAGTGACACAATTAGAACTAATTAGCTGAGTGGAGAATCCATTCCCAGCCAATTAATGCTGAGAGGCAAGGGCTGCAGGGTAAGAAGAGAGACCTTATTTAGCTGTTCTCAGCTCCTCTGGCTTCCAGGAAACAAGAAAGCAAGGAAACAAATTGGTTTTTTCATTAAAAATAATTGGATGACAAGTGTCATACCAGCCATGGGAACCTCAGAGGGGAATTGGATTCACAATCCTCTGGAACCTCCCAAAAATGCCCTGAAGTGGCTTTTTCCACTGGACAAGGAATAAGTGACCCAGTCAGGAATTGGGTTTGGGCCCTACTGTGTTGTAAAGCTGTAAAAAGATGGGCAGCCTGGTGGCAAAATACTTCTGTTAATCACATCCCTAACCACACAAAGACATTTTTAGGGGAAAATTCCTGAAATACAGACATTTCTTTAGACATTTTTATAGGAATTACATCCAACTATGCAGAGACTCACACACCTCAGGAGTTTTGAGGCATCAGGTCATCAGACAAGCAGATCTCTGAGATCACCATTTAAAGCATAAAGTGCTGCCTCAGAATTGCTTGATGTTGGTGTCTTCACCACCACAACTGAAGGAGTAAATACCATTGTCAAAACATCCAAGTGTCTCGCCGGGTAATTCCCACGTGGAAAGAGAGACTGAATCCATCACATAAATCGCCTCCAGGGGACAGTTTCCCCTGAGCACGGGGAGAGGAAAAAAAAAAATAGCTGCTGGAAACAGAGAACAAAGTGTCAGCATCTCACTCGGAGAGGTGAAAGCAGAGCTGACAACAGGGTGATTTATGGAGAACTGAGGCCTATTTGGGGAGAGAGCAGTTTGCAGGAGCTGTGCCAGCCGGGGTGAAAGCACAGGATTCAGCTCATCAGCCAACTGCAATATTTTATAAGTGTAAGAGATAGGCAATGACCTTCCCCTTCAGAGTCTAAAATTGTTTCTGGGCTGAGCCTTTCAAAAACAAAAAGGCATCTATTTGTCTATTTGTCTGAACACAACGAGCCTGAGATCTTATCTCCGAGCTCGTAATTCACTGGGAGAAAGGGGGGGGAGGAGATTGAAGAGCCCTGAGCCTGCATTTACAAACCCTCATTTGGGAGTTCAGGGTTCACCTTGACCTGGAATCTACAACCAGGAGAACGGGAGGTTAAACACGAGGCTGCTCCAAAGTATATTCCCCCACCTTGGATGAGCCTGTTGAATAAAGAGATGTTGAATCATCCCACTCGAATGACGCATTCCTTAAAATTAGAGCTGGTTCCCCAATTTACTAATAACTTCTCCAAGTTGTGGCTGTGACGTCACCATGGTGCTGGTGAGGGATCAGACTTTTCTGGGGTTGAAAAAGCAATTACTTCATAATTTTTGTGCTGATTTATGGTATTAACCAGCCATTTCCTTTGGTTTATTCCCAGCTGGGGACACGGTGCCTTGACACAGCTGAGGTAAAGCAAACCACATGGAGCTGTGATTTTAGTGTGACAGCACCAGGGGAGGACCTCAGGGTGAAGAAGTCACCAATCCCACCGGAGGCTCCCACGAGAAATGGAAGTTCAGAGATTCATCTCGGCCGAGGTGGTTTGAGACATGAGGGATGTTTAGATGTCGTGGACTTCGCTGGAGGAAACTTATGATCCTGAGCACCTACAGGGTTGGATTTCATCTGCACAGGACCATGGACTGCAGTCCTGGCTGGCTCTGAAGAATTGTCCTTGTAGGAAGGAAGGAAAAGGGTTTTTTTAAACAAACTCCTCAGGGTTGGGACAAAAATATCCCATTGCTGGCTCTTAATGTTTTGCCACAGTTGGAGAACTCAGAGAATTATTTTAAAACCTGAGGTTTTAACAACAACCCACTTGCTGCAGTGGCAGTTTTCGTCCCAGCTCCCTCCTGTCCTGCCTGTCCTGTCCTGTCCTCTGCAGCTTCAGTTCTTGGGCAAAGCCAGCTGCCTAAAAACATCAGGGTAGAAAAGATGTCAAACCTGTGCTGGCTCTGCAGAGGGAATTTCTTAGGAATCAGGGTGGATGGCAAGATATCAGCTTGCTGGAGCAATTTTGATGGAAGAGAGACAGGAATTCACACTCACCATGATGACTAAGGGCAGGAACCCAAATACCCACAGATCGTGGGAAGTATCTAGAAATCAAGGAATCAGAGAATGACTTGAGTTGGAGAAAGCCACAAGGATCATCCAGTCCAACCCCTGGCCCTGCCCAGGACACCCCAACAATCCCCCCCTGTCCCTCAGAGCGTTATCCAAATCCCTCCTGGAGCTCTGGCAGCCTTGGGGCTGTGCCCACTGCCCTGGGGAGCCTGGGCAGTGCCAACCACCCTCTGGGGGGAGAACCTTTCCCTGAGATCCAACCTCAACCTCCCCTGGCACAATATCATGGGTGCTCCTGGGGGTGGGATGTTCCCCTGTCCCTGGGGGATTTCTGGGACATCCATCCACGTGGCAGAGGATCCTCTTTGTCCTGCCCACACCCCAACACTCCTCCTCTTTTGACCTCCCCCTGAGAGGAGGATGGAAAAAAATGTGACACTTCCATATTTACAAAGCAGCCAGGGAAAAGCATCGCTGTTTCTGGTTCCTTAATCACTTAAGTAGTGACAAGAGTTAACGATCCCTGAAGCTTTCCCAGCAAATGTTCCTTGACGTGCCATTTCCTGCACATCTCAGCCATGGATGGGGAGGGAGAAGTCACTTCATGACAAGCCTTCTCAATTATTTAATAAGGCAGATTCTAATAACTTGGGGAAGTCCCCTGGAGAAACGAAAGAATAAATACACTTCCCCTTTCATTCTCCTGAAGAGCTGGAGATGAAAATGGATTGTCCCCACTGCTGCTGCCTGGCAGGTTTGTTTCTGGGATGGGGATTTGCTGTGGTTTTATCTCCCTGTTTCTGTTTTTTTGAAAAGCAAATGAAAACAGAAAATTAAAAAGGGGGGGAGGGGGAGGATATTTTATATAAATATGGTCAAGAAATTTGTTGTATCAAAAGGAAGGTGGGCTTAGCAATTCTGATCAACTTTCCCTTGTTTTTGGCCTCTTTCCCTTCAGATTAGAACTTTTTTTTTTTTTTGGATCAGGGTCTGTAAGTCTCTGAGCACAGCAGAGCTTGGCAAGTGGCAGCTCTTCTGCTCATTGAATTATGCAGAACTCCAGAACTGGATTAGCACTGTGACATTCTCTGCTCTTCCCATGTAAAACCACCAAGTCAAGGCATTTGAAAGGGACCCAGGGGGTTGATTTGCAAGAGCAGCACAGCCTGCTTGCTCTTTCCCATTAAGCTGCACTAAAGAAATCACACAGGATATGGTAGAAAAAATACTCAGGCACCTCCCTAAGTCCTACAGGTCTTTGTGAAGCTACAGAACAAGGGATCTGCTCATTTAGGATAGAATTGCAGAATTGCTTGGATTGGAAGGGACCTTAAAAATCATCTTGGTCCAACCCCCTGCCACGGGCAGGGAGACCTTCCACCAGCCCAGGTTGCTCCAGCCTGGCCTTGGACACTTCCAGGGATCCAGGGGCAGCCACAGCTTCTCTGGGCAACCTGTGCCAGGACCTCCCCACCCTCCCAGCCAGGAATTCCTTCCTTATATCCAACCTAAAGCTATTATCTCTCAGTTTGAAGCCATTCCCCACGCCCTGTCACTACAAGCTCCCATAAATAGTTTGGGAGCAGGGCTCAGACTCGGACCAGGGCAATTCCAGCACTGGGAAAGCACATTTTGGTTATCCTTGACTTCTCTTCTCCTTCACTTTGGAGCGGGATCCAATTTACAGCAGCAGCACGTGCACAGCCAAGTCACCACTTCTGCATTGCAAACACACACACACACCCAGGGAAAGTGGAGGGTGATATATGCTGGTCTCAGTCCAACATATCTGTAACATCCCTCTATATCTCTGGAAAGAAACACCAAGCCTGGCAAGCCAAAAGCAGGGGACATAAATCTGACTGTAACACAAAGTCACTCGCATTAAGCCAAGGACACCTTCAGCCTGTTCCTGCTGCCAGTCCAAAAAACACCACTTGCTGCCCAGGCTTTCCCCTGCCTGGTTAAAACACAGGCACAGGAGCTGGGAAAGGGTTAAACCAGACTGTTTGGGGAAGATATGTCTCCACAAATGTTGTACCATCTGGTGCTCCCTGAAAGCTGGAGGAGTGGGTGCTGTATTTTCATAACAATACGCCCTTCTCCTCTCATTGATTAATAACATGGAGCTGTTTTGTCTTTGTTCTTTTGTGGTTGGTTTTTTTTTTTTAATATTTGTATGAAGGCTTTTCAATGTGAAATCCAGTAATTATCTTAAGAGCTGAGTCAATAGGTTTTTTCAGGCAGAGAAATTACACATTAAACTGAACAGTGAAAAGCCTAATGAAAAACATCTCTGTACCAGGCCCAAGATGACCAAAATCCTTATTTTTTTTTACTCCAGTACAATTATCCCCATGAGCCTTTTCCCAGGTGCTGCTGAAAGCAGGGAGGCTGGATGCCACCAGTGAGGAGCTGCTGCACAAAACAAGGTGTGTGACAGCTCATGGCCCCCCAAAATCATGGAAAGTGGGCTCTGACCATCTTAATGGCCACTTGCTCTGAGGGCAGGGCCACAACAAGGCAAGAGAGAATCATGGAATCAAACACTTGGAAAAGGGGGTTGGAAACGCCCTCCAAAGTCATGGAGCCCCCCCTGTGCCCAGTGCCCACCTTGTCCCCCAACCCAGAGCACTGAGTGCCACTCCAGTCATTCCTTGGGCACCTCCAGGGATGGGGACCCCACCACTGCCCTGCACAGCCCCTTCCAATGTCCAATCACCCTTTCTGTGAAGAAATTCTTCCTGATGTCCAACCTGACCTCTCCCTGGTGCAGCTTGGGGCTGTTTCTCCTTGTCCTGTCTCTTGTTCCCGGGGAGCAGAGCCTGAACCCCTCCCAGCTCCCCCCTCCTGTCAGGAAGTTCCACAGAGTGAGAAGGTCCCCCCTGAGCCTCCTTTTCTCCAGCCCCAGCCAACACCTTGAACCTTCTCCAGGAGGGACAGAAGAGATGCTGGTCCATATAATGCCAAAACACCCCCTTTCCCACTCCACCAGCTTCCCACAGCAGCTGGAGGAGCTGCTGGAAAGCCCTGGGGCACAAAGGGAGATGAGAACACCCACCTTCAAACCTTCTCCTTGGGCTGGAGGCTGCAGAATTGCTCTCCCATGAAAATGATGCCTTGGCCACGCCAGTGAATGAAAAGCTGCAGAGGGAACAAGGTGCACATCCCAAACCAGGAGATGTGGCTGCTCCACCTGTTTCCAGGAGTCCCCAGCTAACAAGGGAAGGAAAACTTCTGGATTCAGTCCTGATGCATAAAAAGCAGAGGAAAAAATGGTTAATCCTGATATCAGCTGAGCTGAGGTTAAACCTAAGTAATGCCACATGCTCCAAGTTGTCAACACCAACACCCCTTTAGCTGTGATGGAACGGTTTGGGTTGGAAGGGACCTTAAAGCTCGTCTCATTCCACACTTTCCACCAGCCCAGGTCTCTCCAAGCCCTGTCCAACCTTGGACACTTCCAGGGATCCAGGGGCAGCCACAGCTTCTCTGGGCAACCCGTGCCAGGGCCTCCCCACCCTCCCAGGGAAGAATTTCTTCTGAATATCTCATCTAAACCCACCCCATTTTCAGTTTGAAGCCATTCTTCCTTCTCCTATCCATAAATGTAATGTGAGAGACGGAGATTTAGATGTAACCACTGATATTTCAGTGTCAAAGGTTAAATCCTTCTTTAATTTAACATCCAGAAGACCCAGCTCACTGAGGCAGAGCCTTTCTAGTTCTAGAGGATGAACAGTGAGCACAGCTAAAAATGTGCAACTGGAAGATGATTTAAGTAGTGCAGTTTATAGTGGTTACAATTAATAGGCAATTTTTCATAAAGTTCTCCAGAAAAAGTACTTTTTTTTTAACTGTAGGAAGCTTTATTTCACCAAGTGGTTCCAGTTTCATGCTAGAAAAACAGAGGAAATGCTTTAATGCTTCCAAGTGTTTTCAGCAGTCGTAGAAGTTTAATTTCACTCAAAGCAGAGTTTGCTCCACAACTGCCCCAGCAGAGCCTGGGAGGAGAAACATCAAATAGTGGGAAATCTGTGACCAAATTAAGAGTCACTCCCCATCAGCAGAGTAGGATCATCACTAGGGAGTCAGTTGTGTGAGGAGCAGCTGAGGGAGCTGGGGGGGCTCAGCCTGGAGAAAAGGAGGCTCAGGGGGGACCTTCTGGCTCTGCAGCTCCCTGACAGGAGGGGGGAACTGGGGGGGGTCGGGCTCTGCTCCCAGGGAACAAGGGACAGGAGGAGAGGGAACGGCCTCCAGCTGGGCCAAGGGAGGGGCAGGTGGGACATGAGGAGGAATTTGTCCCTGGAAAGGGTGGGGAGGCCTTGGCAGGGGCTGCCCAGGGAGGTTTGGAGTCCCCAGCCCTGGAGGTGCCCAAGGAAGGCCTGGATGTGGCACTCAGTGCTCTGGGACAAGGTGGGGATGGGCACAGGGGGAATCCATGGTCTCGAAAGTCTTTCCCAACCTCAATAATTCCAGGATCATCATAACCCAAAATACATTTCACCCCCTCACACACGACACCCACTAAACCAGAGGGAGGAATCTGTGGCCGAGCAGCTCATCCAGCGTCAGATTCCATCAACAGTTTGGGTTCCTGTAACACCCTCCTGCCCCTTCAGCAGCCAATTCCTGGGCAGATAATCCCCTTTTCCCCAGAGCTCCCTCTCCCTCTGTGCCAAAGCTTCCAAGTACAAACTGACTCTCACCAAGCACTAAAAGAAACAAACCCCTCAGCAGCCCTTTCCCACCTGGCAGCCGGGGCGCGGGTTTTTGTTGTTTTTTTTCGTTTACCCACAAAACCTCCATCCCAAGTGTCGCTTGGCCTGAACTTGGCAATCAGGGAATTAGAGCCCCGTGCTTATTAAAACCAGGCTCCATCACCACGACGTTGAAGGATGTTGGATAGAGTTGGAACCTGACAGCCAAGTGGGATGAGCAAGTGCATCAGGGTGCTAACGACGTTAGATTGCAAATGCTGTTTATTTTCTGTCAGCTCCAAAGCAGGCAGTAAATAACACATTATATATATAAAAAGAAAAAAAAAAGAGTGAGGGAGAGATCCAGAAATAACATTAGGTTAAAATGGAACCATCAATTATCCCCCTTTCTTCAGCTTTGGGAAGATTTCTTGCTCTTTTTTGTTCATTTTTTGTGGGGGGTTTTTGTTGTTTTTTTTATCTAGAGGGTTTTTTTTCTTTATTCATTAATTGCTTTTTTCTGACTCCTCTGTTCTGCTTCAGTGCCCATAAATCAATGTAAGAAAGATAAAATGCTACTATTATGGAATGAGTGTAAAACTGTATTTAAATAAATTCCCTTTTGCACACGTTTTCTCTCATCTCAGCTGCAAGAACATCCACTCACGATGAGCTCGAGACCAGTTTTTCTTCCCAAAACAGACCTGGCCTATCCCCTTTTCCAAAACCTTCCCAGAGGACAGAGCCATAAATAATTGTCGCATAAATTATTTTCTCCAGCACCAATTTACTCCAAAAATCAAATATTTGGTGTATGGTGATGCTCCAAGGCACTTGCACCTGCAGGCAGAGACAACCCTACTGAAAAAAATCCTTATTTCCCATTCCCCTTTCCTAAATATTCCTACCAAAAATCCAATTTCCAATTCCTTTTTCCTAAATACTCCTATCAGAAAAATTAATTCTTTCCAAGCCATCTTTCCTACATATTGCTATGAAAAAATCCATTATTTCCAATTCCTTTAATCCTAAATATTCCTACCAAAAAAAATGCATTATTTCCAATTTTTTTCCTAGAAGAACATTTGTTGTTGAAAAGTTTTGTGGGATTTTAAATTCAAGGGTTGGGGGGGTTTTCCATTTACCCCCATGGGAGGTACTGGGGCAGGAACAGGGGGAACTCAGAAATTATGAAGGTGGATGATCTTTCCCCAAACATAAAGGAAGAAAAAACACAAATTAATTGTAGTTTAAAGAGGGTGGGGGTAGAAATTAGTATTTGTTCGTTCTCAGAGTTTCGTAAGAAAAAAGAATAAAGCCTTTGCAAATTAAATTGGAGGGGCAGAGGTGTCACATTTTTGGGCAGCAGGACAGAAGTTGCTTCTGGTAAAATCACAGAATCCCAGAATCAGCTGGGTTGGAAAGGACCTCTGAGATCATCCAGTCCAACCCTTGATCCAACCCCGCTGTGGTTCCCAGCCCATGGCACTGATGCCACATCCAGTCTGGCCTTAAACACCTCCAGGGGTGGAGAATCCACCCCCTCCCTGGGCAGCACATTCCAGTGGCTGATCACTCCCTGGAAAGAATTTCTTCCTGGTGTCCAACCCAAACCTCCCCTGGCACAGCTGGAGACCCTCGTGTCCTACTGCTGGTTCCTGGGAGAAGAGACCAACCCCCACCTGGCTCCAACCTCCTGTCAGAGAGTTGTGGAGAGGGATGAGGTCTCCCCTGAGCCTCCTCCTCTCCAGGCTGAGCCCCCCCAGCTCCCTCAGCCTCTCCCCATGGGAATTGTGCTCCAGTCCCTTCCCCAGCCTCGCTGCTCTTCCTAAACCCATCCTGGCTGGCTCTGATCCCTGGTCCATCCTGTAGGTGCTGTGTGATTGCAATGAAGCAGAAAGTTCGGATTTTGCAGGATGAGGTGCTGCAAGAAGGACATTTAAGCACAAGTGTGACAGGTTTCCCAGCTTTGAGAGACACCTGTGTTTTTTGGAGGAAGGAAAAGGGCATTTTCACAGGGCTGTGGCTCTCCAGGACAGGAGCCATCCCAGTACCTGATGGAGCAGAAAATGGCTCCTGCTGAGCAGACACACACACAGAAATTTTTAAACTAAAAGAGGGAAGATTTAGGTTAGAAATTGGGAAGGAATTCCTGGCTGGGAGGGTGGAGAGGCCCTGGCACAGGTTGCCCAGAGAAGCTGTGGTTGGATCCCTGAAAGTGTCCAAGGCCAGGTTGGATGGGGCTTGGAGCAACCTGGGCTAGTGGAAGGTGTCCCTGCCCAAACCATTCCAGGATTCCATGATTTTAATGCAGACTGAAGCACTTTAGATGCTCCCCTCGACAACTGAGACACAAAAACACATCAGGAAAAATGTACTTGTCACTCAAATTATCTCTGCCTGGAAATTTTTCAAAGAGCTGGTGTTGAACAGGGAGTGTTTTCATCCGAGTCTGAACGTTCTCAAGACCTCACTTAACGTCAGTAATATTTTATTTAGGCAAAAGCACTTCAATAGCTTTGATGTGCCCCATTCAGGCATTTCTAAGATGATTTGATTTGTCCTCCAAACCATTTTTTAGAAGTTGAATGCGTTCCCTAAGAAAATAAAAATCGAATTTGAAATAAATTTGTTTGGCCCTCCTGAAGCAAAGGGGTTCATGGAGTTTAGAATTATTGGAAAATTATCCTTTTACTCCCTTTTGTTTCAGAAAGGAAATATTAGGAGCAAAATTCCTTGGAAATCAGTTGGCTAATTGCCACATGTCATTAATACACCTGATCTCCTCCCTGTGAAGGTTCCTGTTCACAGCTCCATCAGGATTCCCTTCCTGGGTGCAGGAGAGGTCAGCAAGGAAAGTTTTCCTGCTTTCAGAGCTGAATAAAATTCCAGCTTTGATAAGCAAAAGATGAAAACTCTCTTCCCTTGCTAAGTAACTTCCCAGGGATTTACCTTTTCGGGAGCAAGATCTGCAGAGACTTCGAGGGGTTTGGCCCAGCCCTAGGAGCTTCTCCATCCAGGTTTGCCTGTCCAGGGAATGTCTCTCCTCCTGAAAAGGGGGAAAAAAATGTGTTTAAAAATATATCTCCCTTCATAAGTTCCAGGAGCACCATCCTTTGCACATCCACGATGAGAAGATTCCAACCCTTCTCCTCCAACAGCCAAAGGTCAAAAATCCTAAATATCCCTCCCAAATCAGGGTTTGTTTTCCCACAAAATACAGCCCAGCATGTTCCCAACATCACCTGGCAGCTTTCTTTGGAACAAAATGAGCAGGGGGGAACTTCTTGGCCGTTAATAACCGGGAGCAGAAAGGTCAAAAAAAGAAATCCAGCTGCAAATTACCCACAAAAGAGACCTTCTTCCAGTCTCTGTTCCTACAAACAGCTCCTCATCCTCCCTCTTGGTTATTTAAGTCGTTTAAGAAGGATCCAGGAGGAGTTTAAGTCAAGCTCTCTGACCTTGTGGGGCAGAAGGTGGGGAATAGTTAGGCTGGGGTTTGACAAGCAGTCAGCACTAATCAGAATAAATCACATCTTCTCACCTGAAGGGGCTTTTCTGCAGCTTCCAAGGGTCACTTGCTATTTTAACTTGGCTTATTCTGCCATAAATTGGGGTGAGAGATGGACCAGTTCACATCTCCAAACTCAGGGGCCTCCTGGGCTCAACTGGCACAAGGTTTGGTGCCAAGAAGCCCAAAATAGTTTTTCTTGAGCTTCTCTTTCAGGAAAAAAACGTTGTTTCTGGGTAAATTTTCCAGCTTACAAGAACACTTCTCACAGCAGAGAATGTTGAAGGTATATTTTCCTTCATTTTGGAAACATTTCCAAGTGGTAACTGATGGAGGAAGTTATTTTTAACTCAGTTTTTATCCCATAAAAGTAGATCAAATTAAGACTCAGCAAACAAACACAGCTGCTCCTAAAATGTCCCTGTATTGATTCATAAAATCATGGAATATCCTGAGCTGGAAAGGACCCACAGGGACCACTGAGTCCAACCCCTGGCCCTGCACAGGACACTCCAAGGTGTCATTTCCAACATGAAACACTTCAGTACAACATGGGGAAGATATTCCAGAAGATATGTTTGTTCTTCCAATGCATCCCAGCCAGCAGCCAGGATGCTTGGGTTGAGTTTTCTTTATTCTTAAAATTCCTTAAAAAAACCTTAAACTTCCTTTTTCTTTTTTCTTTCTTTTTTCCCTTCTTTTCTTTTTTTTTTCTCTTTTTTCCCCCTTGATTTTGTTGGGTTTTTTGGTTGGTTGATTTTGGTTGTTTAATCTCTCACAGCCAAAGCTTTGGTGGCTCTGGAATCACCAGCCCCACACCTGGAAAAGGGATTCATCCCATCATCTCTCCATCCCTTTTATGAGAAGTTGCTTTGACATTTTGCTCATCTTTTCAGGGAGAAATGATGAAGTACCGAGCAATAAAAGCAGCGTGTGGGATTGTGTGATCCATTTTTCACCTTCAGAGACATTTAACTTCCCTGAATTCTTAACCAAGAGCTCACTCTTCATTCATCAAATTCAGCCATCGTTTCAGTTGTTGCAAAATATCTTACACAGGCACGTTTCCTTATTTTCTGCGGTTGAATTACTTAAGAAAAATTCTTTGAAATGCCTCCTGATGCCTTTCTTTTAAGTCAGAAAATCCCAACACCTGTAAGAAAACTCTCCCTCATGAATTAAATGGGTGTTCATGGATTTGTGCTGATAAAGGGGACACGTTTAGGAGTCAGATCCACACTGATGAGCACAGAGAGAGATCCTCAGATTTCTCCTCCAACCACCTGGGACACCCTTTTCCCCAATCCTATTACACACCCTTTAAAAGCTGTTATGATCATTTCCCAACCTGGGACAAAAAAAAAATCCCCAAACCTGTGTGAGCTCTTCTGCAAACAGTTTGTGTCCCCACCAGACCATTAATTTCTGTATATTTAACTTGAAAAGCAGCCCCAGCATTTGGATCTCGTTCAGTTCATTAAACTCTCATTTTACCTTCAAAACTGCCAAAAACTTCTCGCAGAGGAGACCTGGGAGTCTCCTCCTGCATCCTCCCCATCACTGAGCAAAACCTGCAGAAGGGCTGGAAACCCTCATTTTACTAAAGCTGTAAAGGAGTAATTCAGTATTTTTGCCTGACTTGCATTTAAAAATATGGAGGCAATTGAGAATACTTCCAAATATTTAAAGCAGGAGTTTGAAAACAATATTCATAGATCATCACTCTATTCTGCCATGCAGCCACTTCAGCTCTGAATGGGGAATATTCTTGATCTATCACAGTTTTGATCATGATCTTTTCTATATAACAATGGCTGCCTGCCTTTATTCATCAAAAGAATAGATAAAGAGTTCAGAAATAGTTTATATTTTTTCCCTGTTGGTTCTGGCCTTCAAGGATCCTTTTGAAATTCCTTCACCTGCAGGCCATAACAGCACAAATTGCACTGACCCCATCACCTGTCTGCTCTGTGAGGTGATTAAATCTGTGATCACTATAAAACTGTTTTATTTAGTGGATAATTGTGAGCACTGGTACCCACCATTTCCAAATCCCTTGCTTTATTATCCTTGTTCAAGAAGGTCTTAATATTTCAGTGATTTAGTGATCACTTAAAATGCCAACCCGGCCATTAGGAGACACATTTCACCAGGCATTGCCTAATTTTATAGGACATTATTTCTTTATAAACAGACACATTACTCTGCAGCATTAATTAAACCTCTTTGCCCATTATGAACTCCATTTGGAAGACAACAACACAACCAAGCACTGGCCCTGATGGATGAGTCTGCAGCTCCACTCCAAAGAGCTTCCCAAAGAGTGAAGCTTCCAGGAGCTGGGAACACGAGGCCACGGAGAGCAGTGATTTGTGGAAAGAAAGCAGCTCATGAATAACACATGGCATTTGCACTTCAGCAACCCAGATTGCTGAACTGGTTTGCATCAATAACGTGGTGCTAAAAACTCTGTTTGTTATTGGGAGCCTCTAAGGCTTTGGGAAACAGAATTACATCAGTTTAGAACGCTTGAAGGTTGGGAGCAAAACTGCAGCTGTTACATCTCTGGGGGCGAGTCCTCACCCAGAAACTTCTCCTGAACATGTGGCTGCGGCGACTTTGGGGCTTTTCATCAGGAAAATGTCCTGTGTTTCCATCACAGGACATTTAAAGCAGTCACAGAACGATCCATCCCCCAACCCCTTGATTTCTCCCAGTGCCCTCAGGGCACAACCACTCGAGATCCAGGCAGATTATCCCAAAATACCCTCGGTAAACAGAGTTTGTCCTCTCAGCGGGAGATTAATTGAGTCTTCCCACTCCCCCCCTCCACCAGCACACCATCATTTAGTAAAGGCTGGGATTTCATGGAATCCCACAATCCCAGAATGGTTTGGGTGGGAAGGGACCTTAAACCCATTTCCTTCCACCCCCTGCCATGGGCAGGGACACCTCCCTCTAGACCAGGTTTCTCCAAGCCCTGTGCAACCATCCCACAGTCCCTGCACCAGAATCCAGCATTTATAGACTCCTAAGGCTGGAGGAATCCCAATCCTCTCTCCCTGTCTACTCCCACATTGCTCTGGAGCATTTCCCCCCCACCCCTTGTGATTATCACCCCAAGAAAGTCACATTTACAAAACCTTCTGCAGAGAAATAAAACCCCAGTTCTCATTCCTGACCTGACTATTTGAAGTCTTTCCATATTTTGTCCTCAGGTGTGCACAGCCTGAGTTGTTGTCTGAGCCAGCTCCCTCCTGCATCCTTTCAGAGGCCACAACAGCCACTCCACAATCCAAGCATTCAGGGCAGCACCGAGCCCTGCTGTGCCTTAACATGCCCATTAAAAAGTCAATATTTATCAACAGAACCCTGCAGACGTACACACAGATGTTTCCTCCATTTAGGACAGGAAATAACTGTGGTTTCTCAGGTACTGCTGTGTGGAGCCGACTGGAAAATGATTTAGTGGTGCCTGTTAGGACTGAAAAAGCCAAAAAGCTGGAGGAGAAGGGCTGCCACAGCTGGAGGACTCTTGGCTGAGCTGAACCGAAGGCCACCTCGTGGGGATTGGATTTCTGAGGAGCACAGAGCGTGCCAGGAAGGGCCAGCATTCCCAGACAACAAGGAGACAAAGCAAATCTGGCTTTCCTTGGGAACTCCACAGGCACACGGGGCACCCTCATCCCGTGGCTGCAGAAAGCAGCCCAGGTGGTTCCCAGTTATCAGAGCTGTGCCACGTCCCAGTGACACCCAGAGCTCCATCCAGGCCTGCAATAAACACAAAATGCATCAAAACACAAAGGCAAGGCACGAGGGCTGGAGCTGATGTGGCTTCCCAGTTATCTGCAGGCACCAGAGGGATGGAGGTGACAGGGAAGGATGTGCTGGGTGCAAACCTTAAAGGAGGAGGATGAACTTTTCCCTCTCACAGGCATCAAAATGTGTGCATGGAGCACACCAAGGCCATCCCATCACCTTCCTCTCCACCCTGATTTCCTCAGGTCCAAGATCCCTGGCTGAAGAGTATCCAGTGAGGAACCCTCCCAGAACAACAAACTCCCCAGACCCAAGGGAGCTCATTTGGATTCAGCAGGAAAGCTGCAAAAACAGCTGTGGAAAGTTCAGGAGGGACTTGGAGGCTTGGAATAAAGATAATGCCATGGGGACACCCCTCTTCAGGCAGAGGGAGCTGCTCCAAGTCCTTCCCAAACTCCCCGCAGCTGCTCAGACCCAAACTTTCAACTGATAATCCTACCAGCTTCCCAAATCTTCCTCCAACCCCCTTATCTACACAATACACCACATCAAAACAACCAAGGCCAGCTTGGATGAGGCTTGGAGCAACCTGGGCTAGTGGAAGGTGAAGAAAAATCTTCAAGGTCTCTCCTGACCCAAAGCATTGAGTGATTCCATGATCCAACAAATTTAAGTGAAATAAAACCACACTTCTCGTTTTGGGAGATTTTTTTTGAGCTCTATGCTTACAGTGCAAAAAGCCTCCAAATTGAAAACTGCAGTCCTGTTCCATCAGTTACATAATTACTCTGCTCCCACTAATTAGCAGCTGACTGTAAACAGAACTTTCATCCCAGAAGACGTTCCCTGTTTGGAGCACGGCTGGAAATGTAAGTCAGGCACTGCTCTGGTGCTCCATCCAAAGCACTTAATAATCCTCAGGACTCGTCCTCCTGTGCTCAGAACCATCTACAGTGGCAGGCCAAAAAAACCCTGAGCAATGTTCACTTTGAAATTAGGAGGAAAAGCAAATGTTTAGGGAAAATGTTTAGGAAAAAAAGCTTACCTGGGCTAAGCAGTGACAAATTGCTCCCGCTGCTGTCAGGCTTTTCAGCAGAGGAAGGCACTGAAGAAATGCCGTGTTTTACTCAGCAGAAAGACCTGAGACTGATGCAGTTAAACCCCTGAAGGTCTAAGGGGAAATGCAGAGAGGGGGAATCTGCCTCCTGATAATTCAGTGTTCATTTTGATGCCATTTTGAGTCCAAACATAGAGAGCTGGATTGTGCCAGCGGAGGGGTGAGGGAGGGACAGTGGGGAAAGCAAGGCAAGGATGGGGACAGACTTACTCTCAACACATCCTCAGCCACGAGGCCCCACGTGGAATAGAGGGTGGGATCAGGGAAGGTCTGCAGGGATCCCACACCACGGAGCGAGGCTGGAGTGGCAGTGACAGAGATCTCACAAAATCCAGCAGGTTCCATCCCTCCAGCCAACACATTTAGAGCCAATGTTTGACAAGGAGAAGTTATTTCAGCCCGAGACAGGTGTGAAAAGCCAAGGCAGAGACCCCACAATCCAGGCTTGTGGCAATGCAGCTTAAAATGTCACTTAGCAGAGCTGAGGGACAGGACTGCCCTTCTAACCAGTTATTTCAGGTATGCATAACCCCAAAACTTCCTGCTGGAATGTTCCCTGTGATATTCAACCCAACTGCAAAGGGCTGATCTCTTTTGCTGCACAAAAATGAAAATTATACATTTTTCTAGCGTCACCCTCAAAGGTAAAAGCAGCACAATTACAATCCTGGTGTCTGGATGGTGGCATTGCCTGAAGACCCTGAATGAACCATTTCCTGAGGCACAATCAAAGAAATTACTTGAGCATTTGTAAAAAAAACATGAAGTTAAACTTCTTCAGTAACTTGCTGAACAGCAGCTGCTTTAACTTGAGTATAAAAACAAGCTCCAAAGCATATAAAATAATTTTGATCTCCATCAAAAACTGTGAGGCTCCTTCACTGTGCAAAATACACAGTCTAGGAATAGATCAACTATAATTTAATTAAAGGAAAGGACAGGTTAATCAGCATTGCTGGATTCAGCACAAGATTCCAGGAGGAGTTTCCCAGCCCTTGGTACCAACTCATCTCCAAATGGAAAGGTCAAGCAGGGTTTAAGGACTGCTTCTCCCAGAGAGTCCTTATCCTGGACTTCACCTCCAAAGTTCATTTCTAGGTTAAATTTCAGGCAGATTTAAAGTAATGCCAGTGAAAATTAAGACACTAATAAGAGAGGATTGGCTCCACTGCCAGAGGGCATTTCCATGGAACTAATGAAAGCCAGGGGGAAAATCCTTCCTCTACCTGAGTCCAAGTTTGGAGCCAAACTGCAGGTGGACTGCAAGGAAAGTCACTGAGGATTAGTCATGAGTGACCACTCCAGGGAAAGCAGATCACCCCCAGATAATTCAGTCCTGACATTCTGTCATTATTCCATTATTTCCCCAAATAACTCAGTCCTGGGCTCGTGGGAACTTCCACCCTGTCCTGATGGGAACAGGGGGTCAAGGAGCTCAATGTGACAGGTCTGAACCCTCTGAGAACACCCCCCTCCACCAACCCCAGGCCAGACCTGCCCCTCTTCAGGCTCCTCTGCAGGGGCTGCAAACCTGGATTGGAAATTTAGAGCAGATCCCACATTAGGATTCTGCACCATTCCCTGAGCACGGGGCTCCTGAAGCCACAGCTCCAAGGACAGTCAGAGCCATCATCCTCTGAATACCAAAGGACACAGCCCAGAGGGGGTGGACACCTCCAGCCAGAGCACTGATCTTATTTTTGTTACACAAATGGTGCTGGAGGTGATTAATGAAACAACTCAGGAGCTGCCACAGCCTCCACAAGGCAGAGGTCAAAGATGAACCCTCTGGAATACACCAGTAAAAAGCAGTTTTCTTCCCCCTTCGAGGACCCAACATCCAGCACTATGCACAGCAAAGACTTAGTGAGGCTAAACTTGGACTAATTATTTGCATCTTCCCCGCTTTGCAAACCTGCAGAGAGATCCAAGCTCACCATCCCTCCATCTGGGGCTTTATTTTATTAATGAGAGCGCTACCAGAAGAATGACAAGTTTATTTTAATGATTCCATTCCCCTAATTTATCCAGTACAGGCACTGTGTGGATCAGCAGATCAGCAAATGAAGCTTGTTAGTGTGTGGATGCAGCTCGTGCATGCAAGCACTAACAAGCTTGATTTGCTGATCAGCAAACTTGTAAGTTTATTTAAATGGTTGTACAGCTCTGATTTGCTTTTAAAAAAAAAAAATTAATTAATTTTCCCATCAGCATTTTTACACAACCTCTCACTCCCTCACAGAAATAGGGAACTCAACAGAATTAAAACCCTGCCAAGAGGGAACTGTGGGATAAAGATTTCAAATTTCAGGGAAGGAGTAATCCCTGGACAACCTGCACCCAGGCAGAAGCATCACCAGGAAAACAGGACCCTGCACTCAGCTCAGCTCCTGCAGGAGGATCCAGGATCTCCTGTCAGAGCTCTCCCAGCTCACCCACAGCTTTATATCCTCCTCAATTGCTCAAACCTCTTCACAAGCTTATTCTCCTCCACCAAACCTCTAAATTTAGGTATTTTGAGTGTGCAGCTCCCTTCAGATACACAACTTCAGGGGGTAAATGAGCCCTCAGCTGTTTCCCAGGGGTATATCCAGTGTTTATCACTTACATTGTGTGAGGGATGTCAGGAGGGGGGACCCAGAGCCCTGCAGAGAAGAATGTGATGAAAAGCATAAAAAAGGGAAAGCTCCAACTTCCTAAAAAAGGCAGCCAGCCTCCTCTGTGAGGAGAGAAGTGGTGCCACTTACAGCACCTGTCAGCAAGGGGCTTTTTCTCCCCCCCAAAAAAACCAAGCAAACCAAAAAGATTCCAAATGCAGACCCCGAAGATAATGGTATCAAACGGGAAGATGTTTCCTTGAAATTGTGGTTGAATTTTCTTCTGCTTTGTTCCTTGAAAAAAGCACTTTCTGTGCATTTTTCTGATTTCTGTCACTCATTTCTCCAGTTTTGTTCCCTCCCTCCCAGAAAAAGTTCAAAAATTTTTTTTAAATCGAGCAAAAGATGTTTCTCCCATCCAAAGCTTTCCTCAGAAAACTTGGCTTTTCAGCCAATGTGAACTAAAAATAGCAAAATGATCTCATTGTCTTGTACATCTTCACGTGCTCAGCACAGCAGCACCTTCCAAGGGCCTCTCCCATCAAATTCTCCTTGGAAATTCAGTGTTTCAGGTCAAACTGAGGCTGTTTGACTCATTCCACAGTCAGGAGCTCATCAGGACTTTTCCAGGCAACTCCACACAATGGTTATTCCCACAGGATCTTCATCTAATTCCACCAGCCACAGTTTCCCCTGGCACAGCTCAACTTCTGCCTCCATCCCAACATTTCTCCCTGATAAAAGCTGAGAGAGTTGAGTTAGTGGGATCCAGCTGCAGTTCCCAGCTGGATCCCACCAGCAGTGACCACCCTGAAAGCAGCAGTTTGGAAGGCCACCATCCCCACATTCCCAGGGCTGGCTCCCAGGCTCACCTGCCCCTTCCAGCCTCCCTCTACCTGTCTGAGGCTCCATCTCCCCAGGATCATCACATCCTCCTGTCTGGGGCAGGGGCAGGTCTCACACTCATGTTGGGCACTTCCTTGGAGAAACCAAAGCCAATCCCTGACCCTCCTCCAGCCACTCCCAGCCTGTATCCTCCACCTTCCTAACCACCAAATCCTCTCCAGGTTCTCACCCCCTCCATCCCTCCAGCTGAAGCCCATCCCATAGTTTCCCCCTGTCATCCTCCTCCTCCCATCTCAGCTGGGAAGGACACATCCACTCACACAATCCAGCTGGGATTTGCAGTTCCTGACTTGTACCCACCCCTGGGCTTCAGCTGTCACCTCCAAAGCATCACTCCCAGACACAGGTCATGGTTGGGGCTCCCACTGTGGGACTCCTCTCCCTTGTTCCTCAGCCTTGCTCTGAATTCCAGGAGCAGCTTATTTTTCCCACCTTATTTTTCCCAGCCTCAAGCATCTCCTGCTGGTTTTTCCTTCATCGCTCCAGAGGAAGCTTCACCTGCTGCTGCACAAGAGAAAGGTGAATTTTGGGCATTCCCAGGAATAACAAACCTGACCTGGAATCACCAGGGAGGGAGGGAGGGAAGGAGGAAGGGCAGTGCCTGCCCAGCACTGATGTATTTGGGAAGTGGCCCCGTGGAAGATGAGGATGAGCAGCAGCCAGAGAGGCTGATTGGGTTGAATTCATGGAACTGAGGGATCCCAGAGAGGTGGGATGGGATGGAAAAGATGGAGAAAACCAGAAAACCCACAGCCAGAAAAGCTGGTTGTGGGATGGACTCCTGAGTAGCGAGTTGGAATCTGCCCTATAAACAAAGCACCACGTGGAGGCAGAAAATCACCCATTCCCATGGGAGCACAGCCCCATCAGAGGGGCAACATTTGGCCAAGGTTTGATTTCCAACTCATGGAAAACCAGATGGATAAACAGCAGTAAAACACACTTTAACTGGCCTTTGCATAAACAGCTACACTTTGCACGCAGATAACTTCTGTTGGCTTAGTCACACATGTTCCAGATCCCGTGGAAAAGCACATGGAGACCCACCAAACCCTGGGGTTAAACCTGAGCACCAGGTTCATGTCATGTTGGCACAAATATACAAGATTTTGGGCAGTTGTTTCAGTGCCTTCAGATGGGCTAAATGCTCATCCATGCCCTGCCTCCCTCCCTGCAAATATAAGGCTGCAGAGTCTCTGCCTTCCCTTTAATTTAATTTAAAAAGCAACTTGATTTATTGGGAGACAGAAGTTATCCTCACGGACATCCCCTCTGCAAACCTCACCCAAGTGGGTGGAAAGCCAGGATGGGAAACAATTTTGCAACTCCCAAGAAGGAAAAGAATTCCCAGAGCTGGAAGTGACCCCCAAGGATCATCCAGCACCCTGTCCCTGCCCAGGACACCCCAACAATCCCCCCCTGTCCCTCAGAGAGTTGTCCAAACCCTCCTGGAGCTCTGGCAGCCTTGGGGCTGTGCCCACTGCCCTGGGGAGCCTGGGCAGTGCCAACCACCCTCTGGGGGACAAAAAATAGGAAGTTTCCCAGGTCCCAGACAAATCAGGGAGAACATTCAGGCACTAAAAATACACCAAACGTTCTGATAACCACTGAGGGGTTCAGCAGTACAGGACACGATGGATCAGCACAAACAGTGATGTGGGCACTGCTCAGAGACTCAACTCACAGCTCCCTGTGCCCTCTTTGATTCCCTAAAAAAGGGAGAAGGTGCCTGGCAGAAATTAATTTATACACAGGATTAAAAAAAAAAGGAAAATACTCAGCAGGAGGTGACAGAGCAGGAAACTGCCTGTCCAGCCATGGACACTGCAGCAGGATGGTCACTTGGTTTGCTCAGCCTGGAGAAGGAGAGGCTGAGGGGAGACCTCCTGGTGGTCTCCAGCTCCATCAGGGGGGCAGTGGAGGGTCAGGGGCTCATCTCTGCTCTCTGTCACCAGTGACAGGACCTGAGGGAACAGCTGGAGCCCTGTCAGGGGAGGGTTAGGTTGGATATCAGGAAAAGCTTCTTCCTCCAGAGGGTGGTCAGGCACTGGAACAGTCTCCTGAGGGAAAAGGATTCCCAGGCTTTAGGTCCAACCCAAACCACCAGAACGTCCCTTTGCGCTTAACTTCGAATCGAGCCCTCGAGCGAGCTGGAACAACAGAGCTGCTTGTGCATCACTGATGGGGGAAAAAAAAAATGCATTAAGCCATTTGATTTAATAAATGATGCAATTGCAATTATCCATATTAAACATGACTGGCCTGTGTACAGCAAAGCACCAGGAGCATGTTCCAGGGAAGCTGCACTGTCAGCTCACACCGGGCGGGATGAACGAACCAGACACCGAGAGTCTTTCCCGGGGAGCCACAGATGCACCGAGCTCAAGTGTCCATCTCCATTAGCTCAGCCTGGGCTTTGATTTCCACCTTCCTGCCAGGAAATGGGATCCCTGCAAGAGGAGGCACAGAGCAGGCTGGCAGACACACGGATCCTCAGACAAGGCACGGCGCTAATGATGAGCGTGGGAAGTCTCCTGGCATCCCTCCAGCAGCGCTTCACTCGGGCCTTTACAGGCACTGACATGCAAGAGGTGCCACTTGGGGATGGAGAAATGAAAAGGAAAGGAACTGAAGGCACATTCTGCCTTTTTTTCTCCCCCCCCCCTTCCCCAAAATATCATAGCAGATATGAGCAACAGCAAGTTTTTGCAAGTGTCTTCAGCTTTGCAGGGGCGTTTAGGTGGATATACAGCACAAATCCCTGGAATTCACGCACCAGCTTCCTGCAGAAAAAAAAGAGAGAAAAAAACTTTAAAAATACATTTATAGTAGGCTTTTTGCTGTGTTTGTGCTGCTGTTGGGTGAGGGAATCAGAGAATGGTTTGGGTTGGAAGGGACCTCAGAGTCCATCCAGTGCCACCCCTGCCATGGACAGGGACACCTCCCACTATCCCAGGTTGCTCCAACCTGGCCTTGGACACTTCCAGGGATCCAGGAGCAGCCACAGCTTCTCTGGGCAACCTGGGCCAGGGCCTCACATGCCCACAGCCAAGAATTCCTTCCTAATATCCCATCTCTCCCTGCCCTCTGGCAGTGGGAACCCATTCCCTGTGTCCTGTCCCTCCATCCCTTTTCCCAAGTCCGTCTCCAGCTCTCCTGTAGGATCCCTATGTTGTCCCAGCAGTCAGAAGGGGTTAAATCCCATTCCAATTTTTGGGATGCCCATCCCAGCCCTCAGACAGTCCATCCTCTGACAAAGCTGCACAATTCTTTGCAGACAAATGCTCTCGGGCACAGCCAGGAGCTGCTCTCAGAACGTGCCCCCTCCTCCTTGTGACCAAGACAACTGCAGAGTTCCTCCTAAATTTGCTTTGAAAAGCATTTCTCAGGTTTCATATCCAGCCAAATCAACGACTGTGATTTTAGCAGGGACACAAAGTGATGAGTGCTGGCTGATCCAGGCATTCTCTTCCTCGGTGGTCCTTGATGAGAACAGGTTTCCTTGGCAATTTCATTTGTTTCAGCCTCACAAACAGCTCCTTTTCCTCCATCGGGTCATGACAGTCCAGCCAGGGGTTTCCCAGGACCCTGAGGGCTCTTCAAAACCTCCCTTCAACATAAAAATACGTTTCCCAAATAGCACAAATGTCTCCAAACAAGCCCCTGCCACCATGAGAAGAAAAACACCAGACAAGATTTTCTCATTTCTTGTGACTTCCTGTGGAAAAAGGTCAGAAACCTGAATGGACTCGCTCAGCTTTGGCTGCTAAAATGAACTTTTTTGTCCTTTTTTTTCTACTCTGGTGGGACTGTTTCTCTTCTTTGATGCAATAATGTCAATATTTCTATGACTGAAGTCTAATAAATAAGGAAATTCCAGATTTCCCCTCTTCCTACAACACAGGGTACCCCTCCTGCAGCCTTCCCTGCATCAGTGAACATGGAGGCCTCTCCCAAAATCCAGGCAAATAAACTCTTCACAAGATCATTTGCAAATGAAACGAGGCAGCTGCTTTTCCCCATTCCTGCCCCCAAAAAGGCCACACAGCATTTGCTTCAACGTGGTGGGACAGAGTCACCCTGAAGCTCTTCCCACAAATCATCTGCCCTCCTGTTTCTGCCACACAGGGATCTAAACCCAGGAACTCTCCAGAAATCCTTACTCAGGCACCATGATCCCCCACCTACTTCCACGAGTCCAGGGTAAAATCAAGTGTCAAGGTTTAGATGGGATATTGGGAAGGAATTCCTGGCTGGGAGGGTGGGGAGGTCCTGGCCCAGGTTGCCCAGAGAAGCTGTGGCTGCCCCTGGATCCCTGGAAGTGTCCAAGGCCAGGTTGGACAGGGCTTGGAGCAACCTGGGCTAATGGAAAGTGTGGGGGGGACATAAAGGGGGTGAGACAAGATGATCTTTACGATCCCTTCCAACCCAAACCATTCCATGACTCCATGATTCCGTGAAGGCTCCAGTGGCTCATTTCTGAGCAGCCCTAGCAATGAAGAGCAACGAAATGCCAGCAGCTTTTGTTGTCCTGTTTGTTCAGGGGTTTGTTCTGCCTCGTGCTCCATCTGTGTCTCTTCCCTCCCGAGCGCCAGCGTGTTCTGTTTGGGAGGGGAGGGGGGAAGGGGAAATGAGCAGCCTCTCTGGAATTCTTTCATTTGCTGTTTCATTCACATCAAGAGCACCTCCTTCCAGATGGAAATGCAGATTGGCACGAAGGGCGAGCCTTCGCCGCTGCCGTCTGTTCGCTCCCGCTTTGCCAGGAAAGATTAAGTCCCCAGACAAGCTGCAACTCCCTGCCAGTGGCAGACAGTCCCATTGAATTAGTCCTTCCCAGGTTTATTTGAGCAATTTGCAGGAAGATTTGCTGTTTGCTTCCCCAGCCCCGTGGTCTGGGGCTGTCAGATCCTCCTATATCCTGAGTTAAAATTGTTATTTGTGTTTTTAATGGTGAAACGGGGTGTTAAGATTCATTTTAAGCAAGTGCCTTGATGAAAATACCTCCAAACTTATTTTCTGCAGGAGATCTCAGGCCCCTAAATCGGGTGTATGGAATGAGAACGCTCTGCAAAGCAAAGTTGAGTTGAACTCAACTAAACCCACCCCGATTTCAGCCTGAAATTCCAAATCCCAGTAATTACTGCTGCATATTTCCCCATCCTCCAGCACATCACACAAATTGAAAACTACATTTCCATCTCCAAGTGCCCTCACTACGAGCCAACAGGGAAAATAATCATCAAAGCAAGGCAGCAAAACCAACCTCAACGTCGTGGGCAAACGAGTGGAGGGTCCAACTCAATCTTCAAGTGACCGGACTGAGGGACTCCAATTTAAAAAAAAAAAAGGAAAAAAAAAGGTAAAATAGACAGGGAAGTACTGCCAGTTGCCATGGAGACAGCAAGACATGAAAGCAAGAACTGATGGAACCTTTACTGTTATTTAAATGCTTATTATAACATTATGCAAAGCGGCTGAGGGAAGAAAGCGGCGAGGTTAACGCGCTTCCAAGGAAAACAGTCGTTGTGGGATGAGCAAGGTAACAATTTATAAGTCAGAAATAAGGCTTGTTTAAATGGAGCCATTTGAAATAATGATATAATTATGCCCCTTTAAATTAACGAGGGAAATTTGTTTTGAAGAGCAGAGGAAGGAGGGAGCTGTCGCTGGGCCACGGCGTTGGCTGCGAAGTCGTTACTCACCGAGAGCTTCTCATCCTCATCCCACTCAGCCCCAGCTGTTCCCAGGCTCCAGGGAAAGGGCTCAGGGGTGAGATCTGGTCCATAGCAGAGTCTCACTGTGGTCCTTTGGCTTTGCATCATTGTCCCATTTGGATCCTCCCTTTTCCTCCCAGTAGCAGCAGGATGGCACGGGGTGAGCACGTCATAACACAAGGCAGGGATTTGGGGCCAGCAGCTCCTCTGATTTTCCTCTTGAGGATCCTCTGATCCTCAAATTTGGTGCAGAAACTAGATATTAACACCCAGGGATGAAAGCAGATCAAGGCTCATCAGAGAGCAAGTTCAGCAGCCACGAAAACCTACCACGTCACCCTGTCCCAAAACGCTCACCCAGCTCCCTGTTGGGATCCTCCCATTTCTCCCAGTAGCAGCTCTGAGCAGTGGGATGGGATGAACACATCACCCATGAAGGCAAAGCAGGGATCTGGAGCCAGGACCTCCTCTGAAACTCAAATTCGGTGCAGAAACCAGACATTAACCCCCATGGAAGAAAGCAAATTGAGGCATGTGAGAGAACAAGTTCAGCACCCACAAAGACCCACCACATCCCAAAACACTCTCCCACCTGCCGCACAACACGGTGCTCTCTTTCCGCCTCTCTTTTAGGGGCAGGAGGACTTATTATCCTTTTTCCTGTGGAAAAAAAAAGTGAAAATAATTGAGACTAACCTCTTCTTGCCCTGTAACTCACCCCAAACCTGAAGCAGGGCTGCCTGGATGGTGTCTTCTCCAGAGAGACTGATGGGAGTCAAGCAGAGTAAATCCCGATACAGTCGTGCTCAGGCCTTTGGGCTCAGCTCCTTCCCATAGTCATTTGTCAAGTGCTTTTCATCTGAAACATGATTCTGGGATTCAATTACTTTACAAAGTCAATATTTTAGGTCACAGCTTATGCATCAACAAAGACATCTCCTGGGATTAGGGTTTAGCGTGGTGGAGCTCTAAGTAATGTTCCCTGCACTGCTCCAGCCAGAAAAGTCGATAAGATCGGTTTGTTTGCCCCACATTTCACTCTCAGAGGCTGCAAAATTATTGTTCACTTCTGTAAATTTAAGCCATTGAGAAGGAGAAAATGTTTCTGGCTCCATTATTTCCGGAGAGGTAAAAAGAAGGGATTGCTCTTCTCCTTGTTCTTGGGCAACACTTTCCTCCTGCTGAGCGGATAAATAGGCACAGGTCAAGGAATTCACTCAGGATGGGCTTTGGCCATGAAAAGGGTCTTTATGAGGGCTGGAGCATCGTTTAACCCCCTTGCAGAGGTGGATTTTTGGGATCTGAGACAGGATTTTGGTGCTGGAGAAGCCTCCAGCCCGTTTTCATTTTCCAAACCTCCCAACCAGGCAAAGTTCAGCCTGGGTTGTTGGTACAGCCAATGTGCTCCCAAACCAGTGAGAGCAAATCCTAAATCCAGTGTCTGAACCCCACAGAAAACAGCCCATACTGGGGGGATCCTGCAGGTGCCTGAAGTCTCCCAGGTACCTTCCAGAGGGGCCAAAGATAATCCAAGGTCAGAGACCACGAAAACCCAAAGGATTTGGCTCAGGAGGGGTTAAAGGAGTCATCCTAAAGACCAAACCTTACAAAAGGAACCAGGACACAGGTGGGGGGCAGCCCAGGTTAAAGGTAAATGTTTTCAGGGCTGGAATGGGAGGGAGAATTCCAACAGCACTGGCAAGAGCTGCCCTGGAATGTTGTGTAATCCAGATCCCTCACCCAAAACATCCTGGGGCAGAAAGGAGGGAGAGAAAACCACGGAGTTTGGTCCCTCTATCCTTGCAAAGGGCACCCAGCAAAGGAAGAGGGGGGAAAAACAACTCTTTAGGGTGAAAGACAACGTTAACAAGGGGAAAATATCAGGATAAACTGGTCACAAACACATCCAGGCTGGAAATGGGAGCGTTTCTAATGATCAAAAGGGAAAGGTTTAGCAAAGCTTTCTAGGGAAGAACAGGAGAGAGGGAAAATATCTGCCTGGGTTTTTTTTGGAATAGCAGAGACCTGCTCCAATATCTCAGGTTTTTCACTAAGCAGTACAAATATAATTCTTCAGGGTTTTAATTAAAACCTTCAGGCAATCTAAGGGAAAAAAAAAAGGTTCATCTCTCATTTGAGATGGGGGGTCTTTCTCTCCCTCCCGATTATGAAACTTGGCTCAATACTAAATTAAATATTTCAGATTCTGGTTTTTTCCCCTGAAATCATCCAAACAGTAAATTTAGCCTTTTTTTAACGGGTTATCTATTGATCTTTGCCAAGGCCACAGCGCTTCATAAATCTCCGCTGCAGACAGAAAAGCATAAGAAATAAAATAAATAAATAAATTTTTAAAAAAGAGGATTAAAAGTTTATCCAACTCTGATCTCTTCCCATGGCAAAATTTCCAAGCTCAGAAGTGTGTTGTCAGCAGAGCCTGCACGAAGTCAGTTCCCTCAGCAGTCACAGGGGCACAGCAGGGCCACCATGGCTCTCAGGATGGTCCAGGAGCATCCACTGCAAATCCAGCTGCAAATCCAGGGCTGTTCCATGGAATTGCAGGGGCATTGCAAGCGCTGCAACACCTCTGACATCAAAACCAGCGGCTCAAACCCCTGCAACACCCACCACAAAAGACCTTTACAAGCAGAGCCTCAGGACTTGTTTCAAGACCTGATCCCAAGGAGAGGACCGATACCAACGTGTCCCAAGAGCTGCTTTCATCCCATCCAGTAGAATCAGGATCATTAAGGTGGGAAAAGCCCTCTAAGAAGGAGCCCAACCACCCCCCAGCACTGCCAAGGCTGATCTACCCCATGTCCCCAAGTGTCACATCCACGTGGCTTTGAAATCCCTCCAGGGATGGGAACTCCACCCTGCGACGGGACTACAAAGCCGTTTCCATGAGGATATTTTCCTTAATGTCCGACTTAAGCCTCCCCTGGAGCAACCTGAGGCCATTTCTGGGAGAAGAGACCACCCCCCATCTGTCTACAACCTCCTGTCAGGGAGTTCCAGAGCCAGAAGGTCCCCCCTGAGCCTCCTTTTCTCCAGGCTGAGCCCCCCCAGCTCCCTCAGCTGCTCCTGCTGCTCCAGCCCCTTCCCCATGTCTTCTGGACCAGCATTCCTGAATTTTGGCTACCACCAACAGCCCTGCGAGGAGGAAAAAGAGGGATGAAAGCACCTTTATGCTTTTAACACCAGGAAGAGGAGCTACACCTGGAGAACCCATCAAGTGTGTTGAATTTAGGCTCCTTAGGAAGGGAAAACAAGCTTGGCCACTCAGCAGCTCACCAGGATAACACACCGTGGGCATTCCATGGGATCACTGCACCTGTGGTTCGGGCTAAACCACCTCCTGGAGCTGGGAGACCTCTGCAGGGCACCCACCCAAAATTACCCCCGCCTAAAACCAGCCCCCTCCAGAAGGGCTGAGCCCCTGCGGGGAGCTTTTGTGTCGGTTTTCAGAGCGGCTTTAGCAGCTCGTTATCACCAAACACTCAGGGAAGACTGTTCAATTAGCACAAGTTCCTAAAATTAGGGGATTTAACAGCAGTAGCAGCAGCAAGGTTTAGCACCAGATAGCAGAAACACCCTGCTTTGACACTCTTTACCCATTGATAAGGGTTGATAAAGCTCTGAGCTTCTCAGGCATTTTCCGGCAAATGAGCCATAAAATAGGATAGTTTTAGTATTATCCCTAAATGGTGAAAACCTTCCAATTATGCTGGAAGAAAAATTAGTATATCCTGCTAATTAGAGCATCCGTGGCTTGGATTTGTTTGAAGAGAAGCTCACTTCAGTTAAAACAAACACCAACTTGGAAGGCACGGCAGGGAATGGGCGAGGGGAAAGAAGGAAAATGAGAAATATTTGGAAGGTCTGGAGCACAGGGGGTGACTGAGCAGCCAGGTGTTGTGGGAGCCCCTTCCAGCCAGGACCAGCCTGGTCCCAAATTACCTCCAGTATGCACCCACATCGCACCCCAGCTCCATCTGCATCCCAAAACAGGAGCCTTTCTCCGGGCTGTCGGGGTAGTTGCATCTCCAAGGTGGGACCTGCAGCCCCTCCCATGGTGGGATGCCCTGCACGTGTCAGGATCTGCCCCAGTCCCAGTGACCCTTCTCCTGCCACCATGGGAAAGGTGAGAAGCCCAGGTGGGAAGCAGCAGGAGGAGCTGGGAGTCCACAGACAGCAAATGGCTCTTGGCAGCACTGCAGGTTCAGGGGCTCCCCAGGACGAGGGTGGGATCGCTCGTAAATCATGGAATACAGGCATAGAATTCCCTGAGTTGAAGGGAGCCACAAGGATCATCCAGTCCAACCCCTGGCCCTGCCCAGGACCCCCCAACAATCCCCCCCTGTCCCTCAGAGCGTTGTCCAACCCCTCCTGGAGCTCTGGCAGCCTTGGGGCTGTGCCCACTGCCCTGGGGAGCCTGGGCAGTGCCAACCACCCCCTGGGGGAAGAGCCTTGTCCTGAGATCCAACCTAAACCTTCTCTGACTCAGTGAGATCATAAAGGCATCAGGATTAAATAATAGGGTTGATTCTCATTAAGAGAAGAAAACACTTAATAATAAAACTGTTTTTTTCTAAAATGTTCAATTCTGGCTTCAGGAGTTGCTCAGGAGGGAGACCCCCCAGCACAGTCAGTGACCAGGACCCAGAACAGAGCCAGGCTCAAAATACCTCATAAATACACTCAGTCATCACAGAATGTGTATTTAAGGTCATTTCCTCCCAAACAGATCAAAGAGAGGTTTGGGAGCCACAATTAGTTCTGCTTGCAGCAATCTGGAATTCACCTCAGGACCTCCTCTGCTCTCCAGGAGAGATCACTGTGTCCAGACAATGGATCAAAACAAGCCCTGAACCAAAATCGTGGAGTCACAGAATGGTTTGAGTTGAAAGGGACCTTAAAGCCCATCTTGTTCCAACCCTCTGCCATGGGAAGGGGCACTTTCCACTGTCCCAGGTGTCCAGATACAAGGGAATTATCCCAACAACACGTTTTTAGTATGGATACAACCTTGGGGCAGCATCCGGACTAAGAGGGCTCAGTATCCACAGTAAATAATCCCTTCTCCTTCCAGGACTTTTCCAGGAGCACATATATCCCCACTCACCCATCCTATCCCCATCTCCAGAGCAAATTCCTGGGAATCTTTATCTTGGCTTGTGAAAACAACCCACCCCCCCAAAAAAAATCACTTCCTGCAAGAATTCTGCAGAGGGCTCTGTTTTGACTGACAACCCCGTCCCCAAATTTAGCTGTCCAAACCCAAAAGGAGCGAGGTGTGTAAATGGGAGCAGGGGGAAACTGTTCCAGGCTGGAAAGGGATGAATATTCATGGCAGTGTTTTGGTTGCATCTGATCTATCTTTGTAACAGACGTTTCGCTGCAGCTCGACAGGGCTGGAGCTCTGAAGAGCGACAGCGAGAAGGAACGTAATTAACATAAATGCTGGTAATTAAGGATGCAAATGCAGCAGGTGTCGCTGGGGAATTTCATCAGGAGGGTGGGAGAGCACGGAAGATCCCCGGGGAGCAGGGAATGTGCCCCCCTCATCCATTAAACACTCAGATTACAGGTAAAGATGTGATAAGTGTTTCGCTCCACACAAAGAGAAACACAGCCCGGGAAAAACGACATTCCCGGAGATTTCACCCCACAGGGAAGGAGGGAAGCTGCATTTTGTGTTTCCTCTAAATTTCTGCGTTCCAAGAGGTGACAGTGAGGAGCAAGAGCAGCACAAATAAAGCCCTGCAAAGGTTCATGAGACCTCTCCCAGCTCCTTTCCTGCAGAAGCAGCTCCAACCAAATGTGAGGGAATCCAAGTCCAGGAAAGGAGCTACAGGAGGGAAAAAGCAGGGAATGAACAGTACAAGTCAACAGACCTTTTAAAACAAAGGGCAAAAAACCCAACCCAGCCCAAAATTCCAGGTGGCTCCAAGCACTGGAAAACCAGGAGGGATGTGGGAATGGTTTGGGGTTATTGGCTCTTGCAGGAGAAGAGGGAAAAGAGGGAAAACAGGAGGAAATCACCTCTTGGAAGGATGTGTTCTGCAGCACATATTAATAATATCCACAGGAATATCCACAGATATATCCCAAACCCATCCAGGCTCAAACAGTTCCAATATTCCTACATTCACTGGGATCTTCCCAGTGGGCAAATTATTGGCTGAATAGGACAAGGAGGTAAATTCTGCTGAAAAAAAAGGGCTCTAAGACTTCCAGAATCACAGAATAAAAGAATGTTTTGGGTTGGAAGGGACCTTTGAAGTCCATCTATTCCAAGCTCCTGCCATGGGCAGGGACACCTCCCACCAGATGAGGTTGTTTTGCTTCTCCTGTGTTTGTTACTAATTTAGGAGCAAAACTGAGACTTCACAACATTGAATCACAAAATACCAGGTTGGAATTCAACCTCAAGGATCAGTGACAGCCCCCAGAGTAAATATTTGAGTAAAAATTCCAAGGCTGAGGTGAAGAAACAGGTGCAGAACTTGCAAAAGCTGGAGAACTGTTTTTAAGCGTCGCCGCGATAATTAACAAAAATGTTCCACTTTCTCCTAAATACACGAAAACCGTGGGACCAAAGGGCAGCACCTTTTAATATCCACCCAATCCTCCCATACAAATGCTCTTCCCTGGCCTGGGGAGAGCTCCTGCTTTCCCCCAGGATTTTGGGAAGCCTTTGGCAGCCCGTCCATCACGCAAAGAGGGCCTCGTTTGAAGGTGCTGACTTTTAACGTGCATCACGTTTTGTGGCTCAGCTCCCAGGTTAATAGGCAGTGTCAAGGGTTTCAATGGGACTATATTTAGGAGCACCATTAATTCCTGGGGGTTCCTAATAATCCAGGAATATGGAATTAGCAGGGTTCTGCTTTCAGGGGAGGTGCTGGCTGCTTCATCGTCACGCACGAAGGGGGAGGTTGTGCCACAAAGTAAAAGTGCAGAGGCAAAACAGCTTCAGTGGGGTGTTGTTGGTTGATCCTGGGGGGTTAGGGATGAAGAAAAGCTTGTGGGACAGGGCTGGAAGATGAATTTTATGTGTTTGCCTGGAAGGCCACTGTGGCAGAAAGAGGAATAAAAAATCAGCTTCTAAAATTGTGGAATCCTGGAGTGGTTTGGGTTGGAAGGGAACTTAAAGGTCATGGAGTTCATCCCCCCCTGCCATGGGCAGGGACACCTTCCACTGGCCCAGGTTGCTCCAACCTGGCCTTGGACACTTCCAAGGGATCCAGGGGCAGCCACAGCTTCTCTGGGGAACCTGGGCCAGGGCCTCCCCACCCTCCCAGCCAGGAATTCCTTCCCAATATCCCATTTATCCCTGCCCTCCGGCAGTGAGAAGCCATTCCCCCTCATCCTGTTCCTCCAGGCCGTTGTCCACAGTCTCTCTCCATCTTCTCTGTTGGCTTCTTTAGGTCCCAGGAGGCCACAATTCAGTCATCCTGGAGCCTTTCCTTCTCCAGGCTAGACAATCCCAATTCCCAGCTTTTCCTCCCAGCAGAGCTGCTTCATCCCTCTGATCCTCTTGGTGCCTCCTCTGGACTCGCTCCAACAGCTCCACGTCCTTCCTGTGCTGTTCCCCAGAGCTGGAGGCAGGAAAATCCAAGGAGGAACAGGGAGTTTCCACAACCAATCCCTGGCATTCCTCCTCCATCCCCAGATCATCCAGCTGCAGCTCTAAACAAGCACCAGGAGGTCTCAGCACCTCCCTAAAAACTTTGTTCAACTCTGGAAAACAGTTTCCAGCCCTGCTTGGGATCACATCCATTATGCAACATTAATCAGTTGGGACCCAAAACCCCTCCAGTCCGTGTTATTTCTCAACTGCCATTCCATAATCCAAGAGGGAAGCATTCAGGAGGAATTAGGGGAAAAAAGCAGATAAAGGAGCTGGGAATTTAGGACTGGACTTCTGGGACTGGGAAGGGGGACAAAAAAACCCCAGTGTTCATCCTAAAACCTTCCTTTCAGGCTGGAAAGGGCAGCAATCACCTTTGCTTCCCAGCTCCATGAAAGAGAATTCCTCAGAGTGTTTTGGGATTGTTGAGTTTGGGAAAAAGCGATGAAAGGCCACTCGGGGTCCTACTGATGTGTGGAGGTGGCACCTGGGGACATCAGTGGTGGCCTTGGCAGTGCTGGGTTAATGGTTGGACTGGATCTTGGAGGGCTTTTCCAACCTGAGGGATTGATCCGACGATCCCGCGACGCTGCTGAGCATCTCCAAGCTTTTCATCTCCCGGGGTCGTTCCCTGGGTGGCCAATTCCCTAAATCAGACACAAACGCTGAGTTGGAGAGCAAATTTACCTCCAGCTTTGCCATAAATTAGCAGCAGGCAGATCAAATCCCTGCTCCTGCCACCCAGCTTTCCAGACACGGATGGAAAAGTCGGATTTTCCGTGGATCAGTGAGCTCAGGAACAGTTTTTCCAAAGCCCTGTGCCACAGGGCTGTCCCCTCACCCTCCCTGCTGAGCTCCCCGAGCCATCTCAGGTACCCACACAACTCTCCCCTCCTAAAAACTTCCTCCCCACCTCATTTTTTGCCTTTTTTTGTTGTTGTTTGCTTGGATTTTTTTTTTTAGCCTCCAACATGTTGCTACAGCAACCTCAGCATTTTATCAGGGGGGAAAACTCATCTCCAGTTCAGCTGCTCCATGGAAACACATCTCCCAGCCCCTCTCTCCAGCCCTGCCCAGAGCTGGATCGGGGGGTTCTCACCACGTGGGGGAGGACAGGGGGGTTGGAAGTGCTGTGGAGGGACCTTCTTGTGTCCCAAAAAACCCTTTGCAATCCCCAGCCCTGCACTGAGTGCAGCTGCCAGGCCAAAAATGCTGAGTGTGCAGGGAAGGGGGTTCCACGTTGGCACCCAGTGCCTGTTGTGGGAGGGATCCCACCAGGAATAATTCCCTGGTTTGCTGAAGTCTCAATACTTGATCCATAACCTGCTGAGGGCAGCGGGACACTCACAGCTGGGTTATGGCAAAACTGTATCTTCCAGCATCTCCCAACACTTTTGTCCTCAACATCTGCCAGGTATTCCATAGAAATCATGGAATGGTTTGGGTTGGAAGGGAGTTTAGAGCCCATCTAGTTCCACCCCCTGCATGGGCAGGGACACCTTCCACTGGCCCAGGTTGCTCCAAGCCCTGTCCAGCCTGGTCTTGGACACTTCCATGGATCCAGGGGCAGCCACAGCTTCTCTGGGCAACCTGTTCCTGTATTTAGAGCAATTCCTTTTTGGAATGACACAGCCAGCAGGACACAGGCAAAAGGGCAAAAACTGCTTTTCCCAAGAAAATAATTGGATTCTTTCATGTGTATTTTGCAGCACTCAAATCTTTCCGCTGCACCACAATCACGACACTTCCCAGCAAAAGAAAACCCTGTGATCCAAAGGGTTCTCCAGTGTTTTGGCTGGAAAAGATCATCCCAAAATAACCCAAACAAGTATCTAAACTGGGAAAACGTTTCCTCAAGGTGTTGTTGTCCTTTCTGATAGTTGGGCAGGCTTGAGGTTGGATCCCACCCCACCGGAGAACCCTCCACCCCTGATTCACCAAGGATGAAGTGTGAATTAATTATTTAATATAAAATTAATAGATATCATTAACTAATACAAAGTTATTAAAACAAAATCTGCTTTTTCAGGCAGCAAAAGCAACTTGGCAGCGTCCCACAGAGGTAAGTGCTGCTCCCAGCAGTCTCAGGGTCATCCTAAGGATCTGCAGTTTCCATGGCATTTTTTTTGTATATTTAAATTCAGGACACTCTGAAAAGTTCCTTGGCCAGGGCCAAAGTTCATTAATATTCCAAGCAAAACACTCAAGCACTTACAAATGAGCAGGACTGAAGTGCTGTGCCGGCCTGCAGGTAATAAATATCATGCAAAAAGTAAAAGCAGAGTTTTGCCTCTTGACTTTGCTAATTTTTTTCTTTGTTTCAGGTAAATTTTCTCTCTCCCAGTTTCCCACCTCTCTGCTTTTTTCAAAGAAGAAATTCATTCACTCCACAGGACCCCAGAGAAGGCAGGAGGACAGGAGATGTACATCCTTCCCACTTCCAAAACGTGTTTCCCTCTGTTGTTACCTGATTATCTCACTCATATCACAACATAAAAATAAATTAACTGATAAATTACAAATTTCAACCTGTTGGAATTTAACATAAAATGTGTGTTAAGGGGTTTGTATTGAAAATTATTATTTTCAACAGTTCCTGGCTCGTTTCTTTAGGATTCAAACGAGTGTTGTGGCAACTGGGATCATTTCCCTGCAGGGAGGAGAGCACAGACTCTGCTCCCAAAGGATGTGTCCAAACCTGGGGAGTCTCATGCCTGTTCCACACTGAGGATGACCTTGAATGGGTTCCCCCAACCACCTGGAGATGAAGCAGAGGTGGGGATGCTCCTCTTGGCTTTCCCTGGTTGTCCATGTTCAGCACCAGCGAGGTGCTGGGAGAGTGTCCTGGTCTGAACTGGCACCACTGGTGTCACATCTTCACGCTTTACCCTTGGAGCCAAGCAGATCTCTCTCTTTGCCACCCAAACCTCGCCATCCCATTGGACTCCAGACATGGATCTGACCTCAGAGTCACACTGGAACACTGGAAAAAGTGAGATCCAGAAATCATCCGGGTCTTTTCTGACAGAAAAGGTTATAAAGGACAGGACTGGAAACAGCTCCACGTGTGGGGAGCATCTCCCACCTCCTGCACCCATCTCCGGTGTTCCCACAGGGAATCACTGAACAATTAAGGTTGGAAAAGACCTCCACGATCATCAAGTCCAACCTTGGAATCCCACCATGTCAACCAAACCATATTGTTTACTTTAAACACTTCCAGGGATGTGGCTCCACCACTTCCCTGGGCAGCCTGTTCCAATGTTTAACCACTCTTTCAGTGAAGAAATGTTTCCTAATATCCCACCTGAACATTCCCTAATATCCAGGGGAAGGTCTTGCTTTTTTCCACCCCCCAGCCTTCACCACAGAGGACGATAATCAGCTTTCCTGGGAAATTTTTCAGGGAAGTGCAGCCTTCACTCTGCCCTCCAACAGCTCCGTGTAACAACAGAACACGCACAGGACACGGATCCTTCCCGAGAGCCAGAAATCCTGGTGCGCAGTAAATCACTGGGAAACGTTAATAAACAGCTCCATCTACTGACATCCTCACCTCCGAAATCCAAACCCCCGTGGAAACTTGGGAAGCAGCATCCGGAGCTGTCCGTGCTGAAGAACAGGCACCGCTTCGGATCCCAGGCACAGCCCATCCCGGTCCCATGGGAAGGGGGAGAGGATCGGGACGGGAAAAGTGGGAGAACTCGTTGGTTGACACAAAAGCAGCTTAATAGGGAAAGCAAAAGGCAAACAGGGAATTGATTCCCACTTTCCAGGGCAGGCAGGGGCTCAGCCATCCCCAGGAAAACCGGGATGCAGCAGCGTGAGGTGACTTGAGAAGACAAACCCTATTGCCCCAAACATCTCCCAATTCCTCCTTTTCCCCCAGCTCCATGTACTGAGCAGGATTCCTTGAAGTCTGGGACATCCCTTGGATTTGTTGGGATCAGCTCTCCTGGATGTGTCCTCCCCCAATTCCTTGATCCCCCCCCAGCCCCTCTCTGGTGGGATGAGGAGCAGAACAGCCCCTGACTCTGTGTCAATCCCTGAATTATCAATTCTATTCCCAGCACAAATCCAAAGGACAGCCCCAGACCGGCTTCTGGAAAGAAAATTAACTCCATCTCAGTCCAAACCACACATTCTCCACCCCTTACTCAACATTCTTTATGTCATGCTCAGGTCCCAAAATATCCAGCACATCCTCCTTAACTCCCACCCCCCCTTCCCACCCTCTGATATAACATAGACATCATTCCCTCACTCTATGAACCCTGTAAATATCTTTTAAATGTCCACAAAAATCCACAGAATGCCTTTTCCTGACCCAGCTCTATCAGAATTCCCTTGGAATTTCCATTAATTGACAGTAATTAAATCTGTTTTCATCCCATTAAGCGAAATGGAATATCTCTTTAATATTGTATTTCAGCCAAGGAGGTGAATGGACACGTGGTTAAAAAAGTGAAGAAGCAAAGGAACTGTAGGATCATGGAATGGTTTGGGTGGGAAGGGACTTTAAAGCCCATCCAGTGCCACCCCCTGCCATGGGCAGGGACACCTCCCACTAACCCAGGTTGCTCCAAGCCCTGTCCAACCTGGCCTGGAACACTTCCAGGATGTTTTTTTTTTTCAAAACCCCACTAAACTGGGATTGTGAGGCTGTATGAAAGCTGTCCAGGTTCCTATCCAGAGGTTCCTATCCAGGGTTTAATCCCAGTTTCACACCCATCAGTGACAGGCACTGGGAGCTGTGGCTCCACCAAGGACCACCAGGACACCCTCCCTCCACATGGAATCTCCACCAAACAGAGATCACAGCAAACACAGAGCAAGAAAATGTTCCTTATGCAATTTTAACTCCATTTCCCAAACTTCCTTTCATTCACTTGTTAAAGTTTAATGCAATCCCGGGAGGGGGAGGGGGAGGGAACTGTCAGTGCTGCTTTAACTCTCCCCATGGCTCAGCTTTTTTTATTTGTGCTGCCACTCTCCGCAGATAAATCTGCTTTTATCTCCTTCCTAGTTATCCAACAGCCTGAAAAATGCAAAAGCAGAAGGAGAGGGACTGACATGGGGTAGGAAACTCAGTGATGGCACATTTACTGCAAGGAAACAGAAAATCGTGGAATCACAGGCTGACTTGGGTTGGAAGGAATGTTAAGGATCATCCAATTCCACCTCCTGCCATGGGCAGGGACACCTTCCACCAGCCCAGGTTACTCCAAGCCCCATCCAACCTGGCCTTGGACACTTCCAGGGATGGGTTGTTCCCCCCTGGAAGGGATGATCCTGAGGCCTTTCTCAGGTGTGAGAAAGGTGAGGTGTCTGTGCCAGGGCCTCCCCACCCTCCCAGCCAGGAATTTCTTCCCCATATCCCATCTCCCCCTGCCCTCTGGCAGTTTAAAGCCATAAATCTCAGCAGATGACTTTGCATCTTCCTTAATGACCGTTAGAAATATTAATTGAAGTGAACTAAAGTTTAACAGTAAGAAACCCTGGAGGGATTTGATCCCTTGAACACTCCAGCTTCAGTTTAGGCCACAAAAAGCTCCCAGGGTGGCCAGACAGGATCTGGGCTCCACCAGCACAGCCCATGCCATAAAATGCAGAAAAAACAGGGAAAAGATGTGCAGGGAAGTAGCAATGGATCTTTTCAGTAAGGGCTGTCATGGACCATCTGAAATTCCCTCTGCCATTTCTCTCAATAAATGTCATCCTCAGGTGGATATTTTGCATAAAGAGATGATTTTTTTTTTCCCTTCTGTGTTGAGTGGTTGTTTGTTTCGATGTATAAACAGTCACAGCCTCTTCCACGGCTCCCAAGGTGGCTCAGCTGCCAAATTCTGCTCCCTCGTGGGTGACATGCCCTGATTTTCTCTGCTGCTCGTCCCTTCCCATCCTCCACATCCTTTTCCTGCCCAAACACGGCAAGTTTTGCTGGAAAAATTTACCTTTGATCAGGAGTTGTTGATTTTTCAGATCCAAAAAGGGATTTTTAGAGCACTAATCCTCTCTACCAGTGCTTGGTGTGGTCCAAGGCTGGGAAAGGCTCAGGATTCAACACACAGGGTTGGGGATTTTCAGCAGGGAGGATTTGGGAAGCAAGACAATAAACATCTCCCTAATGGGTACAGGACACACAACCAGAGGCATTTTCTTTTCCCTGGAGTTTACCCTTTTAGGAGGAGCCCCCTCAGCCCTTAATGAGTGAAAGAGCCACTTGCTATAATTGGATTTTCTGAGGTGAAATGAATTCAGGGGGGTTACAGTGAGTGGTTACAACACTTAATGATGGTCTCGTTCCGTGCCCGTGAGGATCCTCAGGGAAAGCTGATCCCTGTTATCCTCACCAGAGTCAGGCAAGCCATAATTCCCTACAGTTTACAAAACAAGGCTGGCTTAATGTACCTCCAGGCACTTATGGCTGTGACAGGAAAATCTCTGCCATCCCTATCCCATTCCATGATCCTTATCCCGGTGTATACACACACATCCCTCTCTGCCACCACCCAGGCAATAGGGATTATTTATCCTCATTAAATCAGCTTGCTCAGCACCAGCTTTACCCCTTGTCCCCTTGGGATGTGGGATGCTGTTTCCTTAGCCCCCATCAACATTCCTGCTTGGAGGAATATCCTCCCTCAGGGCAGATTTGGGGTCTTTCTGCACATCCCATTCCCGACGGAGCTGTAGGAGCTCCCTGGGAATCCACATTTAGGTTTTCTCCCCCCAAAAAAAACCTACAGGCTGGGCCAGGCAGTTTCCACCTGTCTGTGGGAAGGTGGAATTGACAGAGCATCATTTTTTTATCCTTCCTTTCCAAACAGCTCTTGGGAAGAAATCAAGCGGGATCACTGCCGCTCCGGCTCCTCCCGCAGCCGCAAAGCCGCTGTGTTCTGGATGTCACAGCTTTAATATTCCCTTCAAAACAGGCTGTGGACATAAAAGGCTGGTTTGTCAATCCCTGGGTTGCCCAGGGCTAAGCTGATAATGCTGCTGGTTGGTCGTGGTTTGCAGGGAACAGGTTGGTTTTCCAAGCTCAAAAATTATTCCACGTCAGCACGGGATCCAGCTGCAGCCCCGCCCGAGGGCAGCAGCCCCCCCCTTCCCTGGGAGTGGGACAAAAAGGGGGACAAACTCCAGGATTAATATCCTTAAATACTCTCATTTTCCTGCTTTCTTCTGGAGCTTGTAGTCCCCTTTGCTGGTATCAGGTCACCCCGTGTGCCACTGAAATAATCAGATGTGACCAAATCCTTTCTGCCAAAATCCAGCAGAAAATCATTATCAAGGCCCAGAAGGGTTTGGGTTGGAGGGAACTTAAAGCCCATCCAGTTCTCCCCCCTGCCATGGGCAGGGACACCTTCCACCAGCCCACGTTGCTCCAACCTGGCCTTGGACACTTCCAGGGATCCAGGGGCAGCCACAGCTTCCTCTGGGCAACCTGGGCCAGGGCCTCCCCACCCTCCCAGCCAGGAATTTCTTCCTAATATCTGATCCAACCTACAAAAATCACCACTTTCCTTCCAGATTCCAGTTTTGCTCCTTCTGCCCTGGGGCTGCCTCCAGCAGGATGCTCCTGAGGTGCTCCATTGCCTTTCCCTGCTCTCCCACCCTCGGACTTCCCACGAGTTCCTATCCCAGAACAACAATCTCAGGACACTCCATAAACCGTCTTTGCATTAATCACCTTAAAGAGCTGCCCAGCAAATACAGCATTGTGGGCTCCTTCTGGAAACACAACAAGCATTTGTGGGTAAGTTCATGTCTGGGGGAGAAGGGAAATTTAAAAAGAGAGAGAGAAATAAAGAAAGAAACTCTCTCTCTCTGATGTGGGGGTTGAATTAAATCCCTTTCAATGCTCTTTTCCAAAACATGGAAACCAGCACTGAATAACCACAACAATCACAGGGTTGGGTCTTCACCAGGGGGTTGGAATGAGGGGGTCTTTAAGGTCCCTTCCAGCACAAACCATTCCATGGTTCTGTGGAAATGGAGCATTCCAGGCTCTTCAGAGAGCAAAGGGCTCTGATGATGGGCAGCAGGAGATCCTACCAGGCTGTTTATCCCCAAAAACTCAGGAAGGCACAACATGTTCCCACTAATGCCAGTGCTGAGGTGGGAGAGGTGCAGGTTTCCATCCCCACAGCACCTTGAGAGGGAGAATTTTCCACATTTGACTGCTGCCATTTTTTGGTCAGCTCAGCTGAGCTCGTCCCTTGCACAGCTTTGAGGTGCCAAACATTAAAAAACCTGGGATTTCCTCCCTTCATGGTGGCTCTTGCTCTTCTGTGAAGGTTCTCTGCCAAAAAAGGGCTTTGCACACACTCCAACCTTTGCTGCAGAGGGATGTTCCTGAAAGGGCTCTGCCCTCTGCTCAGCCAGCTGTCCTCAACAAATGTGGGGATTTAAGACCTGTGCTGAGCTCTGCTCTTCTGTCAAACAGGGTGAGAATTAAGGACAAACTCAGCAGTTGCATTTGTCTCATTTTCTGAGGAATCTGAGGTAAAAATCACAGTCCAGCCCACAGAAGAGAGAGCAAATGCCAGTTTTCACAGTCAGCTCCTGGGCCTGGAGAACAGGGAGACCCCAAAGTGCTGTTCCATGGACACCCCCCCTGCCCTGCATATGGTGACCATGTCAAATGGGGCTGAAATCCCCAAGAGGACCATGAACCTCTGTGTGTGTGTGTTTTGAGCTTGACTTTTCATGTCAATAATCCATTTTTTTCTTAATCACTGGTCTTGCACGAGCAGCATTAATCCCACACGGCTTTAATCCACCAGCTCTGCTCTGGCATCCCCACTTTGACACCATTTGCAGTAGAAAACCAAACTGCCCCTGTCCTAAGCCAGCTGAAAAAAACAATTGTGACCCCTGACAAAGCCCCTCCTGGGCTCTGATGGTTGACAGCACAAGCCAAAAGCAAATCCACATGAAATACAGCCCCCAATTCTTAATTTTGAGGGTTCAGACCCAAAGCCAACCCCAAACCACGATGAGTGGAATTCCAGCTCACAACAGCACTTGGAAACAGCCCCGACACATCAGCTGGGAAGGAAAGGTGTGATTTCTTTTTTTCCCCTCTCTGCCAAAGAACTTGGAACAAAAATAGAGGCAAATGAGTCCTTGGTGAGCACTGCAGGCAGCTCTGCTTCCAGAAGCATCCAGCTCACAGATGGAGCACCTTAAAAAAGAGCAGGATGAAAAACGGTGCTGTTGCATTCGGAATATCATGATCCACATCTCCCTGCTGTTCCTGCTGGAGCTGGAGCGTGGCTGTACAGGTACAGCTGTATCTGTAACATCTCCCAACGCTGCCTCCAGGCCAGCACTTAATCTGCTTCCCCTTTGTTGATAATATTTCCTTGCTGTAGGTTCTCTCTGCTCCGATGCAATTTGCGTTCCCCAAAAGCGGAGATTGGGCTTCCCGACAAGGAGAAGCCTCTTGCTGACACACTGATGTGCTTTTTCCATCTCCCAGCCCTGCCAGAACCATCTATTAGGTCTCTAAACACAATAAACTAGATCTCTAAACACAGGAAATCCTCACTGTTCCTTAGGACAACTGACACGAGGCATTGGCAGAGCGATGGAATAATTGGGATAAAAGGCACAACATCTTTAGGACACCTCAACATGAGGCTTTAAAGTGTTGTTGGGACATGGATTGAGTGCAGGGATGGGGATTTCAGCCCTGGGAACAGTGTTGTGCTGTAAAGGTTGAAATATAAATTAGAGAGATCCCCAGGGCTGAAGGTGATTGAGGAATTACGGAGCTCATCCACTTCCCCTGCTGCAAACAATTCACTGTGTCATTCCCATGGGATCCTCATCTGACCTGTCTTAAAAACTTCCATGATGAAGAGGCCATGGAATCCCTGGCCATCTACCCCTGGTGCTTGCTCCTTCCTTCCTTCCTTCCTCCTCCCTCTCTGTCTCCCTGTCTCCCTCCTTCCTT
>VYXB01004377.1:193199-205752 GCA_013397135.1 Pachyramphus minor
CTTCCTTCCTTCCTCCTCCCTCTCTGTCTCCCTCTCTCCTCCTTCCTTCCCTCCCTCTTTCCCTCCCTCTCTCCCTCTCTCTCTCCCTCCCTTTTCTTTCCTTTCTTCTTCCCTCTCTTTCCTCTCCTTTCTTCCTCTCCTTCCTCTCTCCCTCCCTCTTTCCCTCCCTTCCTCCTTTCCTTCTTCCTTCCCTTCTTTCCTCCCTTCTTCTTCTTCCTTCCTTCCTTTCTCCCTCCCTTCTTCCTCCCCTTTTTCCCTCCCTTCCTGTCCTTCCTGTCCTTCACTCTCCTTTCCTTGCTTCCTTCTCTCTCCCTGGAAGTCTCATTGCAGCTCATGGCCACGAGCTCTTGGTTTGGGATTCTCAGGAACTCAGTGTCCCCCTCAGTTCCCACAGCATGGGATGGAAACACTTCATATCCCTTTTCCAAGAGCTCATCACCTCAGGGGATGGGAAAAGGAAAAACCAGCCAGCTCAAGCTCCACCAAAATAACCAGCTGGAGAGACAACAAAGTGGGCAAATTTAAGATGTATAAATTATCATCAATTGCCTCAGTATAGTTTAAAAAAAAAAATCAGTCTTTATAGCTGGAAAATGAGAGTGGCTGATTTAATTTAGGACAAAGGCAAAGAGAAGAGGAGAGCAGAGCTGAGGATTAACTCAGTGCTCTCCTGTAATGTAATGAAATGAGTTAAGAGCAAAGTGAATTAGTGCTGCACACTGACCTCATCCCGCTAATCCCGAGGAGCAATAAGAAGTGGAATGTTGCATTTGGCAGCTTGGATTTCAAGGTCAGTGAGGACCAAAGTGGTTGGTCTCCTCTCCCTGTGATTTCAGCATTAGCTGAGCTGTGATCCTTATCACTTATCCCAACAGGGAGAATCACTGCAGTGCCTTTGGCAGGTGGGGAACTCCTCTGGGAGCAGGGAGAGCACGACAGTGAGGGGCTGCAGGTGTCCAAGCAGCTCCTGTGCCCAGGGGGAGCAACATCTCCCGGGGTTTGGAGCTTTGGGGGCTCACTCGGCACATCCCGACTGTGCCGCTCTCCAGCTGATCCCGAGGTGCTCCTCATCCATCCCACTCTCTGCTCCTAAACCATTCCTTATCTCCCTCTTGTGCTTGTGCTCTGAAAAGTTATGGATGCTCTTAAATGAGTTTTGTTTCCCAGCTCTATTTCTCCTGCCCTGACAGGACCTCCCCCCATAAAGTTTTGATGGTGCTTTTTAGTCACCGGCTGAGCTGGATGTTCCTGCAGGGAATGTCATTCTCCTCAGGGAGAGAAGGCTCCAGACCCTGGAAAGAGACACTGAAGTGTTTTATGGATTTATGTACTCTGGCTGCAGCTCCAGCTCTGGCTGAATTTCAGGATGTGCACACAGACACTGATCCACCACCTCCGGGTTGACAAGCAGGTGCTGGTTGGACCCGGAGCTGCTCCTCCCACAAACAGCACCGTGGGATCATCCCATAATCCGGAGCTGGAGGCAGACAGAGGATGGGAACTGCCAGGAGGGTTTGCTCAGGGGAAGGTGCTGCTGGAGCACACCTGGTCTCCTGCATTATCCAAGACAGAAGGAGCATGAGGATGGGCACTGCAGTCCCTTGGGAACCAATGAATTTACTGGATCAGGCTGATGGAGCTTCTTGCAGGAAAAGGCTGAACTCTGCGGTGTCTCTGGAATGATGGACACCAGGGCTGGATGCTGAGCTGCAGGAATTCCAGCAAGTGCAGCATTTGTCTGTGTGATGCTCACGCAGAGGATCTGTCCTTCTCTCATTTCCATCACCCTCACTATTGATCCCACTGAGCTGTGCCCGAGCTGTGATTGAAGAGGAAAAGGGGGAGATCGTTTCAAAGTCAGTGAGAACACTGGAAAACAGCCCCAAGGAACAGAGACATGGGATGGGCAACAGGATGAGGAACAAAATAGGAAAAGGCAGGATAAATCATGGACAGATATCGTCCTGTTTACTGCTAGGAGGCACTGGGATGACTTCATGTGGTCTTGTCAGGCTGGTGGTTATCCCAGAATCCCAGAATGGTTTGGGTTGGAAGGGACCTTAAACCCATCCAGTTCCAACCCCCTGCCCTGGGCAGGGACACCTTCCACCGGCCCAGGTTGCTCCAAACCCCATCCAACCTGGCCTTGGACACTTCCAGGGATCCAGGGGCAGCCACAGCTTCTCTGGGCAACCTGTGCCAGGGCCTCACCATTCCAACCATTCAAATCCAAACCAAACAACCCCCAAAAATATGGAAATGTCTCATATCCCTACAAATAGCCTCCTTTTCTCCAGCCTGAGCCCCCCCACAACTCCCTCAGCTGCTCCTCATATTTCCCAGCTTAAGGTTGGAAACTTTGACTTCTGTATGAAAAGATGTGAAGATTTACAGTAAAACCTCCCAGAATTTTTGCACCACTGCAGGAGTCCAGGCCTTGGAAAGAGGTTGCTTTGGCATCACTGCCTTGTGTTTGCACCATCTCGAGCACAGGGAAACATCCAGAGATGAAGAGCAAGGTCAACCCCACACCAAACCCCACTGGGCACAGGATTCCAGCTGGAGGAAAGGCAGGGAAGTGCAGGTGCAATTTTCCCCTGAAAGAAAAGTTTTTAAGCCTGCCCTTCACCCTCCAACACAACCACCTTGTGAAGACAAGCAGGAAGCAGGGCCTGGAAAACTCCTGGAGGAACAGGAGGAGGTTTGGAGTCCCCATCCCTGGAGGTGTCCAAGGAAGGACTGGACGTGGCACTCGGTGCTCTGGTGGGGATTGTGCACAGGGGGGATGATCCTGGAGGGCTTTTCCAACCTCAGTGACTCTGTGGACACCATCCAGGTGGAAGGCAGCCCCACCAACACCACCCCACACAGCTATTTTAAGGTGTTTTCCATCAGAACAACAATTAATTCAGGAATTCAGGTGAGGAAGCAGCACCACTGCCAGCAGAGCTTTTACACACTCAACCCTGGACAGGCTGGTCCAGAGGCACAGGGCCAGGCCTTGTGCCCCCAAAACCATCATTTTCCAGGGGCTGGTGCTCCCTATCCAAGCACATCTGACCTTTGGCAGAGTGGGATTTCAGGCTGCAGCTCCACAAATGTCACTGCTGCTTCTCATTTCTGTGTTCCTATTAATCATTCCCTCCCTCCCCACGCAGTCTAATCAACGGGGACAAGTGCACAGGCCCTGCAACTGATTCCTATTATTCCTCATTATGCCCTTTGTTCCAACCCTCTGCTTCCCCATCTGGCATTAAACTCCAAGACCTTCCATCCAAGCTGTCCTTTGGCTGTCTCCAAAGGGCCAACTCTGCTTTAGTTGTGTAATCAATTAGCCAGGAACCGGATCAGTGGCTTGGATACCATCTTAGAGCAGCCTTAATTTTGATTAATATCTCTTCAGGACTTTAAAACCATATAGGCATGATTCCCTACCCAGCCATGCTTGGAAAAATCATAAATCAATCCATTCCATTCTCTCCAGACACACTGAGACCTTTCCAGTTTCAGCCATCCAGTTACAGCTGCCTCAGAACTTTATTTACTGGGTTGGCTTTGTCCCTCTGCAGAGAAGAAATCCACTCACTGAAGCCAAAATTAAAAAAAAAAAAAAATTAAAAAAAAAAAAAGGATTATGAATTTGTTTTAAAGTCATTAAGTAAAGTAATTAATTAAAGTAATTAATTGAAATTCCCTTCCATGGACAGGACACTTTGAACAGCTCTGTAAGAGGCTGGGAGCAAACACTTTGGGGTTCACACAGAAGGTCACCCCAGCCACTCTGATCCCGAGATTTTGCCCATCATCACATCCTTGGAACCTGCCTGGAAGGGGAGGGGGAGGAAAAACACACCCATGTACCTGTGTTTGTGTATCTGTATTTTAAAAAGATGCCTCAGCTTCAAACACTCACTGGTTTAGGTCCTCCAAAGCCACATGACCCATTTCAGGGCTCCAAACCAACCTGTTTTATGCCTTCCTGGTGCTCAAAGCCCTTCCCATCCCAACCTCAGCCCTCTGGGAGAACAAAAAAACCAAAGAAGTAATGGTTCCTTTTCCCTTTTTGCTCTTTTAGCCTCTTTTCTGTCACCCAAGGCACAGCTTTGGGGTCTGGGCCTCAGTGGGACCCAGGACAACTGTCACTGATAAAGGGGGAAGGTAAATGTGGAATTTGGCCACACTGCAAGTGCTCTGGGAAGTTTTGGACTTACAATCCCTCCAGAATGGGGAGGGAACACCCTTTTAAGGCAGAAAACTGCAAGTGGGAGAGTCACACCATCTTTTTGATGTATGTTTTGAAACACAGCACTGGCAGGAATAAGACAGAACTGCTGCTCTGCAATAAAAGATTCAAAGGTTATTTGTCAGCTCTTTATTCCTCACCCCAGAAATGGAGTTTTCAGCCAATGCTTTGATCAGTTCTCGAGCCAGAAAAGGTAATTTTTTTGTGTGTTGCAGCAGGATGGACATTCAGGGCCTGAGACAGCCCCCCAGGGCCTGGCCTGGAACAATTCCAGGGATCCAGGGGCAGCCACAGCTTCTCTGGGCAACCTGTGCCAGGGCCTCCCCACCCTCCCAGCCAACAATTCCTTCCCAATATCCCACCTAAACCCACTCTGTTTTCAGATTAAATCCATTCTCCCTTGTCCTGTCTATCCATGGGTGGATGAGGGACCTCAGCTGAAGACTGAGACTGGCCCTAAAATATTCCCAGGGGGCTGGAGGACAGAGCAAGGTTCTAATTCCAGTTTTTAAGCCTTTATCCAGCCAGAAATCTGGTTTGTAGCCCAGCTGGCAGCAGCTGTGTCCTTGGAAATGCACAGTGTCCCAGAGGGGCCTGAAGCAAACTGAGGCAGGAGGTTTGGCTGGAGCACCCAAAAAATCCAAAGCAAACCCACTGCACCTTCCCCCAGGGAGGGAAAGTCTCTCCAGCACAGGGACAGCAAAAGGCACAGCCACAGGGCAAGTCTGCTGAGGCTCCTCCAGGGAGGAATGTGTTGGTAGAGGAAAGGAGAAACATTGCAAATCCACCTGGCAGCCAGATTTCAGTCTGGCTTTGGAGAAATCCAAAGGGATTTAGTCACTATTTGAGGGCAAAGTCTGAACCTCTCACCAGGGAGACACGACACAGCAGAAGGTGACTGATGGTTCATGTGAGAAATGGTCCAGTTTGCACCATAAACTGGTTTGGACTGGGAGGAACCTTCAAAACCATCTCATTCCAACCCCTGCCATGGGCAGGGACACCTGCCACTAGCCCAGGTTGCTCCAAACCCATCCTGGAACACTTCCAGGGATCCAGGGTCAGCCACAGCTTCTCTGGGCAACCTGTGCCAGGACCTCACCATTCCAACCCAAACAGCCCCCAAAAACATGGAAATGTCTCACATCCCAACAAAATTCATCAGGAGCTCTGCAGGTGATGCACAGCTGGACCTGAAAAGATTTGCCTGAGAATATCCAGACTGGTGGGATCCACTTTATCCCACGAAGCCTTTAGAAGGACGAGCCATGGGAGCCCAAATCCCGTGAGCCCAGGAGAGCCCTGAGCCCTCAGCACACAGTTCCAGGAGTGGGAGAACAGAGCTGGGCATTGATTTTGTGTCACCAGCTGCTGTGACACCTTTTATCAAACCCTGGGAAGGAGCAAGGGAAACATAACCAGGTTTTATGGCCCATGTGAACACATCAGTGCTCCAGACAAGGTGCCATAAACTCGGGGCATAATTCCTGAGGAATTTCTGCTCCTCAAAGCCCACACAGCATTTCCTTGCCAGGGGTTGTGTAGTGCTTACCACCATCAGTGGTGATGAACAATGTCTGCACACACACACACACAAAATGGATGTATCTGTGTTTCCCAGTGCTCCAAGAAAACCAGCAAATCCTGAGCAAAGCTCAGCCCCCAGGCAGGGCTGGTTCTCCACTTTCACCTCCAGTTTTTCCCCATCATTGCAGGGGAGTTAATGGAGGAGCAAAAAAGGAATTAAGCCATCAGAAGGCACTGCAGGTGAGCGAGGATCCCAGGTGTTTGGCTGGGAGGGGATTTGTGCAGCATGTGGATAAAATCCTCAGGTTTTCTGTACAAATCCCAGGCTGCAGAGCCACTGCAGGCACAGGAGGAGGAGGAGGGAGAGGAGCAGGGAGACTGTGCTCAGTGAGCAAAGGCCCCTCTGCAAAACACAAAGCTTTAACCAGAGGCAGGATCCCAGCTATGCTGTTTATGGGATCACATCCAAGAAATCCCTGGCTTGGGCATGGATTTCCCCTTGCAGAGCTCACCTCTGAGCCTCCCCTGTGCTGAGAGCTGGGGGAAGCATCACACCAGTGAGTTTGGAGTTGCTTTTATTCACTGTCAGGGCAGCAAAAAGGGCCCCTCACTCCCCAGTGCCTTTACCCTGTTGAAATATTAACTTTAAGGCTCCATCTCCACCCAAAAAGCCTCTTCTGATCTCATGGCAGAAGATGACCTTGGACACTTCCAGGGATCCAGAGGCAGCCACAGCTTCTCTGGGCAGTCAGAGCCATTAGAAGCTATAAATATCCAGAGGCTATTTGAGCTGGAATGATGATCCAACATTATCCCTTGCTCAGCAGGCTGATGCCTGGAACACCACAGAAAACCCCGCTAATGGGGAAGACATCAATTTGGATTTTAAGTTTGTTTAAAGCAGTTTGAACACTAAACAAGTATAAACATTTATAACTGAATAAATAGTTTTCAGTTTAGTCAAGGAGCATTCAGTGGCTGTTGGCATAAATATTCAGTTATGGAAATGATTTGATTGAAATAGATTTCCCATGCCATAAATAAACATTGTCTGCGAGGAGCACACGCTCCCAACAAGTGGCACGAATTAGAGCCACTGGTGCCTAATGCCAGCCTTTGGAAATGTTTTATTTAGAAGCACTTCTGCTCACCACACAGCCAGATCCCATCTGCACAGGGTTTCCTGGGTGTTCAGCTTGTTACTGAACACTTGGAGCAGAATCCCAGAATTTCTGAGGAAAAGACCTCCAAGATCATCAAGTCCCCGCTGTTCCCAATCCCCACCTTGTCACCCAGCCCAGAGCACTGAGTGCCACGTCCAGTCTTTCCCTGGACACCTCCAGGGATGGGGACTCCAGCCCCTTCCAATGCCTGACCACCCTTTCCATAAGGGAATTGTTCCTGAAAAACTTCCCTGCGTGGTGGGTGCTGCACCCTTGGCTTTTGGGGGCTCATCCTGACACTGGGACAGGGAAGGTTTGGCAAAGGTGTGTTCAAGGAGTAAATAAAATTATAAAGTAGGAGCTTGGGATGCCTGAGCATTGCTGCAGCTCCAGCCTGCTTGGGGCAGAAATCAGGGGGCAGAAATCAGCGGGATTTATCCAAATCCACTGTGGTTTCACACACACAAAGTGCTGAATCCAGTTGCTGGATGCAGGAGCAACGATTCCCTCAAACAGGGAGCATCATCCTGGTGCTCAGCACAGCTTTTAGCCCAGTGAAGTGACACACAGATGTGAGTTAGACTCTCCTAAAACATATTTATGAAGAAAAGCCCTCCATTCAGGAGTATTTGTGGTGCCAGCACAGGTGGGGAGAGCTCAGCACAAGCTTGGGAAGAAGCAGAGGAATTCAGCATTAAGTCGGAGAAATTCAGGGGTAACCTGAGCCTATAAACAGCTTGGTTTGGGTGTGTTTGTAAGATTCCTCCCCAAAATTACAGGACCAGAGCACAAGCCACTGAAACCAGAAGGAAAGGAAAGGCAAGAACTGGAATTTTGCTTCCCACGTCACCCAGGAGTGAAGCAGGAGTGAGAGGGGCAGAGCCGCGGGCTGTGTCCCAATCCCACCATCCCACAGCAAGGATACAACACACGGGGATTTCTCCAAAGAAAGCAAGGACAGAGCACCCACAGGACAAACTCCCACCCGCTCCGGCTCACGGAGAGGAGCCATGGATTGCTGGAATGCCGATGGAACTGCGGGCAGAGTGTGCCATCTAGCTCCTGCTCTGGGATGCTGCATTGCGTTTCTTTGCCTCCCCGTCCCAGTTTGAAGCCATTCCCTGTGTCCTGTCCCTCCATCCCTTGTTCCAAGTCCCTCTCCAGCTCTCTTGGAGCCCTTTTCAGCACTGCAAGGGGCTCTCAGGTTTCCCTGGAGCCTTCTCTTCTCCAAGTGAACACCCCCCAGCTCTCCCAGCCTGGCTCTAGAGCAGAGGGGTTCCAGCCCTCTCCTGTTTCCTTCTGGAGAGCTCCCACATTTTTCCTGGTCTTCCTTTTACCACAGAGGCACTTTAAAAAAGCCTTTTTTGTTGGCCTTGGTGCCCCTGGTCAGATTTAATTCTACCAGGGCTTTAGCTTCCCTTGCCTAGTTCCTCCCTCCTTGGACAAACTCCCTGTATCCTCTCAGGCTGCCTGTCCCTGCTCCCACCCTGGGAAAGATCCTCTTCCCTTTTCCTGAGCCTGGCACTGGAATGATGAGCAGCTCTGAGCTCGGTTTACTCTGCTCCAAGAATTGCCTGCAGCTGGCACATGTTGGAGCAGCAACTCAGGTGGAGTTTGCTCCTTGCAGGAATTCAGGAGTGTCAATATTGGGAATGTCCAGGTCCCTGGACAAGCTGCTTTAACCCCATCTCATGGTGCAGAAGATCTCACAGCTGGGGAAGTGAATCCCAGGGAGAGGAGCAGCCAGATCCTGATCCAGGCAGTTGGGATCCACCTGGAACTCACCTCGAGGTGCTGGAAGAAGGACAAAGCCTCAAGATCATCCCCAGCCATAAATCCCATCTGAGGGAGCCCAAGGCCCTCTCTGCACCAGGAGGGTCACCACAAGATACTCCCAACACCGGTGCTATCCCAAATTTCCTGCAGGAATTACTGTGCTTTCCTACCTGAGCACATCAGAGAGCCTCATCTTCCAACCTAAGGATAAGTTTAGAAGCCAATGTTTTTACCCAAAGCCTTGCAAATTCCTCCTGGAGCCTCTGACAACTCTAGATTTTATCTGGTGCATAAGCCAATGCAATTTAGTAGGTTTTTTTCAGGGATCCAAATCCCCTATAAACTCAATTTCATCCATTGGAGGATCATCATTCCAAAAGCCAAGGCATCCCTGCCTTTTCCTTGGAGGCAACATTATTTCCCTACAGGAAAACCTGTGTGAGTTGTTCACCATTAATGCAAAGCCCTTGAAGAGTATTTTGATTTTACCTGCTCTTTAGGAGAACCAGCAGCTCTTTATAAATCATTTTGCATCCAAATTAAGTTCAGCCTTCACATCTGTGAACCTTCAGAGGCTTTAGGGAGAAACAAAATGCAATTTTCACCGTGAGCTCAGAAAATTGAAGATTTTGGCATCTCTTCTTCAGTGTGTATTAAACAATAAATACCTGGTTAAGGCAGCAATAAGTTAAAAGTGAAATACAGGTTGTCCTACACCCCTTTCTCCCTAGAGTTAAAAAATGGGATAAACAGAATAGGGAAAAAGCTTTTACAAAATTACAGTGTGCCACTGCATGTATTTGAATGTGTACAAAGTAATTTAAAAACATATTTTAGCCTTGCTTTCAGTAGGAAGCTGCTATGGAATTACCATCCCCAGCTATTTGTTATCTTATTTGTATTTGTTTTGCATCATGTAGGTGATGAAAAGATGTTCTGGGGCTCCAGCACCAAGGAGTCATGAAGTGAAACTCTCTGCCAGGCTCAAATGGCTCTTGTAGCTCTGAGAATTTAAATAATTCCAATCTTCCTGCCTCCAATACATCGGTGGGGACAGGAAGACACAGATTTCCCCTCACATTTTGGATCTTCACTCACTGATTTCATGTTTCTTGGCAATTTTACACCTCAGTCTGAGCCCCCTCAGCACAAGAAATTCGTTAATTGGTTAAAAAGGCAATTAGTGCTCTCTGATTTTGTCAGGATCACACCAAAGCCAAACAAAACACACCCTACAGAATTCACCTCCCTGTGTCCATCAACAGTAACTGAGGGGAAATTAACCCAAAAGCACCATCAGATCAGCTAAATCTCTTTATTTTTCAGTGCAGAACCTTCTCACTGAAGGGTTTTCCAATAAGAACTGGGATTTAACATTTCTCACCCAAAAGTGAGAAGCCCAACCACCTCCAGCTGCAACAAGATTGACCCTTCCCTAATCCAGCACCAAACCTGGATGAGCACCACAGGGCTGGGTTCGGTGGGAGGAGCAGGAAAAGGAAGCAGCACTGCCCTGAGCAGCATTTTGGAACTGGTACCTTGATGGAAGGTAGGAACCTTCCCAGGAATCTGGTCAGTCCAACAGCAGTGGCTCAAGTAAAAGGGAACGTGGAAATCCTGAGCAAGGCAGATCCATGGTCACCCTTAATTTTTTAATGAGTCTTTCCCTAGGAATTGATCTTATTTTGTGTCCCAGGATTTGCTGGTTCCTCCCCTGTAACTCACTGTGGGTTTAATCCCCTGGCAACAAAGCCACAGCAGCAACTCTTGGGATGATAACACCACCTTTTCCCCACATCATGGAATGGGTTGGAAGGACCTTAAAGTCATCCAGTCCCACCCCTGCCTTGGGCAGGGACACCTTCCACCAGCCCAGGTTGCTCCAAGCCCTTCCAGCCTGACCTGGAACACTTCCAGGGATCCAGGGGCAGCCACAGCTTCTCTGGGAAACCTGTGCCAGGGCCTCCCCACCCTCACTGAAAAATATCATTCCCTGGCTGTTTGAGCCCTTGTTTGTCACTGTTTCCCTTGCCAAGCTCAGCTCCAGCTGCTCCTCACCCTTCCTGACTCCAGCCATGAATTATCCCTACCCTCTTCCCAGGGTATCTGTCCCCACTGTCTCTGCACTGAAAGCATTAACTGAGTTGGATGCTCTAACTCACATTTTCAAAATTTTTAGTTCCCACATTTTCCCAAGTTTCCTTAGTTTCAGACTTCCTAAACCAGCTGCCCAGAGCAGCACAGAGCTCAGGAGGAATTTATCCAGGCAACTAAGGGAAAAACCAGCTCCCTGAGCTCTGTGCTGCTGCTGCCAACACCATGTTACCTGTTGTCCAGGGAAGCTGTGGCTGCCCCTGGATCCCTGGAAGTGCCCAAACCCAGGCTGGACAGGGCTTGGAGCAACCTGGGAGAGTGGGACGTGCCCCTGCCCATGGCAGCAGGTGGGAAGAGATCAGTTTTAAGGTCCCTTTTGCCCCAAGCCGTTCCATAACTCCATGACCACATTCCAGCAGGCTGCCTGGTCACTCACTTCTCAGGCACTCCAACCTGAGCATCCCTGGTGTTTGCACACCTGAAGGCTCAGGGGCATCACAGGAGCATCGACCACTATCGAGACCACCAGGTTTTGGGGGTGGGGGTGAGTGAGGACACCAGGGCAGCCCCGGTACAGTCCCCCCTGTTCTGAGAACACCACTGCAGAGAGGGGAACTCCTGCAGCCACTCGAACCTTTACAGAAAGCAAACACGCACCGAGCAGCTGGGTTGGGAGAGCATTTATTAAGTCAGGCTGAGCCGGGACGCTGCAGATGTGCCAGGGAGGCTCAGGGACGCCCCCGCAGCTCCTGGCTGTCTCCTCATCCTCCGGGCGCTCAGTCGAGCTGAAAGAGAAGGAGAGGTGTCAGCGGGGACCGACCCCCCAGGAGCCCCCCGCGCCGTCCCGCGGCTCACCTTGATGAACCCGATATCCTTGGCGTACTGGCGGAAGCACTGCCGGCACATGTTCAGCCCGTACTTGCGGATGAGGCCGTGGCGGTTCGAGCATACGCGGCTGTGAGGGGAACAAGAGAGAGCGGCGCGTCAGGGCCGCTAATGGCNGCGAGGCGGCTGCCACCGCCCTGCGAGCCCGAGGAGCGGCACTGACCAGGAACGGGAGCCTTGTCCGAACTTCCTGGGGTGACTCCAGTAGAGCTGCTGGTGGCCCATGGCTGCGCGCCGGCGAGAGAAAGATGGCGGCGGCTCCCCGCCCTTAAAGCCCTCACGGCGGCTCCCGGCGTGCACCGCGGCGCGGGCTCCCGCCGCGCGTGACGTCACCGACCCCCACACACCCCCTCCGTAAACGTCACCGCTCCCTACACCCACCCCCTGACGTCACCGCTGGGAGGGCCGTGGGGGATCCCGCCCCTCCGTGACGTCACATCACGGGGCGGTTCCCGCGGTCCCCCCGCCCCGTGACGTCACGGTGGTGAGGGCCGTATGGCCGCGCTGCCGGAGGGGGGGAGTGCCGGGCGCGGTGGCGCGCGCCTGTAGTCCCAGCTACCGGGGAGGCTGAGCCCGACGGATCGCTTGAGCCCAGGAGTTCTGGGCTGCAGGGCGCTGTGCCGAGCGGGCGTCCAAGCTAAGGCCGCCATCAATATGGTGACCCGCGGGGAGCTGCGGGACACCAGGTTGACTAAGGAGGGGTGAACCGGCCCAGGTCGGAGACGGAGCAGGTCAAAGCTCCCGTGGCGGTCAGTAGCGGGATCGCGCCTGTGAACAGGCCCTGCAGCGTAGCCTGGGCAACACAGAGACACGCGGGCTCCCTTTTGCAACCACCCAACCCCAACCACCCCATTTTACCCCGCAC
>VYXB01004378.1:0-26765 GCA_013397135.1 Pachyramphus minor
GTGGGATGGGGGCTGGCGGTGGGGCATCGCCGCGGGCCCCCGGCGTGTGGGACAGGTGCTCCCCGAGGAGCCAGCTGCGGGTTGTGGGGAACCAGTCCCAAGCAATGGGGAACCAGCTGTAAGGACAGGGAGCCATCCCTAGGCAGTGGGGAGCCAGCCCCAAGGTGTGTAGAGCCATCCCCAGGCAATGGGGAGCCAGCCCTGGGCATGGGCATCCAGCCCCAAGGCATGGGGTGCCAGCCCTGGCAACGGGGAGCTCCTGCAGTTGCTGTACCCAGAGCTGGGCCCCCCTAGGCAGCGAGCCCAGTGCCTGTGTAGCCCCCGCACCCCAGCTCCCTTCTCCCACGCATCGCAGAGGTAGTGGGTGTCTGGGGGCTCTCATACCACAAACGATCTTGGGGAGGCGGACAGCCTTTCAGCTCCACAGGGAGTATGCTGTGGGGGGAGCAGAGGGTTTGCTTGGAGCTGGGAGTGGGCAGTGAGGGCAGGTGCCCTCTGAGGAAGCCGGGTCAGACAAGCAGGACCTGTCTGGTCACTCCTTTGTCCCCACCTAGCTGGCCCAGGCAGTTCAGCAACCCTTCCCAGACGCTCTCCAGCTCTCCTCCCAGCCCAGCTCCTGGGAATGCCAGAAGAGTCGCGAGCTGGGGTCTGCCACAGCTCCTGGCACCAGGCCTGTCAGAGTCCTGGAGCCCTGGAGTGCAGCGTTCCGGGCCCTGCCAGCCCCAGCTCCCGCTGCCCTTTCCCTGCCTGCTGGCTTGGGAGCAGGACACAGCGGAGTGGGCAGCGGCAGGGAGCTGCCAGCCCTGGGAGAGACCTCAGGAAGATTGCTTAGAAACTGCAGGAAAATGGGGACTGGTTGTCACAGCACAAGTGACTGTCACAGCTTAATAATCAGCGGGCAGAGGGGGTGGCAGCACAGCCTGACGCTGTCTAATTTTGCAACCGCTGTGGTAGCGGTGGGTGCAAAGCTCTGAAACGGGGCACAAGAGCTGCGGGTTGCACAGGAGGGGATCAGGAGAGATGCTGAGCCGTGGGTTGGAGGGGTGAGGGATGCTGAGCTGTGAGGAATGAGGGATGCAGGTCTGGTCAGTACCCAGCACATCACCCTTGGCTCCCCTCTTGGGGGCATGGGAGGTGGGCAGTGCTTGGACGAGTTGGTCTCAGAGGTACCATGGATATGGGATGTTGGTCTGTTCCCTACTGGGAGTCAGGCAGCCCCTGGCCCATAGGATGCTGGCCTGCAGGTCCTGAGGGATGAGGGATGCTGTGCCACTCAAAACCCAGCATATCGCCCTTGACTCCTGTCTCCCGGGTGTGGAAGGTGAGCAGTGCCCGGACCACAGGATGCTGCTCTGCTCCCTGCCTGTCCCTCCCACACAGTGCTGCTGCTGCTCTGAGGGGGTCAGGAGCTAATCACCCTTCATTATCATCAAAGGAATTCTTGGAGCTGTGGAAAGGGCCCAAGGGAAGTTGTGGGGCCAGCCCCTGCACCTGAGCTGCTTCATCTCTGTCCTCAGGCACAGGTCACCCTAGAGGTCTCCAACAGATCTCCCTCCAGTGCCTGGTCTCTCTGGGGAGACCTGTGCCTGGCTGTTGGAAGCAGGGAAGAATGGGATTTGGCACTGGCTAGCTTGAAACTCACCTTGTGTAAAGCTGGGGTGAACACTTGGGCGCTCCCGGGGCTGCTGGGACCTCAGTGTCTGGGGCATTCCTGAGCAGCTGCATGCAGGCTGCTTTGTGGAGAGGCAGTGGTGGATCCAGGCTAGAGCTTATTTGCCAAGTGGAGGGTACTGAGGCTCCATAAGGAGCAACCCTGTCTGGGTTGCTGGTGGGGTGGGATGAGCCAGGGGGAGAGCAGGGCTGGGACCCACCGTACCGGGAGGCACCTTGTCTAACCTCAGGCAGGGTCATCCTCCTGCCCCGTGCACAGGACAGTGTGCAGAGGGGTCTTACTCTGCACTGGGGATCCAGAATCCAGCCTTCCTTATGACCTGTGAGGCTTGGAATGGCTGGATCAGTCTGGGGCAAGTGACCCCTCGCTCTGCCCTGTTGCCCAGTACTCATCTCTGTAGCTCCTGTGGCACTGGTGGGGACGCACAGCCACCTGCACCCTTTCCTCTTGTGCCAGGGGAACCAAGGTGGCCGAGCCACAGCCGCTGGCTTGTGTGCATGGTAGTGTTTGGAGGGGCCTCTTGGGGCAGGAAGGATTCTCGTGGGCTGCCAGCTCCCAGGGCATGAGTTTTGGGGTCTCTGCTTCATGGGCTGGTGGTCTGGGAGGCAGCTCTCCAGTTACTGCATCTGTCTTCACTGGCACTACATCTGTGGGATGGGGTCCCAGAGAAGCAATGGCCATGGGAGCAGGTCTCCTTGTCGCCCCATCCATCAGAGCCATGTGCCTGGTTTGCCAGTGGAAAATGAGCTCTGCTGGTATCTGCCATCCATCACTCATCCCGACATTTCAGTCTGCAGCATTGCTGGGTGCCTGGCACGGGATGGGTGGCACCACCCCTGGCAAGGCACACGCTCCACATGCTGTTCCTATGGCTCCAAAGCCTCTTCCTGCAGGAAGCCAGGGCTTAGGACTGCATTCCTGGGTCTGCCACAGGCCTGGCTCCCAGGGGCCTCCATCCTCTGGGAGAAGCCTGCTCAGCTTTACAAAGCCCTGGGGCGCTGGGAAAGTGGTCCCCAAGGAGCCTTTGCTCCAGGCTTTGGAAGGTGCCAAAGTGAGAGGAAGCTCTGGCAGCTCCCAGGGCAAAGCCAGTTGGATTCAGAAGGGCCCCTGTTTTTGTTAGCTGTAAGGATTGGGAGGCTGGGGGGGCAGTTGCTCGGCTGGGCTGGGGGGCAGCATCAGGCTCCAGGTGCTGGTTTCCAGGTGAGGATGCTTGCGGCTTCTCCAGGTAGGAATGACTGTGCTCTGTCAGGAGGACATGCCCCCGTGCACTGTGTCCCCCCAGGGACCCACCACCACCTCTTTGGGATGGTGTCCATTGCTGCTCCAGCCACGGCTGGAGATGTTTAGTTTCTGTGACTGGGACGGGCTGTGCAGAGCCACGGTCCCTCTGCCATCCCTCCCCGGGGAAGGAAGAGGGGCCGGGGCCGGGACAATGGGTTGTGGCGCTGACTCAAACAACCAGTTCCTGGTTGCTTCCTTTCCCCGCTGGAGCTGGGGCGCGGGGAAGCAGGGGAAGCTCAGTGCTCTCGGACTGGTTTTGAGGCAGGAGCTGCCGGGCAGTCGGAGTGAGCAGCCTCCCCTGGCTCCTGCAGCTATGGCCAAGGTGGAGTGGCTCCTGGCACCCTGGCACCGGGCAGGTAAGGAGGGCAGCAGGGCAGGGCTGAGGCGGGCAGTGGGGCGGTGGGGTCGGCAAGCACTGCTTGCTCGGGGGGCTGGGGGCAGCTGTTGGGCACGGATCCTCTGGAGGCCATGCAATAGCCCCAGGGTCAGTGCTGCCCAGCAGTATCAGTCTTGTCCCTGTGCCTTCCCCAACCTGACCTGGGGTATGTCCCTGTTCCCTTTAAAACCTTCTGCCGTTCCCCAGCCTGGTGGGGTGTCTTTGCTCTGACAAAGCAAGAGAAAGGTGGAGACTCACGGCCTGCATGTCCCACTGACCACTCCTTAGTCCTGCAGGGACAGATCCTGCCTGTCTCCGTGGCACTGTGCCGTCCTGGCAGCTCCCACATGCTGGTGGCAGCAGGAGTGAGGACTGTGGGTAAACCCAAACATGATAGCCATCCAGGACCCTCACTGCTGTCAGTGCTATCTCTCCTGCTGTGGCTGATTTCAGGTCTCGGGCCCCTTTGTCCCAGGGCCTCTGGCCACATTCCCCCCTCAGGCGACTTCCTCGAATTGTCCCGGTCCCGCGGAGTGTAAAACCAGCCAGGCACAGGGGAAGCAGCGCTTTCCTGGAAGCACCCCTCTGGAAGCAGCCTCTCTGGCATGGGCAGCCTGAGCACTGGGCAGAGTGGTGAGCACTGCCTGGGTGTCCATGTGCCACCAAATAGTCTCCAGGCTGGAGACATCACTGCAGGAAAGCTGGCAGGCAGCTGTCCATGGGCACCCTGTGCCTGGCAGTGCCCTTTGGCTGTGATGCGGTGATGCCAGGGTACCAAGACTGGCTGAGGCTAAGAGGTTTCCTTGCCAGGTTTCCTGAGGTTCTCAGGAAAGATTTGTGCCTGGATTTTTGCTGGGAAGCATGGGAGAGTGAGGGTTGCAGTACGAGAAGGATGCCAGCCTGCCAGGGAGGTGTGGTGGGAACTGGAAGAGGGTTCCGGGGGCTGGTCCTGCTGACCAAGGTGAAGGGCTTGGTGCAGGGATCTGGCTCTAAGCCAGGCTCCAGAGCTCCAGCCCCCACCCCAGTGCTGCTGCTCCATCCTTAGGAGCAGTGGATCTCAGTCCCTTGGCAAGGAGCAACCTGAGTCTACCTTGGCTGGTTGCGGTCCCAGGCCAAGCCCCACTGCCAGCATGGCTGTGGGTAGTTCCCATCGCCACAGCACAGGCGGATGGCACACCAGGCTCCTCCTGGGTAAGCCTCATCAGCCAAATTTTCCTGCAGCACATGCACCTCCCCTCCTGCCAAAACTCCCTGACTGGGTCCCATCTTGCACTGCTGGGACCAAATGTACCTGTGCAGGGTGTTCTAGCACACTGTCAACTCTGAGCCTTACTGATGGACAGTGATGTTATTGACTGTTTCACTGCTATTGGTTTGCATAGAAACCTCTCACATAATCCAGCCTTCTCCCCATGAGCTGAGGGACCCCCACAGCTGCCAAACCCACCCCTCTGCCACCAGCAACTTCTGCAGCACCCTTATCTCCCATCAGTACAAAAATCAGCTGATTTCATGTAAAACAGGGAAAGTGGAAGAGCCAAAAGCCTCTGGCAGATCTGGTGTGTCAAGACAGTGTCATTCCTCAATACCTGCAGTCTTGCTGGGCACCTGTGTGGGAGCACATGGATGTGCTGTGCAGGGCAACACCAGGGTCCCAGCATGGCCACACTGGGGGTTGGGCATGGGCACCCTGGAAAGCCTTCCAGCCCTTCTGGGCTCAACCACCTGTGCAGGTGGCTCTGCCTCGCCAGGGGCTAGGAGCTGTGCCACCAGAGATGTGATGAGGGACAGTGTCCTGGGGAGGGTGGGATTTGGACAGGGTACAGTCTATTGGCTATCCCAACAAGGGCTCCTCCTGGGCATGGTATGTGTGAGCACTCGCCTGGTGAGCACTACTGCCTTGTGGCACCAGGTCTGGGGGTGTCAGTGGGGTGTTGCTTCGGGACATCGTTCAGACCCGGGCGGGCATCCGGCCCTGGAGCTCCCGTGCACACGGATGCCGCTCCGCATCCCGCAGGGAGCTGGCCCGGCAGGTCCGGTTCAGTGGGGGGTGAGCTTGGGACAGGAGGCATTTCTGCATCCGCTGCCAGCTCCCACTGTTTGCTCTTTTCCCTTCCTCTCCGCTCGCCGTGGAGCAGCATGAGTTTGGCTGCGTACCACGGGAATGTCACCAAGCCGCACGCGTTGGCAGTGAGCAGTCTGGTGCCCGCGGCCGGCGGGTCGCGGCGCTTGTTTGTAGCCAGCAGTATAAGGTACCGGCACTGTGGCACAGCGGCTCTGGAGGGCGGGTTGAGGAGCTGTCAGGATCAGTCTCGGCCCCAAGTTCACCACGCTCACCCTGTGGCGTGCTCGGTGCTCCGGACCGGCGGCGGTTGCCGCTGTGCCTGTATCTGTTGCCATGGCTGCTCTGCTGATGGCGCATCGCCCGCTGCTGCCATTACATCATTCCTGCCATAGCTCCACGCTGGCAGAGAGGGTCCGAGCAGCTCCAGCCGCGTTCCCGGCATCTCCCATGCGTGGGGAGCGAGCCTGAGAGGGAAAAGTTTTGCGGTGAATTTGAGCGAGAGGCGCCGTCTCACGGGAGCTTCAGCCTGGATTGAAACAGCTCCGATGGCACTGTCAAATATCTCCCTGCGGATTCGGGATGCCTGGGCTGTGGGTGAGTAGGGGTGTTGGTGTGGAGAGGCGGTGACTTGGGAAGTGCTGAGGGGTTGGGGGTTCTGCAGGGATGCTTTTCCTGCAGGAGAGAGTGGAGTTCAGCTCCCAGGGTGAACTCCCCTGGAATTCAACCCTGGTCCTTGTGTACTTGCCGTGGCCATGACACCCCAAGCCTGGACACTGGGTCACACTGAGCAGGACTGGGAGGCTGCAGCATCTGTTGCAGCTGATGGTGCTGGCTGTCTGGGAACATCCCAGCTGGATGCTGTCCATCCCTGTGTGTATCGGTAGGCAGAGCAGGGTATGCTGCCTGCTGCTCTCCGTAAGCCCTGGGATCAGGAGGTGACCTGGTGCCAGCAGGGAGGAAGGTGAACCTCACCACCAGCTGTGCCTCAGTTTCCCTCAGCACTGAGACTGGGCAGACTCAGGTCGAGACTGCTGGGGGTGGTGGGATGGAGCTGTCTCTCTGGCTCTGTTCTCCTGGGATGCCATTTATCTCCCACAGGCATTTGCCATGGGGATGGGACCCCTCAGAGGCATTTTGTTTTCTGATCCTGCCACTGATAAGTGTGGCAGGGCATCGGCTCAGCTCAGCTGGACCATTCTCACCAGCTGCCGTGTCCTACCACTGGACAATCCTGCCTGACTGAGGTGTCCCATGTCCATGGTTGGGGATGGCAGCTGGGCTTCCACAGACACTCCGAACCTACACTCGTGCTGATCCTGCACCAGGCTGCTCTCAAACACTGCCCATCCCTTGGGAGCACTGGTGGCAGTGCTGCTGGATCAGGGCTGCCAGCTCCTCGCTCCCCATCGCCAAGCTGTTGCATGGTGCTGGGCTCTGAGTGCTGCTCCCAAAACACCCTTGGAGCGGCTGCTCCCAGGGACCCAAAGCCAAAGCCTTGGAGTGCTACTCACTCTGACATGGAGCTGCCCTTGTGGTGCAAGTTTTGGGCACCTGGGTGCCAGGAGAACGCTTGGCTCAACCATCCTTGCCCCCACCTCTTCTCCTCCCCAGCTGGGGAGATGGACCCCACGATGCCCACGCCTCAGCAATGCCAGCACCTCAGCAATGCCTGCAACGCTGGCTGCGCCAGCTCAGGGCTACACTGCCTCACTCACGGTCCCAAAGGAGTGCGTGTTGGCAAAGAGGGGGAAGCTCTGTGGGACAGGACCCCCTATCATTGCCCGTTCCCCCTTTGCCTGGCCGAGGCTGCCCTCGCTGCAGGGCAGGGTGCTGGGCCCCTCTCTGGGTGCTGCCACACTTCCGCCACACCCAGGGCGGCCCCCAGTTTCGGCACTGTGGTTTGCCCACGTGGTCGGCGCCCAGGGGTGGGTGCTGGGGGTGCCCCGGCAGCAGGGCCGAGGTACAGAGGTGAGCTTCTGTACTCTGGGGAGGGCAGCGGGAGTTCGGGCAGGTGGAGGGGGCAGCAGGGGGTTGTGCTTTGCCTGTACCCAAGTCCTGGTGGGACACCCTGTAGCTGCTTTGGGGGTGGCAGGGGTAGTGGGGGTGGCTGTGGGGGGTGTGTGGGCAGAAGCTGAGGAGCATCAGCTGTGCCAAGGCTGTGGATTGGGGTTGTGCAAGCCAGNACAGCAGGTTGGGGGGCTGGGGTCTCCAGAGGTGAAGGTGTGGTCCCTGCCCCTGGCCATGTGGGTCAGGTCTTTGGGGAGATGCCCAACCTTGCCTTTTGCCCAGCACACACATGCACACATGTGCCCCAACACCTCTTGGTTGATATGGAAACGAGTCAAATTATTTAGAGGAGAAAGAAGGAAAGGAAAAAAAAAAAAAAGGGAAAAAAACCCTGGTGTTAAGGCCCGTTGTTATGGAAACACAAATTATAAAAGTAACTAGGCTGGGGACGTGGCACCTTGCTTCAGGGTGCTGGGTGTTGTGCGGGTTCCATCAGCTGGGGGAAGGGTGGGGCAAGAGGGCACCCAGGGGCAGGAGATACTGTAGACAAGAGGGCATCCAGGAGTAGGATGGCACCATGGCCAGGAGGGCCCAATAGGCAGAAGGGCATTTGGGGGCAGGAGGGCATCCAGGGACAGCAGAGGGGATTCTTGTGATGCAGTGTGGGTGAGCTGGGGCATGGCTGCCTGACCACCACAGGCAGAGGGGGACATGGCTTGTCCTTGGGGTCCCAGCCCTACTTTGGGGCCGCTCCCCTTCCCAGGTGAGTGGGATTGCTGGTACTGCCTTGGCAGGGGCCTGGCACAGAGCAGGGTTTGGCAGCGGGGCAGTCACGTGTTCCTGGGGATGGGCATTCCATAGCACCATGCTGTGGGTGGCAGAGGGGAACTGTTTGTCATATGCTGGTAATTAGAACGCCTCAACTTGATGGAGATGGGGACAGGGACCAGGCAGCGCAGGATGAGCCCTAAATCCCCAGGGATGAGACTGGCCATCCATATCCCTGTATAAAGCTCACAGAGACCTGTTCTGTGCCTGGCTGGGGCGTGGATGTCCTCGGAGCCAGTGTGCCAGTGGTGGCACTCCCTCGGCTCCATGCTGTGTAGCAAACCCACATCCGCTCAGAGTGGCAGTGCCGGGGATGAAGTGTTCCCATGGCAAAGCCTGTTTGCCAGAGCAACACTCAGTTCCCCACTGGGCCAGCTCACCAGCAAGCCCAGATCCTTCTCCCAGGAACTTTTCCACCCCTAAGGTTGTTTCAGAGTGTCTGGGTAGTCCCACAGAGCTTTCCTTCCCTGGAGAGGCTGGGGGGATGTCCACATGGGGACAGGGAACATGAGCCCTGAGCTCCCTGAACCCAGGGCAATGGAAGGGATAGGTCCCCTTGCTCCCTGCTTTCAGTTGCAACTTCTGCTCCTCTGCAGCCGGGATGTTGCTCCGCTGGAGTGTGCAGCGTTTCCTGCGCCCGGGTGCGGCTGGGCATGGGTGGCAGGGCTGGCTTCCTTCCCCAATTTTACCCAGCTCCCTTATTGGCAGCCCCAAGGGGCAGTGTCCAGCCCCCAAAGTGGTGGCAGCAGGGACTGGTCCCAGTGGGCAGCAGCCTGCCAGGGTAGGACACAGCCACATCCCAGTCCCTGTGTTCCTGGAAAGGTAGGGTGGGATGAGCGCTGTGCCAGTGTGGTGCTATCCAGTGGTGGCACCTGCAGGGAAGCCGCCCACCCACCTACCTCTGACCCTGCTCTCTCCCACCTGCAGCCACTTCTAACCTGGACCTTGAGAGCAAGAAAGCCGCCCCTGCCAAGCTGCCATGGCAGCAGCCCGTGAACGTCTTCCTGGCAGCCGGGCGCCCACCGGGCATGGAGCAGCTGCACCAGGAGGCCCAGCTCAACCTCCAGAGCTTGCTGCAAGGTAGCAGGGAGAGGGGCCAGGGTGGGCTGGGTGAGGGTGGTGCATGGGTGCTGCCCTGGCTACATGATCGCTGTGAAACAGTGATCTTATCTGGCATGCACTTGTCCAAGTCGCTCCTCGGACCTCACCAGGCTGTAGAAGTTGGGTCCCGAAGGGTCCCAGCCTCCAGCAGCTCCTCGCTGTTCTCTGCTTCCAAATCATTACTGCAAGTGCCAAAGCAACTGGGGCCAGGACCGCCCGCTGGGGCTTCTGAGGCCACTGGGGCCACCAGGTCACCCACAAGCCCCACCACAGTGCAGTTCTGCTCATGAGGGCCTCGGGAAACTGCCACCAATCTGCCTAACTGGATCAATGTGGCCAGTGGTTTTGTTTTCTTCCAATCTCTGGCCCCGGCCGTCACGCGGCCCTGGCTCGGATGCTCCGCAGGCATCGATGAGATCAGCAGCCCGGCCATCCCCCAGCTTGTAATCTCATTAAGTCAGCCTGAGCAGCCCTGCTTTCCACCAGTCCACAGCCACTAGCATTAATTAGCTCAACAATTACAGGATGAGGACACACTGAGTTCCTGGCTGTCCCCAGTGGGGCTCTGCTTCCCAGCAGGACCCACCACATCCCCTGGCAGGCCCCTGGGAGAAGTGGGGCCAGCTGCTGGAATCTTCGTGCTGCTTCAGCCCCCCGCCCAGACTATCCTTGGGATCTCCCTTCCCCAACTTCTGAGCTGCCTGTCCTGAGCAGGGATTCCCAGCCAGGCTGGTAACAGCCAGAGAGGACAGTCACCCCTCTCTTTATGTGCCCCCTGCCATGGGAGCCAACAGCCGGAGCAGGGTCCCAGGTGTCCTTTTTCCTACAGAGGAGTATGAAGAGCAGTGCACCGAGAGCAGGGTCACTGGGCAGACCTTCCGCACCGCTGGTCACCCTGACACCCCCCCTGAACCGTCACCCCGGCCCCCACCTGCCAAGCATCTTGAGTTCGTGCTTATGGTGAGTGCTGGGGTATGGGGGTGGGCAGTGAGCCCCCATTTGTGTCCCTCCCTCGTCCCTTTGGTGGCTGATGTGCCTTTCCCTCCCTTTCCCCCTGCAGCCCCCGAGCCGGCGAGCTGCCGAAGAGGAGAGCACCAGTAGCACCCCTCTCAGTGCTCGCCCCCCTGACACCTCCCTGAGCCTCCCCACCAGCCCGGACAAGCAGCCCCCCTGGCCCAGGGCCTTTCCCCTGCCCCCCGTGGAGGAGAAGCAGTGGCACCAGCCCGGCACCATCCAGACCAACATCGTCCCCATTAATGTCTCAGGTAGGGCAGCACCCTGCAGTGCAACAGGGGGGACACAGGGTGAGGGCAGAGATGTGCCCCAGCAGCCTGCTGGGGTGGGGTATGGGGTGGTGGGAGTGGGCTGGGATTATGAGCTGTGTCCCTGGGGGTCAGGTGGGCACCAAGGCAGAGAGGGGACAGCAGGACCATGCTGGCACCCATCATTCCCAGCCATCTCTCATGCCATCCACAACTTTGGTCCACTGGCCATGCTTCTGGCAGGTCTCACATCCCTGCTGTGCTGCCCAGCCAGCCAGATCCGTTGTCACCTGGGCTCTTGTCGCACACCATGCACCCAGCCTGTCTCACCTTTGTCACCTCTCTGTCCGTCTGTTTGTCCTCCTGGGGCTGCAGCTCCCAGCAGTGTGGTTCTGCCTGGTCCTTGCAGACACAACTGCCATGCTCTGCCCCAGGTCAGAGTCTGGGGCTGGTGGCTGGGTGAGGTGCCCCTTCTAAAGGGCAGAGGTGTCTATCTGTCCTTTACCTCCATCAGGAAGAGCTATGCCCGGGCCACACTGGTTCCTTTCCCCTCCATGCTTCATGTCCACATGCCCAGTGTGGCTCAGCACTGTGGTGCAGGGTCCAGCCTCACCAGTGCCTGTCACGCAGCGAGGGTCCAGTCTCAGCAGCTCTCCATCCATCCCACCTCCATCTGCAGCATCTCCTGCAGTGCCTTCATCTCCCCTGCACTCACCCCGCATGGCTCACACCGTCCTCCTGCCATCCCACGCTCCAGCCTGTGTCACCATCCCAGGCTGGGGACACGCAGGGGACATGGGTGATGGAGGGGGCGGAGCCCCCGCCCCGGCAGCGCCTCGCAGCACCGCGGTGTACCGCTGTTTGTTTTGGCTACAGGGCAGCACTTTGCTAGGCTCGCGAGTGCTCGTCACTCCCTGTTTAACACAGAGACCGCGATGAACCCAAAGTCCACCCTGCGGCGTAGACGGACCATTATTGGATTCCCTAACCTGTCCCTGCGAGACCAAGGTGACGGCAAGAATCACGCAGGCAGCACCCGGGCAGGGCTGGCACCTCCCCAGAGCTGCCCTGATGGGGGGCAGAGCCGCTCCAGGGGCTGGCAGCCAGCCCAGGCACAGATGGGCTCCCGGGGATGCCCCGGCCATGGGGAGGTGCAGGCACCACACTGGCTCTGTGCCCTCCTGTGGCACTGGAGTGCTGGGCACACTGGTGACACCAGGCTGGCCTGGACCTGGCATGGCACTGGGGACAGCCCCCTCACCCCAAGTCAGGATCCTGACACAGAAGTTATCCAGCCTTGGCTCCAGCAGCTCTGGCCCTGCACCCACCTTCCCCAGTGTGGGCAGACTCTGTGCACAGGGTGCCAGGGCTGTGGGGCACACCCCTGCCCAGGTCTTGCTGGGGCTGGCGAGCTGGCTGCACCAGGGCTGAGGGTGTGTGTGGCTGAGGGAGCCTGCAGTGCCCCTGGGCTGGCGTTGGACCCATGAGGACAGCAGCCACTGTGGCTTAGGGGCTCTGTCCTGCTGTCCCCTATGGAAGGTGTTGAAAAATCAGTCAGCCTCTCCTTGGAGGCAACTCGGGACAGGGAGGAACCATGGCCTCAGCTGCTCTAAGGCAGTTATCACCGAGTAGGAGGAAGGTTTCTCCCCATGTCAGCAATCAGACCATCAACAGGTTGTCATGGCGCCTCCCTCAGAGTTGGTTAGACCTCAGCTCACCGTAGCCTTGAGCATCCTGGTCTGCTGGGGGTGCTTGGAGCGGGGTCCCTGTCTCCTTCCCCACCCTGGCTGTGCCAAGGTGGCACTGAGAGACACCTCAGGGCTCCCAGGTCCTTCCCCATCACTGGTGTGCTGTGATGGTGTGGCACTGTGAGCCACCATGTCCCTCCCCATCCCAGCTGGCAATGCCTGGCCTGGCTCCTCTTGGTCCCCATCTGTGTCCCCACCATCAAGCAGCACCGCAGCAGCACTTTGATTGCTGTGGGGCTGATGATCCCACGGATAGAGCCTCCTGCCATGGCTGCTGAGTTGCCCATGGCAGATTCAAGATAATAGATCCCAGACTCAAGGGTTAGCCCTGCTGGGTTATGGCCATGCTGATACAGGTGGGAGGAGAGCACCTGGTAACAGGGTGACAACCCCTCCTCCCCACTCGCCCAAACATATTTCATGCCTGGGCAGAGATGCAGCCCCGAGACTGGCCACGGGACCAGTCCTGGCCCCTGGCATGTGGAGCAGGACCATGACCCTGAGAGTGAGGCAGGGCAATGCTCACGAGGCTGTGTCTCTCCTCACAGGCAGCGCCAACGGCCCCACAACCAGCACACATGCGCCCATCGCCGAGTCCCTCTCCTGCAGCTTTGTGCCTGAAGCCACAAGTGGGGGAACAGCACCCCAGGAGATCGGCTCCCACCAGCCCCTCTCAGCCCCACTAAGGAAGACCTTCAGTGACCTCGGGGCCCGCTGCTGCCAGCCACCTGCTGCCATGGATGGGGCAGCCACCCCCTGTGCCAGCACCTGCAATGGGATGCAGGGGACCCCTTTCTCCCCACCCTGGAGCGCCCTGGGCTATGGGAGCCCCCCCAGCCCCACCACTGGCCTGGGAAAGGGGCCCACCTGCACCTCACCGGGTGGCTCCATCCCATCACCCAGCCCAGGCTCGCCCGCCGCTGCCACCCCCTCCTTCTTCATCGCCACGGAAGAGCGCGTGGGCAGCAACGGGCCCAGCTTCTTCTCCGGCCCAGTGCCTGCATCCCCCCTCACCTCTGGGTGCATGCAAGAAGCCAAGGGGAACTTCTTGCCAGGAAGCCAAGAGGAGCCGGAGGCAGCGGCAGGGCCGGCGCGGCTGGAGGTGGAGCGGGCAGGGTGCCGGTTCCGCGAGCGGTCACTGTCAGTGCCCACGGACTCAGGGTCCCTCTGCTCCATGGACATTGCGTACACTGAGACACGTCGGGGCAGTGCCAACTATGCCCTGGGCTACCCCAGCGCCAGCTCTGAGGGCAGCACCAGCACTGACAACATCTCACTGGGGCTGGAGCCCGAGGGCCAGCGGCGGCGGCGCTCCAAGAGCATCTCCCTGAAGAAGGCCAAGAAGAAGCCGTCACCACCCACACGCAGCGTCTCCCTGATCAAAGAGGGGCAGGACGATGACGTGGGGCTCAGTGCAGCACTGCCCAAGGACCAGCGGCCCAAGAGCCTGTGCATCCCACCAGAGCTCCAGGGCCACCGTTTGGTGCATGCTGACCCTCAGGGGAGTGCAGGGAGGGGGCCTGACGGCACAGCTGCCCCCCACCAGTGGCATCTCGCAGACTGGAAAGGTGGCAGTGATCCCTACCAATCCCTCTCCAGCTCAAGCACAACCACGGGAACCACGGCCATCGAGTGCACCAAGACACGGGGCAGCTCCGAGTCCCTTGTGTCCCCTTCCATCTCCAGGGCCACAACACCCTCACAGCTCTCTGCCGAGGCAGACCTCAAGACCTCCTCTCCAGGCAGGCCCACAGGACTGATGTCCCCATCCAGTGGGTACTCCAGTCAGTCAGAGACCCCGACCCCCACTGTTCCCACCTCTGCCATCATGGGGCACTCCCCGCACCAGGTGCGGGTGAGGCCACTGGTCCCTGAAAGGAAGTCCTCACTGCCCCCCATATCCCCCATGGAGAGGAGCCCCAAGGGCAGGCTGTCCTTTGACCTCCCCATGACTCCACCTGCCCACCTCGACCTCTCGGGGCTGAAGATCTCCCTGAAGGGGAAGACGAAGGTCAGTCGGCACCACTCTGACTCCACCTTTGGCACCAAGCTGGCCCAGAAGACCAGTCCCATCATGCCCATCATGCCAGTAGTGACACAGTCTGACCTCCAGTCTGTCCGCCTCCGCTCCGTCAGCCGCTCGGAGCCAGAGGACAATGCCGACGGCCCGGAGCATGTGGAGGAGCCAGTGCGTGGCCCTTGCCCAGGGCCAGAGAGGAAGGTGAAGCCGCCTGTGGCAGAGAAGCCACCTCTGGCCAAGCGCCCTCCATGCATCCTGCCCAAACCCCCAGCTCTGCGGGAGGAGGGTCCCCTGTCCTCCATGTCCCCACCAGGCCCTGCTGCCAAGGAGAAGGGGCTGCCACAGGACGGCTTCGTGGTGCTGCGGAGAGGGGAGCTGAGGAGGGGTCTGGGGGAGCCCCCCTTGTCCCTGACCCCAGCAGGACCCCGTCGGCTCTCGCAGGGCAGCCTGGAGGAGCTGCAGCCGGAGCGGAGCGGTGCCGCCGACAGGGAGCGGAGGAAGGCCAAGGTGCCCCCACCAGTGCCCAAAAAGCCCAGCGTGCTGTATCTGCCGCTCATGCCAGCCCCAGCACAGCTGGGAGCCAGCATGGGGGACCCACCACCCACCCCCAGCCCCATCATCACACTGGATGCTGACCCCACCTGCTATGACCCTGACGCTGAGGATCCACCATCTCCCAAGGCTGTGGGCACCGTGCAAGCCAACAACCCTGCCTCGGAGCAAGGTGAGAGTCTCCCCATCCCTATGGTGGGATCACCTCAGGGACAGGGGTGTCCCCCCATGCTGCAAAGGGGCTCAATGCCATCTTTTCCTCCCCGCCCACAGGCAGCTCGGCCGAGGCCAGCACAGAGGAGAAGAGCTTTGCCAGTGACAAGACAGCTGAGTCCATTGTGGAGGAGGATGATGAGGTGTTCACGACATCCCGCACCACAGAGGATCTCTTCACAGTGATCCACAGGTAAGGCTGGTGCATGGCACTGGGGGTGCAGAGCCCCTGTACCCACTGCATCCTGCCACAGGCACAGCACCGGGTGCAGGGTCCCCCTGACACAACACCTCAGTTTTCCGTGATGGGGCTGATGGTTACACTTGGGGCAGCCCAGCTGGTGCTGCCTTGAGTGCTTCAGAGCACTGCCAGGCTGGGTCACCAGCTTGCAGCGGTGGGTCCAGGTTGGTCCTGCCATGAGCATGACCTGCCATGCTTGTGTGGTCACCTTGCCCCAGCAAAGCAGGCACAGCCAGCTCTGGGCACCACCATGCCCCTTGCTGGGGATCTCACCCCAGCCGAGGGCTGCTCCCACCCATGTCCCTTTGGTGCCTAGGTCGAAGAGGAAGGTCTTGGGCAGGAAAGAACCTGGTGATACCTTCAGCAGCCGACCCACCTCTCACTCGCCCGTAAAGACTTCAGGCTCCCCGACCAGTGAGTCCCCGGCAGCAGCGGGCAGCAGTGGGAAGTCTTCCAGCAGGAACGAGGATTTTAAAGCCCTGCTTCAGAAGAAGAGCAGCAAAACCAGCCCCGGTACCCGGCCGTCTGCCGCTGAACTGCTCAAGACCACAAACCCACTGGCCCGGAGGGTCATCACAGAGTTTGCCCCCGAGCTGGACAGTGCAAACAGCCCCAGAAGCCAGCCCTGACCACACAGGGGCCCCTCCAGCTGGAGGGGTGGTGATGGCTGTGGAGGGAGCGCTGCTGCGAGGGGCTGTTCTGGCTGCCGGGGTCCCCTATGTCCTGCCAGGGGGTTCTGCTTCTGTTTCTTACTTGGAGAGCTGCTGGTGGAGAGGCAGTGGCTGGAGCCCAAGCCCCCATGTCTCTGGGCCCTTCCCAGGAGGGAAGAGGCATCACGGTGGCTGGGACTGGCCCTGGTTGAGCAGCTCCTGGGATTGAAGATGCCCATCCTGGAAGCAGAGTGGGACCACAGCCCCTGGCGTCACCCTGTGCCTGCAGCAAAGCAGTTTGAGACTCTTTGGTCCCTTCGGCATGTGGTACTTTAAACAGCTTTTCTAATGCACAGTGGTGGTGATGTTTGATTCTCTTCCCTTTGACATTGTACCTTGAGTTTCCCATGCAGAGATCCGCTGGTTGAGTTCGGCTGGACACACGGATGCACTTTGGGAAGACGCCAGCGGTTCAGCTGGATCTGCGGTTGCTTTTGAAGAGTCACAGGAGATTCCCCCTCATCTCCCTGAGCACCATCCCTGCCACACGGGGAACTGGCACCCGGCGTCTGCAGCCAGCGCCACCACCTCAAGCCAAAACCCCACCCCTCGAAAGCCCCCAAAATGCTGCATTTTGGAGCTCCTCAGCTCTCAGTCCAAAAGCAAACCCCAGGGTCACCTCCGCCACCAGCCCTGCCGGCTGCACCACACAGAGGTTGTGGCACTTGCCCCACTCCCTGCCAGCTCCCTGCACCGGGGGTCCTGCACCCGGCTGCCGACTTCAGGTGACAGGAATGCGGGTGGCCCTCCACCACAGGAAGGAAATGGGAAGGAAGTTCATCCCCAGCTCTGCCTCCTGCATCCTAGCCCTAAACCTAGTGGACCCTGCAACAGCTCCTGCTGCCCCAGCCACTGGATACCCTGGGATGCCACCGAGGTGGTGGCTTGAATCCAGGTGGTTGTCACCTGAGTCACGTCCCCAGTGACTCCTGGAGTTCCCTCAGGGTTGCCCACTGCTCACCACCTCCCCAGCTCACCCTTGCCCACCGGCTGCTGGGGAGCTAAGCAAGGCCAAGCAGGACACACACCACCATGGCATGTGCACAGGAGGGTTTGCACATCCCTGGGTGGGATTTGCCCCAGCTGCTTATTCCTGGCCTGGCTCCAGCATGGGAGCCCCAGCTGCCAGTGACAGAGGCCGCGGTGAGGCGCACAAAGGCAGGGACAGCCACTGGGACCAGGGCAGGGCGGGGAGGAAAAGCCAGCTCCAAGCATGAGCAGAGCCACGCACCCGGAGCAACAGGAAGGGCCAGGCTGTGCCTGACAAGGAAACAGGCTGTTTAGGGAAATTTCCACTTTATTTCTGCGCACTCCAGCCCTTCTGTGCCGGGGGGAGTGGTGTGGTAGGTCCGGGTGGCAGTGGGGCACCATGGCAGCCCTTCAGCTGCTGCTCCGAGCGGCCAGCAGGTTCTGCATCCCCGGGGAGCACAGCCTGGGCAAACACCTCCCTGTCCTCCCTCCCACCCTGGATCTGACCACACAGGGGTTCCAGTTGGTTCCTCCCTGCCTCCCTCACAGTACTTGCCCATTGCTTTCTTCCTTCTCCCATGGCTGCAGATTTAAGCCTGTAATTAAGATCCAGGCTGAGAAACTCAGGAAAAAAAAAAAAGAAAAAGCCCACAAAAAAAGCTCTAATGAATGTCCACGCTTTGCCCCCATCCCATGACCCCACCTGGTGGCAGAGCTCTGGCATGGGGTGGGGCCGGAGCAGGGATCGGGAAGCTCTGGGGACGGGTACATTTTGCACATGACTGCTCAGGAAACCAGGAATGGAGCCGGCAAAGGGGACTGGGGGCAAGCACGGGGCAGGGATGCCCCTGCAATACCCCCAGCACTGCTGGCAGCCAGAGTGGATGATGCTGCTGCGGAGAAATATCTGGATGGGCCAGGGTGAATCTTGGCTGCTGGGCCAGGGGTCGACTGTGGGACAGAGATTGGCCATGGAATGGAGATTGGCTGTTGGATGGAGATCGGCCGTGGGATGGGAAATGGCCATGGAATGGAGATCGTAATTTTCGTGGCCAGAGGCATGGGCTCTTTTGGGCTGAGTGCTCGTCCCTGGCCACTCGCTCCCTGCTCCCTCTGGCTGCGGCTGTCCCACTGGGAAGGCAGTGGGGTCCCGGAAAGAGCCCGGCCGACGGGACAGCCCTGCCGCGGGGTGGGGGCCGCCAAGGTGCCAACTATGGAATGTTGTACTTTTTATCTCGCCAGCTTGGTAAAGTGCTCCCTGCTGCCTGCGTGTGCCTGTGCTTCCTGGGGCTGCCGAGGGACAGGGATGGGTGCGGGGTGGGGAGAGAGGGGGCAACCCCCGGAACACCCCTCGGGTGGCCCGAGGGGACACCGGCCCCGCCCGCGGGGGCCTCTCACGGTGTCTGCAACGCACTCGTGTGTCCCCAGTGGCTTTGGGGGGGCGTAGGGACACTGTGGGGTGTCGGGGACAGGCCATGGTGGGGGTTGGGGATGGTGTGAGAGGCTGGGAATGGATTTTTTTTTTCCCTGGGGGCAGGTGGGATGGGTGAGGGGAGAGCTCAAGGTGCCAGGGACAGCCCCGGCATTGGAGAACTGGGGACGTGCCACGGTGGATGCTGGGAACGGCGAGGGTGGTGGCGGTGGAGTTCTGGGGGCAGGTGGAATGGGCGCTGGGGTCAACCCTGAGAGCTGGGGACAGCCCGGCGTGCGCACCGGGGACATGCCAGGGTGAGCGCTGGGGACAGCCCGGCGTGCGCTCCGGGGACGTGCCAGGGTGAGCGCTGGGGACAGCCCGGCGTGCGCTCCGGGGACGTGCCAGGGTGAGCGCTGGGGACAGCGCCGGGCGCGGCCCTGGGCACCTCCGGCAGCGCGGGGCCCTCGCGGCGGGGCTGGGCCGGAGGGGCGGGGCGGGGGCTCATGGCGGCAACATGGCGCCCAAAGCGAAAGGCGGCGGCAAAGGAGGCGGCAAAGCCGGCAAGGGTGAGGGGGCGAGGGCGGCATCGGGACGGGCTGCGAGGGGCTCGGGGGCGGTGCTGGGGCCGCAGCGGCACCGGAACGGGAGGGGGAGACCGGGGCCGGCGGGAGCCGGGGCGGCACCGGGACAGGACGGGTGGGGGGGACCGGTGCCGCGCCGATCTCAGGGCGCTGCGTTCACAGGCGGCGACAGCGGCGGCAGCAGCAGCGATGGCAAAGCGCAGGGCCCGAAGGGAGGCGGCAGCGCCGTGAAGGTGAGCGCGGGGGCCGGGCGAGATGGGGGGGAGTTCCCCGCTCCTCCCCAGCACTCGGGCGCTGGTCCCGCTCGCCACAACCCCGCTCCGCTCGCCCTTCCCAGGTCCGACACATCCTGTGCGAGAAGCACGGTAAGGCCATGGAGGCCATGGAGAAGCTGAAGTCCGGGCAGCGCTTCAGCGAGGTGGCGGCGCAGTACAGCGAGGACAAGGCCCGGCAAGGGGTGGGTGCTGCACCCGGGGCAGGGCGGTGTGGCTGGGCAGCGCCTGCGGGAGCCGGGGCCCTGCCCGTCACCGCTGCCAGCACAGACACGTCCTGTCCCACATACACGTCGCCCACTCTCCCCCCTGCACTGAATGTCTCAAAGCTTAACCCCGATGGTTCTTTCCTGCAGGGGGACCTGGGCTGGATGAGCAGAGGCTCCATGGTGGGACCATTCCAGGAGGCAGCGTTTGCACTGCCTGTGAGCAGCATGGACAAGCCCGTGTACACAGACCCTCCTGTCAAGACCAAGTTCGGGTACCACATTATCATGGTGGAAGGCAGGAAATAAAATGTGAATGACCATGACCTTGTTGACTGCTTGAATCCCGAGAGCTTCCCAGACACCTTGGCCTTGGAGCGAGTCAAGCACAACCAGCAGCATGCCTGGAGGCTGTCCCTGACACTGTGCTGGCAGAGCAGGGCCCTGCTTTGAGAGATAAAGTGTCCCTGGAAAGGGCAAGACAAGAGCCTTTTGCTGTTGTTGAAGTCTGTGTTGCCTGGCAGGCTGACCTTGTGCTTCTCCCATTGTGGAGACAGTGGTCTGTCCGCAGTAAAACTCAGGCTTTTATCTGCCAACAGAAATGATACAGAAAGGGCCAGAGGGGTCCCCAGGGCTTGGTCTCCATCCCTGTCCTTCCCAGGAGGGTGCAGACAGCTCCCATGGTACAGCTAGTGCTCCAGGACTGGGGGACAATCCCTCTGGCAGAGGGTAGGTGACACCAGAGCTGGCCCTGGGCAGTGGGTCAGGCCAGGCAGTAGCAAGGAAGAGAGCTGGGGGAAGGAGGAGCCCTCCTGAGCACAGACTGAGATGTACCTAAAGCTACACCTTGCCCACTCAAAGCTGGGGAAGAAATTGGATAACTCAGGTTTGAAAAAGAAAAAAGCCATTCAACATTTGTGTCCCAGCTTCCTGTACTCCCCTGCACTGGGCTTGGGGTGCAGGTGGGGCAGCACAGCAGGTTCCTGCCATGTCAGGGATATATCCCAGTGCCATGATCCCCTTCCTGCCCACAGAGCCCCAAGGCCAGCCACAGCTCCAGCAACAGGCACTGGCTTTGTTCACAGGTGAGCACTGTGCACAGAGCTCAGACAGGAGGAAGAAACATCAAAGAAAAAAAAAGGTCCTTCCCAAGATCCCACAGAAGGAAGAGGTGAGGTAAAACCTGGGCAGGTCCTCCTCCCTCCCCTTTCAGGGTGTTGGTTTTGCTCAGAGCATGGAAAGCTCAAGAGGCCAATGAATGACTGCAAAGCTGCACTTCATTAATATTTTGGTATGAAGGCTGCCCAGAGCTGAAATGGCCCCATTTAATGGTGCTCCATTAATAAACCACTTGTTTCTAGGCTTTGTTCTATTAACAAAAGCACACTGGCACAGCTTCTGCACCAGCAGGATTAGTTTTGTGTTAGTTTTGGCTCCTGGTACAAAGGATTCCTCTCCCAAAACTGCACAGCTCAGCCAGGTGTGAAGTGTCCTGTGCTATCACACAGTATCATGGCAGGTAGCCATGCCAGCCCCTAAACATGGCACAAGGAAACATCCAAATCCACTGCTGTGTTGTCACCAGGTGGGACTGGCAGAAGTCAGTGATGTGCACGCCAGGCTGAGGTTCTGTCAGTGAGGGGCAGAGGGGCAGGGCAGAGGGGCAGAGCACTGCTGAAAGCCAGAACCAGGGGGTTCTGAGCTGCGTGTTCATGGGATCAAGGTACCCTGAGCCCGTTCACTGACAACACCGAGGTGTGTGGTGCAGTCACATGCTGGAGGGGAGGGATGGATCCAGAAGGACCTGGACAGGCTGGAGAAGTGGGACTGCAAACCTCATGAGGTTCAACAAAATGAAGTACAAGGTCTTGCACTCGGGTCAATGCAATGCCAGGCACACCTGCAGGTTGGGCAAGAAGGGATTGAGAGCAGCCCTGGGAGGAGGGCTTAGGGGTGATGTTTGATGAAAAACTCACTCCAAGTCAGCAGTGAGTGCTCACAGCCCAGAAACCCACCATGTCCTGGGGCTGCATCCAAAGGAGAGCGGGCAACAGGTGAAGCAGAGGATTCTCCCTCTCTGCTCTCTTGAGACCCCACCTGGAATACTGTGCCCAGTTCTGATGCTCCCAACATAAGAAGGATGGAAGCGCAGAGGAGGCCACAAAGTTGGAAAGAGAACTGGAGCAACTCTAGTATGGAGACAGGCTGAGAGAGTTGGGACTGTTCAGCCTGGAGAAGAGAAGGTTGTGAGGAGACCTCAGCACCTTCTAGTCTGTGAAGGGGCCTACAGGGAAGCTGGAGAGGGACTCTTCATCAGGAACTGGAGTGACAGGACAAGTAAAAATGTGTTCAGACTGACAGTGGGTAGGGTTAGATGGGGTATTAGGGATAAATTCTTCCCTGTGAGGGTGGGGAGGCCCTGGCACAGGTTGCCCAGAGAATCTGTGGCTGCCCCATCCCTGGAAGTGTCCAAGGCCAGGTTGGACAGGGTTTGGAGCAACCTCGTCTAGTGGGAGGTGTTTAAGGTCCCTCCCAACCCAAACCATTCCATGATTCTCTGAACTACAAACCCTCTTCATGGCTTCATCGTGCCTACAGGACCTGAGAGATACTTAATCTACAGTTCAGCTGTGTGCAGGGAGAGGGTAAGAGGATTTCCTTACCAAAAAAAGCAGTTAAATCCAGTATCCCCTCCTGCTGCCTTTGGGCTTCTAGCCCCACACATACACACCTGTCAGGGAGTTCAGAGGGGCTGAACTACTTGCACCACCACACTGGGTGTTACACCTGGTGCCAAGCAGATGCTGTGCTGGCCTCCTCTGCTCCACTTCCTCCACTGTTTAGAGAAATTAGAGCAGCAAACAGCTTTTAAATCTGACTCCTCCACAGCCAATCCATTCTCAGACCACCTTACAACCAGGCTGCAAGAGCTGTTCTCTCCTTTGCAACAGCATCCAGCTCACCCAGATGGTGTGTGACCTTCAGGCACCCAAGTTGCTTTATTTCAAGCCAAGGAGGAAGAGAATCACAGCAGCCCGAGGTTGGGCTGTGCAGTGGCCATGGGACCACACTGTCCCCATCCTCTCAGGGGAGAGGAGTAACAGAACCTGGAGGGGCAAAAGGTGAAGCCAGAGCTGCCAGCTTAGAGAGGGGTTTAGACATGAACAACATCTTTTTATTAAATAATCAGATAGGAACTTGAGCTATTTTTACCTTTGTGAGCTGACTCCACAGTGAAGTTCCCTCCCCAGCACCTAACACGTGGATTCATGGACTGTTTCCTCACACAGGAGATGCTAAATTTGCTCAGTCACACGAGCGTGTGGCAGGCACCAGCCTGGAGCTGGCTCAGGGATCCTGGTGCCGTGGTGCAGACACGTGTTAATGAGGAACAGCCAGACTGGGCTCACAGAGCCACACCCTTCACTTCTGTGACAGCTGTCTGTACAAGTTTAGAGTAAGAAGCATAACTTCAGGATCTCCACTTTTTATGTCAAGAGCTCGCAGGAAGCAGTCCAATGCCTCCTGGAGTTTCCCATCATCCTGAAGTTTCTTCCCACTGTGTACCAAAGTGTCGTAATGTTCCACAGCAGGAGAGGAATTCTGACCAACCTCCTTTTCGGAGCTGCTTTTCTGGGTGAAGTAGTCGATCTGCTCACCTGACTGAAGCTCAGGGTCACCAGTAGATTCCTCCAGAGATGACTCTGTCTCCTCTGCCTCAGACTGCTCAGATTCCTCACTATCTACGTGGGAGGAGTCTTCACCTGTATAAAGCGTTTCTCCAGTAGGTTCTTCTTCCGTCTCAGCAGATTCCCCGGTGCACTCCTCAGCTTCTTCTTCCACAAGCTTGTCTTGCTCCTCATCAGTGTCATCATCACCTTCACCGGTGGTTCCCATGATTTCCCCAATATCCTCCACCTCATCCACTACTTTGTTGATGAACGAGCACCTGGAAGCATTAGACCTGTTACCACTGTTACTTAGTTGAGGAGAAAAGATGGCTCTAGCTCTGCTTCTGTCACATTTAGGGGTGGATGCGCTAATTCCTTCCAGAGGTTGGTGCCCAAGGCTGTCCAAGGGAGAGGAGGGCATTTGTTCAGGCTGCTCTTCACTCTCACTGTCTGAAACAATTCTGTTTAAGCGTTTCCTCCTACTAAAAGTAAAGAGACCACTGCTTTCCTCCAATGCTTCACTCTCTTGCAGGGAGGCATTTGGTTCTTTCTCATCTGCAGGACAGGGTTTGCCACAGTTACTGGTCTCACTCAGCCGACTTTTGTTTGGAGATTGACACAAACTTTCTGCCTGGAGTTGGAAGCTCTCCTTGGGGTGTTCCACTGACCCTTCCCTATTTGAGGCATCCTGCCATCCCTCTTCAGACTCTTCCAAGACCAGATTGAAGTCAGCTTGATCCTGGAGAGAAAGCACAGATGTATCCTCCAAGTTGTCTTCCAACACACGAGCCTTGCAGAGCCCACCATGGATTTCTGGTGGGACGTTGGAAAAGCTCAGCACTGCGGAAGCGGTAGCTGCCTCAGGAACATCCTTCTGCTCTGTCCCCAGGGCAGCGTGTGGGTCAAGTAACTGAACTGACATTTCTGCATCCCTATCAGGATTGTCAGCTGTGCCAGACTCATTGGAGGAATGCTGATGATGCCCAGACAGGGCATCAGCCAAGCTGTCTGAATTGACATGGGAATGCTGTTTCTCTTGGAGGCTCCGACTCTCTTTCTCAAGTGCAGGGGATGATGGTATAATGCTGGATTCAGGATTTTGTTCAGATTCTTGTATATCACCTTGTTCTGCTGCCTTGCTGATATTAAGCAGCTCTGTCTCCATACCGGACGCATCTTGTGGCGGTTTCTCTTCACTCAAGTCATCAATAGTTAGAGTTGTCATTTTGGAGCTCACATGAAGTACCTGGGCCTCCTCATCTTCTGTAAGGTCAATAAAATTGTCTTTTTCATGTGTATCAGCTACTGGTGGTGAAATAAAGTGATTTTTGTCATTCAACCCCGGAGACAACTTCTTGGGTCTAGAAACCAATCCCGGTGGTCTTTGCCACTTCTCTTCACAAGCACTTCTGATCCCCTCCATCCTCTGGTCTCTGAGCTGGGACTCCAGCTGGACCAGCTCATGGGCTTTCTGTACCCTCCGTTGGATGTACTCATGGGCTTCCTCGCTCTCCACTTGCTCCTCATGAGCAGTGTCCTTTGTGTAGATCAGGTCATGGTCAGAAATGCCAAACATTGCCAGCGAGTGCAGGTAAGCAATGTGCTCATCCAGCTGTGTGTCAGACTTCCTCTGCATGGCGTGCAGGGACTGCAGCTGGATCTGAGTCACAGACGTACGAGTATCTTCCAGCGTGAAGAGCTCCCTTAGTTCCTGTTTGGAGAAATAGCGGAACGGGTTCTTTTTGTCACCAGTGGTCTGTCTGATTAACGAATCCTTAAACACCTGCCGCCTGTATATCTTCTCCTCCACGGTGCCGCAGGTGATCAGCCTGTAAATCACTACGTTCTCTTTTTGCCCGATCCTGTAAGCTCTGTCCACAGCCTGAGCGTCAGTCGCTGGATTCCAGCTGGGATCAAAGATCACCACTCGGCTGGCTGCTGTCAAGGTTATGCCGACACCCCCGACCTGCGTGGTGAGCAGGAAGACAGAGTAGTCCGTGTTGCTCTGGAAGGCATTGATGCGCTTCTCCCGCTCCGTCAGGTGGGTCACCGTGCCATCAATGCGCAGGATCCGGAATTGTCGGCGAGACAGGACGAGCTCTATGATATCCAGCATCTTCCTCGACTGTGAGAACACCAGGGTTCGGTGTCCCTCTTCCCGCAGTCGTTCGAGCAGTCCCACAAGGAACTGCATCTTCCCAGACTCCTGGATCATGGTCTCATCAGAGAGATGATCTATTTTATTTGCACCTGAAAGCATATCTGCTTCGCTCCTATGATCCTGCTCGAAGTATTCCTGCTCTTCCAAGCCCAGCTGGATACAGGCTCTTGCAGACAGAAGCCTGGGGTGGTCACAGAGCTTCTTCAGGACTGTCAGCTCAGCCAAAGGTGATCGGGTTGTCATCAGCACTTCCTTCACATGATCCAGGCAGAGAAAGTTCCTGTATATTTCTTCCTGTACCGGTGCCAGATACACCCACACAACAAAGTCATTTTTCCTAGTGAGAGATGGCATGACAGGAGCCCTGTTCTCACTTGGATCCTCAGGAAGAGGAGCATCTGCTTTATCAGCAGAATAGTTTTTGATGTCTTCCTTAGTTCTTCTGAGGAAATAGGGCTTTATAATGGCCATGAGATTCTCTGATATCTTTAGCCCCAGCGCTTTCTCACCTGGAGTTGCATCTTTCTCCCTCCCCCTGGTAATGGGATTCTCGTATTCCATTTTAAAAGTTTTGGCTGTTCCCAGGAGGGAGCCTTGGCAGGCAAAGTCAAACAAGGACCACATTTCCCGCAGGTTGTTCTGCACGGGGGTGCCCGTGAGCAGGATGCGGTGCCGGGCCGGGATCGCGTACGCGCACTTGGTCGTCTTGTTTGATGAGCACTTGATCTTATGTGCTTCGTCAAGAATGACATAGTCCCAGACAAACTCCTCCTCGTGGCAGCTGGCCAGCTGCTTCCAGTTGTTAATGAGCATATTGTAGCTTGTGATGACGATGCCGTTCTTCCTCTGGACCCTCTCCAGGTTCCTGGTGCGCTCTGCCTTGCTGGTGCCGTGGAACTCCTTGACGCGCAGGCCGGGGGTCCAGTGAGTGAACTCAGCCAGCCAGCTGCTGACCAGGGTGGTAGGCATGATGAGCAAGACATGCTGGATGAGCTCAGCATCGAACATTCCCGAGAGGAAGGCAATGACCTGGATGGTCTTGCCCAGGCCCATGTCATCTGCCAGGATGCCTCCGGGCTTGCCCTCCCGGTGCAGGCGGTACAGGAATGACACGCCTTCCCGCTGGTGCTGGAACAGCTTCTTGTGCATCTCCCCGTAGAGCAGCAGGCCGCTGCCGCACACGTCCACGAAGCCTTCATCCTCCTCCTCCTCCTCCTGCTGCTCGGCCGCCGCCGCCAGCGCCTCCTCCACACGCTGCATGCGGNCGCCTCTTCCAGGTCCCCATCGCCCGCCGCCGCCTTCGCGCTGGTCACGAACCTGCGGGAGCCACCGTAAGCACCGCGCGCCCAGGCCCGGCCCGCACCCGGGGGAGGTTGGCCCGCCACCCCCACCCCCACCCCTGCTCTGGGGCCGCC
>VYXB01004378.1:27395-50825 GCA_013397135.1 Pachyramphus minor
CGCTGTGACTCTCGGGAGGCGAGCGTGCCTCCGGTGGGCTCCGCTCCTCCTCCGGCCATGCTTTCCCGGGGCTCCGCCGGCCGCTGGAGCCGCAGGGTTGGAGTCTGTGTGGTGCTGGATCTGCCCCGTGATAGGGAGAGTTGAACAGCTCTTTACTTCTCCCCGCGGGCACCCGCGTCCTGCGCGGTCCCACCTTTTTTGCCTTTTCCTCGTTCCTTCCCCGCCAGTGCAGCGATAGAAATAAAACATCGTGTCTATGTACACACGGCTCCCGCGGCTTTTTGTGTTTGTGTGAGCAGGGCGTTACTGCCGGGTTTTTACGAGCCTTTTTTTCTCTCTCTGCAGGATCATTATCCACTCACAGGAGAAAGAAAACTCCGATCCGGATTATATTCCCATCAACAGCCGCTTCAAGTGTGTTCAAGGTACTGACTGCTGGGGGGAGGGTGGGAATCCACTGCTGTTCGTCCACAAACCCAAATGCAGTGGTGTTTCCTGACCTGCCTCCTGAGCAGGTGTGGGTTGAATCCTTCCCTGTGAGACTGCAACTCACAGTTTATGGAATGCCCTTGTTCCTCATCCAAGTGGTTTGTCATTCCGTGTCAGCATGCAGTTGTGAGGAACTTGGCTGACTCCGGTGCATGGTGGGCTTGCAGGGGCTGGAATTTGGTGTCTAGTGGTGTCTGTCTCTCTGGCTTCTCCATCGTGTAAAGAGTTGGGAACTTTTGCCTGATTCCTGCATGTTCAGATCTAAATTGCCATAAGGTCTGGCAAGCTCTCAGCTCCCAGCAGTTGGATGGGGAAAGGCCTTGGCTTGGAAGAGCAAATCCTTGTCAGGAATAAAAGCGACTTTACGCAGATTGACTCATTCCCTTCTGTGCAGCTCCGTGAGGCTTTACCCCTGGTCTTGCTCTGTACAGAAGCTCTGAAGTTCTTTGTCAGGTTGGTCTTTCCCAAAGTGGCTGCACTGATGGGGAAAAACCATCCATGTGTGTGAGAACTCTGTGTTGGGAATCTCCCTGGAACACTTGGTAGGAGGTAAATGTCCAGGTTCTCTGTGCCAAAGCCGTTAGGAATGTACATATGTAAATTAGAGCTGTTTGTTCCTCTTTCAGGACTCCTTTGTGGTTTGTAGCAAGCAGTGTGATTATTTAGGTCCTCAATTACTTTAGCATCCAGCATGAGCTGTCCTGATCCTGTTTTTCTCTTTTCCAGAGGCAGAAGAAACTCTGCTGATTGATATAGCTGCAAACAGTAAGTTTTATAAGGGCAGTGGTGTGGCTGACCTGTAAAGGAACAGCTGCCTGGTGCTTGTTTCACCTTCCCAGTCTTCTCCCAGACTCTGTGTTTGTCCTCTGCTCAAGCAGGGTTTGTTTTCCCTCTGATGTTGTCATCTGGCTCTGCCAATACCAAGTCAGTTATTGCGACAGACAAGGCCTGAAATGCCAATGACTGAAACATTTGCAGTTGTTCTTACTGCTTTTAGAGCTCTTCTCTGATAGATTACAGTAGGAAGAAGGATTCCTAAAGCCAGGAGAACCTGCTGAGGATACCCCAAGCAGGGTGGGGGGATTTCAGAAGCACAGGGAGAGTAACTTAGGTGCAGGTTTCCATCAGAAACAGTATCTGGAAGTTGTGTGTAAAACCTGGTGACTGACTGTGAGGCAGCCTGGGCTGACTCTGTGAGTGTGTTTGAAGCAGGCTGCAAGGTCCGGATACAGGGCGACGAGACACCGGAGCGGCTCTTTGAGATCCCTGACGAGGAGCGCTGTTTGGGATTCCTGTCTGAAGTGCAGAGCATCCAGGAGGGTGAGCAGAGCTGCACCTCTGTGTGCGTGGAATCCTCTGGCTTGTCAGTAGTTTCTGACAGGGTGGGGTTTGTTCCAGCCCACCTGAAAGCTTCTCCTCCTGAACCCAAGGACGCAGCCATCTGGCATCAGGTGGAGAAGAGCCTCCCGGGTCTGTTGCAGGCGTCTCCTCCAGGTACAGTTGGCTTTGCTCAGGGGCATGTGCAGTGCTGGGGTGCTTGGGGTGGGACCTGGGTCTGACTCTGCCCTTGGCAGCCTGGCCTCTGCTCCCTGGTCTGTTCATTCCTTCCTGAGTGCTCTTTTCTGCCTTGGTTTGTGTGTAGTAAGCTCCCTGCTGCCTTGACTTGTGATTAGTGCCCCTTTCTCCCATTCCCTGTGTCACACAGCTAATACATTCCTGTTGTGACTTGGTTTTTTTTGCTTTCTGTGGAGTTACATTTTTTCCATCTTGATCAGAGCTGTTTCAGGTTGTTTCTCAGGGCACTGTGCTTGGATTTCTCATTACAGGAGCTCTGGGGTTTGAGGACGACTTCAACACTCTGAGCCTAGAAGAGAAAAGGAACATGCAAAACCACCAGGCGGGATCTCGGCGGGAGCCCCCACCTCCTCCCATTCCTCAGAACAGACAGTAAGTAACACAAGGGATCTGTTCCCTTTTTTACTTCTCTTCCTAGACAGCAGAACCAGTTCTAGTGCTGTTTTTGCCTCCTTCCTAGATTTCCCCGAGAGAGAGAAGGTGCATCCAGAGACCAGCCCAAAGTGACCAACACGATGCGCAAGATGTTTTTGCCCAGCACGCAGTCAGGGCAGAGAGAGGGGCTCATCAAACACGTGCTGGCCAAGAGGGAGAAGGCCTACATCAACTGGCACAACTTCAGGTGAGAGTGGGGAGGAAGGGCCAGAGCTGTGGGATCTCTGCTGTGAGCCCAGATCTCACCCAGGTTTATACCCTGACAGCTGCTGATGGGTGGCAGCTCACGTGGCCACTGAGGATGGTGCAGCCTGAAAGTGCCCATGGTGCAGCTGCTCCTGTTGTGTCTTCTCCCTGTGTGTGTCAGATCTCCTGAGCCTCAATGAGGCAGTTGGGCAGAAAGGGTAAAGGTAGATGTCCCACCACACTGTCCTGATGTTGCCCTACATGACATGGTGCTAAAAGACCCAGATGTTTGCTGGTGGAATGTCTCTAATCCGGGAGGAGTGTCACTGGGAGTGACCCACACTTGGGAGAATTTTTTAGGAGTGGCTGGAGGGGCTCAGCCTGGAGAAAAGGAGACCCAGGGGAGACCTCACTCTCTACAACTTCCTGACAGGAGGGTGGAGCCAGGTGGGGGTCCAGCTCTGCTTCCAGGTAACAAGTGACAGGACAAGAGGAAACAGCCTCAAGCTGTGCCAGGGGAGGTTCAGGTTGGACATCAAAAGGAATTTCTTCACAGAGAGAGCTGTCAGACATTAGAAGGGGCTGCCAGGGAGGTGGTGGAGTCCCCATCCCTGGAGGTATTCAAGGAACAACTGGATGTGGCACTCAGTGCTCTGGGCTGGGTGACAAGATGGGGATTGGTCACAGGTTGGACTCGATGACCTTGGCAGTATTTTCCAACCTCAGTGATTCTGGGATCCTGTGAATTTGGGTTCCCCCCCAGCTGGCACAGCCCCTTGCAGGGGGTAGCTCACAGTGTGTCAGTGCGTGCTCACGGTGTCTGCTCCCAGCCACAACACTGCTGTTTTCTCACACTGTGCTTTCTGACAGTTCAGCTGCTTTTGTGTTGTAGGTTTTTTGTGGGAACATGGAATGTGAACGGGCAGTCTCCTGACAGCTTCTTGGAGCCGTGGCTGGTGTGTGACACGGAGCCTCCAGACTTCTACTGCATTGGGTGAGTGGCAGCAGCCTGGATTTACTAATGGGGCTGGTTCCTTGTTGCTCTTGCTGGGATCCTGGAGGGCTGTTTGTTTTAGGTTCTTGTCATTCTCCCAGAGGCTGCACAGAGCTGAGTTGTGCTGCACAGGAGCTGTCTGAGGGCAGAGAGCCATCAGATGAGGCAGAGGATTGGGTTAAACAAGGCTGGTGTGACATACCTGATTTTCCTGGAGGCATCTGCAGAGCTCACATGTTGTCCTCTGCCTGAAGTGGTGCTTCCCAGGGGAGAGGGTTGCTGGGGGTTATGGGGAGGGTCTCAGAGGCACCGTGGGGAAACTGTGCTGCTTTTTTTAGCAAGTGGCCATAAGGAACTACTCCTCCAAGGGCTGTTGCTAGAGGTTTCACATTCCTGTAGGAAGAGGGGTGTGTGCATGAGGGCTGAAGGTGCTAAGCTCTTGGGTTTCCAGGTTCCAGGAGCTGGACCTCAGCACAGAGGCTTTCTTCTACTTTGATTCTACGAAGGAGCAGGAGTGGCTGGCTGCTGTGGAGAGGGCCCTGCATCCTCAGGCCAAGTACAAGAAAGTGAGTTCTGCTCAGTGGTGTATCTTGTCATGGAGCTGGCATGATGGGAAGGAAGAGGGAAAAGGTTTTCCCCTTTCCTCACCCAACCAAGGAGCAGGGCTTGAAGAAACCAAGGCTGGTACTGGGCATGTGTTGTGTGCCAAGTTAAATCTGGAATGTGTATTTCTGCCCCACAGTCGTAGGGGAATATTGTACTTCAAAGCAGAAATTTATAAAGGTGAGGATCACAATACCTTTATCAAATAGGAGGTTGGTGCCAGGGAAGAAGCAGGTTCAAATCCTCTACCTGTGTTACTCTCTCACCCTGTAGTATAGAAGCCAGGTGTGTCCTGAGCTAGTAAGTCAAACGAATAGCTTTTTCCTGAAAGAGTGGGATGATTTATAAAACAAAAATCTTCCAGAGGCTTTTGCCTTGGGACAGAATTGCTTCAGCTGCGGCAGCAGGACTTTTTCTGGTTGGGTAAGAGCAAACCATTGGTTTTATGTCTGCTGTAGTAAACCTTTCTGCTGCAAGGACCAGTCCTAAATATATGAATGGGTTTCCCTGTCCTCCTTAGCCCACGTGTTCAGTGTCACACGCTGTCCTGCTTGCTCTGAGCAGAGCTCAGGGGGAGGTGTTACAGGGAGTGAAGCAGGGAACAGAGCACCTTGCTGAGCTGAGACCCATCGAGGGGAGTCAGGAGTCATGACCTGAAGTGCAGAAAGGCCCTTTGCTTTACTTGAGTTCTTGGTGAATTCTTCCCACCCTGGTGAAAGAGAGAGCACAGGATATGGCTGCAGGAGGGGGAAGTGGCTGAAGTTGTAGATAAGACTTGTGGTCACTTGTAAATTCCACTTCAGCAGAGCAGACTGGGTGCTGGGCTCTTCCAGCTCTCAGCTTCTTCCCTCACTCCATAGACTTAATCCCAACACATCTGAGTGTTTCTATGAGGGTGCAGACTGCTCTCAAGAAGGTGAGGTGTTGTCAGTGTTTCAGAGTGGTGACCCCACTGTTTTGGAGGTTCAGGAAGATCACAGACTGGGCAGGCATTGACTTAGCACATGTAAAAGATCAGCAGCAAACCCAAGATCCCCACTGAGATAAAGCATGTAAGCTCAGTGTTAAGCCCTGGGGGCTGAATTCTGCAGCAGAGAAGAACTCCTCAGCTCCAGAGAGAGGCCCTTTGCTTTAGGGAACAGGTATTTCCTGAAAAGCAATCGACCTGTATAGCTCAGAGATGCCTTTTGATACCCCATGCATGTCTGCCTTGGGGAAATAAGAACATCTTTGTCCATTCCCCTCTGCACATGCCACTGGCTCCACTGGAGTCAGGAGTAAGCCAAGGTGAGCCCTGGCTCCCAGCTACACCTGCAGCCTCAGCACAGCCACAGCTTTACACCAGAACGGGCTGGAGCACTCAGCATCTTCTCTGGTTATGCTGGCAAAGGCTGAGGCCTCACCAACAGACCTGCTGCATGTTTTTTCAGTTTCTCTTATCTCATCCTGTTGTAGAGAAGCACCAGCATGGGGAATGCAGTGAGCTCAGCACAGCTGACAACTCTGGAGTGACAGATTGACCCCCCAGAACCTTCCTGTAGGACAGGAGGCCCTTTTGGTAGTGTTATTAAATTTAGGGATTGTGTACAGAACGTGATGAGGAACAGGGAGAGCCAGAGCAGCAGAGCAGGCAAATCATCCTTTTATTCCCACTGCCTCTCTGGGAACTCAGGATCCCATTTATCTTTGCAGGTGCAAATGGTCCGCCTGGTTGGGATGATGTTGCTCGTATTTGCTAAGAAGGATCATCTGAGCAATATCAGAGAGATCGTGACGGAGTCTGTGGGCACAGGAGTCATGGGAAAGATGGTGAGTCACCCAGGCCAGCTTGTTGCTTCCCTGTATCCATGCAAGAAGCGGCACAGCCTGGTTTTGTTCACCTGTGCCATCCCTGTCCCCTCCCTGTGCCTCACCTCACTCCTGCTCTGACCCCACTGGTACCTGCTGTCCCCAGGGCAACAAGGGCGGTGTGGCCGTGAGGTTTGTGTTCCACAACACCACCTTCTGCGTCGTCAACTCCCACCTGGCTGCCCACGTGGAGGACTTTGAGCGCCGAAACCAGGATTATAAGGACATCTGTGCCCGGATGAGCTTTGAGACCCCCGATGACAGCCTGCCTCAGCTCAACATCATGAAACACGAGTGAGTTGTGGTGATGTTTTCCCTTTTGAAGCAGTGTTGATTAACCCAAATCGAGCCAGAATTGCAGCAACAGGAGGTTTCATGCAGATAAGTTTTCTGGCTTGATGAAATAACTGGATGTGCCAAGGGCTGTGCTGTTCTGCAGCTCCTGCAGACAAACTGTGGTCACCTCCTCGCTGTGCTGTCCCCAGCATCCCTCTCCTTGCATTTGTGTGTAACTTCCTTTTCAGCAGACCTAAACAGAACACAAATGACTGGTAATTCTGTAGTTAATACTTAAACCATTTAAAAAACAAAAATAAAAGGTAGAGTGGATTAGTACAGAAAATACTTTCACTATTAGATTATCCTTGATAATCCACTAGTGGAAATGTTGCGGTTTCACTATAAACAGGAAGAGCTCTGGTGCTGGAGCGGGGGATAAATTTTAATCTTTAAAAATTAATCTTTAAATGAACCCTTTATGGAGTAAAGAGTGGGTCCCAAGAGTGTTGCTTTAGCTGCTGGTAATAAGAAGGCTGTAGGTCTGTTTGGAAGCCTGGAGAGGAGCAGGGTGGGAGTGGGTGCTGGTGAGGTGTGGCTAATGGCTGAGATGGGAAACAACTTTGAGAAGGTTGTGAACTCCACAGGAATCTAGCTCTACTCCTGCCAATTCTGCATCAGTTGGTCTTTGTTGGGCAGATAGTGCAGCAGTAACCTGCTCTGGCTGAATGAGAGGCAGTGAAAAACCAACAGGTAAAACCAGGGTGTCACACAAAGTGTGAGCCTGCAGATACAGGTGCCTCTCTTGCCCAGCTGTCTAACAGGCAGGCTCTGCTTACTGAGCTCCACCACTGTCCTCTTCTGAACATGTGAAGAGCCTGAATCCCAGCTAGATTTTGTGTGAAGCTTGGTGGGATACACTGGTTTCACTTCATTAGAGAGTCACTGCTGTTCTCTAGCTTTTTTCAGACTGAGGCAAACTCATTCTCTCCCACTAAACTAAGTCTTCAATGTTTGCAGGGTTCCAAAGGAGATGGACTTAGTCCTGTAAGATCTACTGCCACTAGAAATTTCTGCTGCTGGACTCGATCTTTCGTGTCTTTTTTGTCTTGATTCCAGTGTTGTCATCTGGCTGGGAGACCTGAACTACAGGCTGTGTCTGCCAGATGCCAGTGAAGTGAAGAGTCTCATCAGCAAGAATGAGCTTCAGAAGCTGCTGATGTATGACCAGGTCAGTGGACTCGCTCACATTTGCCCCGTCCTTGAGGGGTTGTCTTGGTTTAGGATGTGCCTGTCCTTGGAAGGAGCTGGCAAACATGGAGCTGGGGAAGGGGCTGGAGCACAGGTTTGATGAGGAGCATCTGAGGGAGCTGGGGGAGCTCACCCTGGAGAAAAGGAGGCTCAGGAGGGACTTCTCGCTCTCTGCAGTTTCTTGACAGGAGAGTGGATCCAGGTGGGGATCAGACTCTGCTCCCAGGAAACAAGGGACAGGAGGAAATGGCCTCAAGTTGCCTCAGGGGAGGTTTAGGTTGGATAGTAGGGCAAATTTCTTTCTAGAAAGGGCTGTCCAGCCCTGGCACAGGCTGTCCAGGAGTGGTGGAGTCCCCATTCCTGAGGGGATTTAACAGATGTGTAGATGTGGCACTTGGGGACATGGGTTAGTGGTGGCTTGGCAATGCTGCGGGAGCAGTTGGACTCAGTGGTCTTGGAGGGCTTTTCCAATCTAAGTAATTCCATGACACTCTGTAGGAAGGGTCTGTGGGCATAGACACTGGATCCTGATGGAGCTCTGGGTGTGCTGGTGGCAACAACCCCCTGAACAAAACCAGATTGTCCATAATGGGTTAACTGGGTGACTCAGGCAGTTACCATGGAGGTGTGTCTGTGGCTCAGTGCAGGAGTTCTCTCTTATGTACAAGCTGAATACAGGAATTTGTAACAGCAACAAAAGCTGCTGTGATCACTGCTGTGTAAGAGGTATTGATTTGGAGCCCAGATCTGCTCAGATAGTTTGACTTGAACTCTGTGCTGTCACCTTCTTTCTTCAGCACTTCTCTACAGCACCCTGAAACCCGAGGCAATTGCCTTTCAGGTGAAAGATTGCACCTGTGAAACACCAACTGCAGTTGTGCAATATCACCTCTGACACAGTTTAACAGTGGATCTAATTTGCTCTGTGGCTGGTTTTTGTTGTGCTACAGAGCTTTGTGCAGGAAACAGCTGTGGCTTAGGTTTCAGTGAGGAAAACAACCAGGAGACTTTTCAGAAGAGGAAACGAGCAAAGGAGGGTGGTGTGAGGTTATCAACTGAGCACAGTCCTAGAGGCTCTTGGTAAAATGGTTGGCAGGGAAAGTTTAATGATGGTGACCTTAAGCCTGAAAAGTGGTGAAGGCATTTAGGGCAAGCAGAGCAGTTAGTGTTTCCCTTAACTCTTATTTGATGCTGCCTGCGTGGTTTGGTGCCCATTTGTACTCAATCTGTTGGAAAACATTCCACTGATGAGTTGAACTTTTACTTCTGTTAAAGGTGTGAGATCTGAGAGGCAGTTTGGGGATGCCTGTGAATTCCATGGCCACAGGTTGTGGTAGCTCTGCCTGTAGATCTGCTCTCTGACACTGCTGTGTGGGGGAGGGTTTCTTTGGTTTGGTTTGGGTTTTTTCTTTTTAAAGCTTTCTTTTTTTGCTTTAGCTGAATATTCAGCGCACTCAGAAGAAAGCATTTGCAGATTTCATGGAGGGAGAGATTAAATTCATCCCCACGTATAAATATGACTCTAAAACAGATCGCTGGGACTCCAGGTACATTGGCTGCCACTGGGCTTATTTACCTATGACATAAGAAGCATTTTCTCCCAAAACTTGATTTCCTGCTTCCTAGAGCTGGGAGTACCTGTCAGTGTTGTGTTTGCCCTCCTTTCTTTCCCCTATTTTCTGCAATAAGCAGCCCCTGTGTACATTGACTGGGCACATCCCTTAAGCCTCTGTTGCTGCCAATTCTGCTGGATGAAGGCAGGTGAAGCGTGAGCTCATGTGGCCCTGCACTGGGGGCTTTCTCTTTTACCAGGGACAGGCAAACAGCATAAAAAGGAATTGCAGAGATAAGGAAACAGGCTCTCTGAGTCACCCTGTCCCCTGACTTGCACACCCCCAGGGTGGCTGTGCTGTGATAGCAGCCGTGGTTCCTGCTTGGTGCCTCCCACAGACACGGCTGCATCTGCTGCAGGGGCTGCTCCAAAGGGAGAAACTCCCAAGAAGGAGTTTCAGACGGTGTAGTGATTGGATTTGACTCTGCCTGTGATTATGAATCAGCACAGTAGTTAATCTGAAGAAGGGTAACCCAGGATTCAGGCTTCATACCATAATAGTAATTGCTGAGTAGACTTTCCGTAGTGGAAACAATAAGTGATGGATCCAATTGTGGGCAGAAAGATCTGGCAGCAAAAGAAAGTCGTGCAGCTTGGGTCACAGCACACATGGCTTCAGGCTGTGGAAATGGGCTTGACTGAGTTGTTTTGTTTTCCTGATGCTGGAAGGGACAGGAATTTTAGCTGCGCTATGAGAAAAGGGGTAGAGAGCAGAAGAAATAACATAGAATTCAAGTTGGGGAAGTGATAGGGTTCATCCCATCACTGCTGTGGTGGTGGGGGTGGAGGGAGCTGGCTGGCTAGGAAAAGGAGCAGCTTGGTTGGTTTGTTAGGATTGTTGGATTTCCCTGGTAACCTGTTTTTCTTTGTAGTGGGAAGTGTCGTGTGCCGGCGTGGTGTGATCGGATCCTTTGGAGAGGAGGGAACATCAACCAGCTCCGGTACTGCAGTCACATGGACCTGAAGACCAGTGACCACAAGCCTGTCAGTGCACTTTTCCGCATTGGGGTAGGTTCAGCCATGTGCTGGGGCAGGATCCCAGCGATTCCAGGCATTTCTTCAGGAGTCAGGACAGCTCTGCTAAGGCTGTTGCAAGAGGAGAGATGAACCCAGCTGAGGTGTGACCTCTGTGGGGGTGCTGCCTCTGGCAGTACTGGAATGGGGGAGCCCCTGTGGTCTCTCGTCCGCATGGAGACACAGCAGTAGCCTGTGCCTGGTTGTACCTGTGCTGCCCCAGACCTGTCAACAGACTGTCACTGGTTCACACCTGAATGTCTTCGGTGGTGAGTGGCTGGAGGAGATTTGGGTTTCCTGGCTTAGTGAATGGGGACAGTCCATGTCCATTTTTGCTGCCTCCTGCTCTCCCAGAATGGATCAGGTTGGAAGGGAGCACAATGGGTCGTCTGGTCAAACCTCCCTGCTCAAGCAGAGCCCTCCCAGAGCACGTGGCAGAGGATTGCATCCAGATAATTCTGTAATATCTCCAGTGAGGGAGACTCCACACCTTTCCTGGGCAATCTATTTCAGTGCTCAGTCACTGCACAGGGAAGAAGTTCTTCCTCATGTTCAAGTGGAACTTCTTGTGCACCAGTTTCTGCCTGTAGCTTCTTGTCCTGTTGCCTGGTACCACCAATGCCTGGTCCATCCTCTGCCCCCTCCCTGCAGTTACTGACAGACATTGATGAGGTCCCCTCTCAGTGTCTCTTCTTGAGGCTGAACAGGCCCAGCTCCCTCAGCCTTTCCCGGTCCTGGAGATGCTCCACTCCCTTCATCATCTCTGTAACCTCTGCTGGACCCACTCCAGGAGCTCCATGTCCCTCCTGTCCTGAGGAGCCCAGAACTGGACACAGCACTGCAGATGTGCTTTACCAGGGCTGAGTGGAATAGGCTGAGTCTCCTTAAAAGAGATGCCCCCAGTGATCTCCCAGTAGTGTGACCAGTGACCAGACAGACCCTGGTAACATCTGCAAGGGTGAAATACATGTAAGGTTGCAGATGCAGCTCAGGAGTGAACCCAGGCACTTGAACTCTCTCAGCCTTTCAGCTGCACAAGCAAGTGCTCAGGGAAACAGTTCACTTGTGCAGTTTGGTCATGACCAAGGGAGTTCCTGTGAAGCCAATCAGAAGCTTTGCTGAGTGTTTTCTGTCTCCCACAGGTGAAGGTTGTGGATGAGCAGAAGTACCGGAAGCTGTTTGAGGACATCGTTCGTATAATGGACAGGATGGAGAATGACTTTCTTCCTTCACTGGAGCTGAGCAGGAGAGAGGTGAGGATGAGACCAGAACCACTGTCACTTCCCAAACACAGCAGCCTTAGAAGTACCAGAACTACTTTTAAAGACTTTGGTTCAATTAACTTGATTATAGGAAACTGAACTCTTTTGGTGGGCTCCTCTCAGCCATAGGGAGCCACAGCAGTGTCTGGGGGCCACTGCAGAGTCTGTGGGGGCTCTGGATGTGTGCCCCATTGTGACCACCAACGTCACTTGTATTTTCTCTTTGCAGTTTGAGTTTCAGAATGTGAAATTCCGCCAGCTGCAGAAGCAGAAGTTCAAGATTACCAATAATGGGCAGGTCACCTGTCACTTCTCCTTCATCCCAAAGCTCAACGACAGCCACTACTGCAAGCCGTGGCTTCGGGCCGAGCCCTGTGAAGGTTACCTGGAACCAGGTGAGTTGTGTACTGGTGTAGGCTCCCATCCAATCTCCATTCAGTCCCTCCTGTCTTCCCCATGTCCCATATTTCTTGCCATCAGCCTTGTCTATTTGTCTTCTCTGTTGTGGCCTTTGTCCCTGCCACTGTATGTTTGTCCTTGTTATCCCTTTTGGAGAGTGTCTGTGTATTCTTGAGAGCTCCTGTGTGTTGCAGATGAGAGCACAGAAATCTCCCTGGACGTGTACGTCAGCAAGGACTCTGTCACCCTCCTGAACTCCGGCGAGGATAAAATTGAGGATATTCTTGTCCTGCACTTGGACCGAGGGAAGGACTATTTCCTGACCATCAGTGGGACCTACCTGCCCAGCTGCTTTGGCACCTCCCTCGAGGCTTTGTGCCGAATGAAGCGACCGATCCGAGAAGTTCCAGTCACCAAACTCATCGACCTGGTGAGTAGCAGTGTTCTGGAGCTCTTTTAACAGGCAGAGACCTGACTCCTTCCTGATTACTCCCTAAAGCAGGAGTGCCTGCAGCTCAGATTGGCTGTGCTGGCCCTGAGCTGAGTGACTTTTCACAGAGCTTGAGGTACTCTTTTATTCTTCCCCTCCACCACAGCCAATGGCTTTGGATGGTCTGTACTTTATCCGCTATGTCTGAGTAGACTCTAAACATTGTTTGATGGGACAAAAAAATGATCCCAGCACCTCATGTTGGTGTTAGTGGTGCTGGCAGGCTCAGCTGAGTGGCACTGTGTGTCATAAGAGGTGTGATTGAGATCCTGTCCTCCCAGGGCTTCTGCTGTGCCAAGGGCTCCAGGAGCCTTTTCCTTCTGGATGCATTCTCACTGCTCAGGGCAAAGGAGCAGGCAGAAGCAGGAGGACTGAAGGAAGGACTGTGGTATTGGGTGTGATGTGCTGATGGGCACAGCTCAGCAAATGGGCAGTGTCGTGGCCCCTCTGGGCAGTTTCTCCCACACCAACCACAGTGAGAGATAAGGCCTCAGTGAGAGATAATTCATCACTGAGAGATATCTCTGTGGTGCAGAGAACTGTTCCTCTCCCCAGCATTCACCAGCCCCCAGCATCAACATTATTTTCCCTTCAGTGTGCATGTGAGGGGATGCAGTTCTGCCCTGGACATCTGTTGTCTTTTGGGTATCCCTAATGGTCATTTCTGGGATTAAGCCCCGTTTTGGGGATGTAATTCTGATTTCCAGGCTCGTTTCATTCGTCTCTCCTGATGGCCTTATCTGGCCATGTTTCAGTGAGGTGCAGCAGCTCCTGAGTTCCAATCCATGTCCCCATTCTTGTTCAGCCAGGAAAGCCATTTCTTTCTGTTCACCTGAAAGCTCAGCCCTGTTTGAGTCTCTGTGGCATGTGATACCTTCTCTCTCCTCTCATTTCTCACAGTGTCACCCTTACATGAGAGGTTTTTTTGTCCAGTAAGTTGATGCTTTTCCACCTCTGTAGATTTACCAGCTTCCACATTTTCCCTTCAGCAGTTGTCCCATGCTTCTTGTCGCCACCTTTTGTTGTAGGTCTCTGCTTTACTTTTTTCACAAGTCCATTACACAGAAAGGTCATTTTTGTACTAGAATTTTGACTTCATAACACACAGTCAGGCTAAGCAGGATCCAGGTGGCAATATACAGCATTTGTCTCCTCAGGCCAAGCAGCTGATCCAGGTCAGGCTCTTGAGACTTCTCAGGATTCAGTTGAAAGTCAGTCTTGTTCTAGAACTGGGTCTGGAGCTTTTCATTGGCCTTGGTGGCTTTTCCACCTGTTTTTTCCTGCTCAGCACTGAGTCCTCTATTAAGGACTTCTTGCTTGACAGAAACTTGAGCCCAGACTCTGTCCTCACAAACACACATTTACTTTCCTAAGAGTACTTGGAGGCTGCTTCTCCTTCCTTTACCTATAGATTTCCTTCTCCTGTCACTCCCTGAAACATCTAGAAATACAGGAACCAAAACAATCAGCAAAGAGCACCTGCCCCAGGGTCTGCAGCATGGATACATCCCCCATGTCCAAGGGGAGAGCTGGTCTAAGTGTTTTGGTTCTTATCTTACCTGTGAGCTGAGAAATTCTTGAAGACAGGCCAAGCTGAGCACTTCCTGCCCTGGGGCAGTGTGCAGGTGCTGCCAGAGTGTTTGGATGCAGCTTCCTGTGTTTAAGTACTGCTCAGTGTACCTTAAGAACCACTTTTCCTCCTGCACTTGTATGGTGTTAGGGTTTGTCCTTCACTGCATCCAGTGTTTTCCTCAATCAGGCTGGACTGTGTCTGTTTTTCAGCACAGGGAGGTCCTGGAGAGGCAGGTCAGTAAGGGGCTGAGGCAGGTGGATGTTGGATAGCACAGTGTAGGTGGGAGTTTGTCTGGAAATGGCTCTCCTGATTCTCCCAGGAGGGAGACACTGGCACTGCTGCTGACACTTGAGCACCTCTCCTTTGGGATTTCAGCATTAGTGTCTCATGCTGTTTTTTATTGGGGTCCAACTGTCGGCTTTAAAAAACCTCTTGAAGAATCTCTGTCGGGAACAGGTGAGTCTCACAGAACAGAGCATTCAGTGCTGAAGGCTCAACATTAGGGAGAAATTCTTCCCTGTGAGGGTGGGGAGGCCCTGGCACAGGTTGCCCAGAGAAGCTGTGGCTGCTCCATCCCTGGAAGTGTCCAAGGCCAGGTTGGATGGGGCTTGGAGCAACCTGGGATAGTGGAAGGTGTCCCTGCCCCATGGCAGGGGATGGAACAGGGTGGACTTTAAGGTCCCTCCTGACCCAGAGCATTCCTTGAATCTATGAAGAGGGGACCAGCCAGGCACAGACAGGTCGGGGGTGGTGAGGCTGGAGATGACTCACCCAGTACAAAATGAGCCTGTGCAGGTGGCCGTGTGCCCTCCCAAACCTGTGACTGTGTCCCTCCCCCTGTGCCTCAGAAGAGGAACCTGTGCCAGCTCCTGTTTGGAGCAAGCTGTTCCCAGGAAGAGGCCAGTCTGTTGTTGCTGTGTTAGAACTCAGGGAGCCTGCAAGAGGAGCAGGCACTGCAGAGGCCACAAAGGACCCTGAGATGCTGCTCCCTCCTGGTATGCCCTGTGCCATGGAAGCTGCAGTTGCTCCCAGCTCAGCCCGGGAGTGTGTTTGTGCTGTTCCCACCCCGAAAGGTTGATCTGCCAAGACTCAGCTTGGACAACCTGCTTCTGTTCCCTCCTGCAGGCTCCGTGAGCAGTGTCCAGCCTGCCCTGGCTGGTACAGGGTTGGCTGTTTGGGGATGCTGAGGGCTTGGCACGCTCCTCCCCACACTGTGCTAATGCTCTTAGGCTGCGGCAGCAGCAGCCGGGTTTGAGCACAAACCCTCATTTCCCTGACAGTACCCAAAGCTGCTTAGGGGCCCTGCAAGCTCCACAGCTGCCACGCACTCAGAAACACAGATTTAGCCCCAGGAATATTTTCTCTCTGGCCTGGTCACAAGGGAAGATGGCTGAAATAACACACAGATGTTTATTCTGACCAGGGGAACTTCTTCCTGACGGACACATCTCACCTGCCCATGGCGCAGCTGCTGACCGGTGCACAGCAACCGTCCAAGCCCCTTGGAGGGTTTTCCAGAAATCCTGATGAGGTTGTGCATCATGTGAGCAGGATTGTTGCTAATTGGCAGGCAAATCTCTCACCACAGGTTTAAGTTTGGCCTTGTCAGCAAAATGTGTGAAGGACCTGTGTTCAGTGGGTTCTTGCAATGCAAATTAAGCTTCTGGTTAATCGGAAGAGTTAATCCAAGAGTGCTTTCTCCCTCTTAACCACACTTTTTTCCTCTTCTCTCTTTCCCTCTGCTCTCAGGGAGAAGACAGCTTCTTAGAAAAGGTAACACAAGCAATTCCAGTGTGGCAGTCTGCTTCTCAGTGGTGTGTTTGTAAAGAATGAGAGCTTTTCCCTTGTTTTCTGTGGCAGAGGGAAGGGGAGGGGGCACAGAGGGGACGCAGCTGCCAGCAAAGCCTCTTAGCACAGCTGTGGGCTGGATGGGAACACAGGGGAGCACACAGATCCAAGCCCAACTGAGATGTTAAAGCTCACCAAATTTGATTTGGGGGGAAAAAATTACTCTTCTGATCCTGGCAGCAATGCTGGATATTCCCAGAGAAGGTTGGCAGCCTTTGACACACCATGCTCATAAGGAGGGGTTTACCACAGCACCTTTGCAAACCTGTGGGGAGAAGGCTGGAGTAGGAAACTGAGGTCTTTTGATCTTTCCATCTTGTGTCCCTGTGGAGGCCGAGGGAGGGCCTTTGCAGGAGGTGGATGTTTCTGCACCTCCTCAAGCAGTGTTGCTCCAATGGCTGTGATGCCCAAGCAAAATCACTGCTTCCCTTGGCACCCATGCTCTGTACTGGAGCCAAAGAAGGAAAACATGTCCTTGGGAGAGCAAGTGGGAGATACTGGGGGTGTTCCCACCCTCCCTGCGTGGGCCCTGGTATTTGTAACTTGTTTGAGCTGGCTCTGCACCACCTTTCCAGGCTGGGTGAATTGTTCCTCTCCAGGCCATTGGTGCAGTGACAGGGTGAAACAGGAGAGGGAAGGGATGTCCCCTCTCTAAGAGGGGATTGAACTCGGGTGTTAAACCAGATGAAGCTCCCAAGCTCTCAGACTCCCTCGTGGCAGAAGAGAAGGGAGGAATTTTTGCCTGCCTTCTGGGAACATCCTTCTGTGGGAGCATCTTCCCATGGGAAAGGACATGGCCATGCGTCCCTTCCTCCCACACGGCAGGAGAGGGCGCTCAGGTCCCGGCCAACTCGCACAACACCTCCTCCTCCTCCTCCCCCTCTGTCTCCTCCTCCTCTTCCTTCTCCCCCGCCCTGAGACTCCTCGAGCCTTCTCCTCCTCCTCCTCCTCCTCCTGTGCTGTGAGCTGCTGGGATCTCCCGGCTGGGGGTCTCCGCAGTTCTCCCAGTCATGCCAAGGGCTGCTCCAGCTCTGAGCTCCAGCAATGTGCTGGAGTTTCTACAGAAGAGCCCACAGCCTTGGAGGAGGGTTCACAGCCCTGGGAGAGGGTCTGCAGCTCTCCCTTTTTTCCTTTTAGGGGAATTCTGTTATGCTCTTGCTTGACACACTGCTTCCCAACCTTCCTAGTGCACATGGCTGAGCGAGGCAGCCGTGCAGCACAATCACACATCTGCTGGCTGGGTCGGACCTGGAGGTGTGCAGGGCAGAGCTGTGCTGTGCCATCTGGCAGCTGGGGCTACTGCCTGTGCCACCAGGCTCATGACAGCCCAGGGTGTCTCTGGGTGTGGTGGGGACCTGATCCTGGCCCTGGCTGCTGCCAGGGTGTGCTACAGGGACAGCCATGGCAGTTGTCACCTCAGCTGCCAGCTGGAGTGAGGCGCTTTGTGTGTGGCTTGCGGGCTCCTCTGCTGGTGGCCAGGGTTGTGCTCTTGCTTGTGCCGGTCTCTGGGTGCTTTGGGAGTGCTGGGCATGGCTTCCTCCTTGGGAGGAATGTGAGTGATCATGAAGCAAAAGTAAAATCAAGCCAAGAATATTGATCCTATTAAAGCTCGATGTGATGGAGATGTCTGAGCCGTGGAGCTCGTCGGCTGCTCCGCATGAGTAAGCGGGAACTGTGGCACTGGTGCTGTGTGCTCAGTGAGACTCTCCCTGGGAACATCAGGGAAGAAACTCCAGAAATCAGGACTGCTTCAGAGCCCAAGGGCAACCGTGGCTGGAGCACACTGGAGCTGGGGTAGACATGGGATCCATGAGATGAGCGGGCCCAGGGGCTGGATCTAACCCAGGGTGGGAGCTCATGCAGCACACGGACTTGCTGGATCCCAGCCTCTGTCAGCTGCAAGGTGGGAACTGGGATGAGAATGGGCCATGCTGGGAAGCCAGAGCCCCTCCTGTGGGGCTGGGGGGGCTGCAGCTGTCAGGGGGACCAGGCAGGTTGTTCCTGAGGGCAGCAGGAAGGGGCAGAGTCAGAACCTATGGAGCCATGGCTGGTGCTGTGAAAGTGAGTCATGGCCAGCGCGGGATCCTGCTGCCTCCCCTCTCCCACCTCTCCCTACCAGGGAATAGGGAACAGACTGAGGGACTGACACAGAGGGACTGAGGTTTCCCTGAACTCTCATGTGCTCTTTGTTCCCAGGAGAAATCCGTCCTGCACATGGGCTCCCTGGACAGCGAGGAGGCAGGTGAGGTGCCGCTACAGGTGCCGAAGGAGATCTGGCTCTTGGTGGACCACCTGTTCAAGCACGCCTGCCACCAGGTGAGAGGGAGGGAGAGGGCCTCTGCCATGCCAGCTTTCCTGGTGACCTGATTCCTCACAAGCACTTGGAAGATCAGATCCAATTTGGTGTTTACAGGGCAGGACTTTTCTGTGTGTTTGAGGCACTGGTTGGGGGTCCCAAGGTTCACCCCACAGTCACCGTGTGCCTCAGCCTTTATGGGGAAGGTGACTCTGCTGTTTTTGGCAGGAGGACCTGTTCCAGACTCCAGGCATGCAAGATGAGTTGGAGCAGATCATTGACTGCCTGGACACCAGCATTCCTGAGACAATCCGTATCCTTGCCTGATGGATCTCAGTTCTACTGGGAGAGCTTACTCTCAGGAGAGCTTGTCTGTCACGTTTACCTGGTATGGTCCCTGGTGGGTGTGAGCTCCCCTCAGTCTCCCCACAACCTCTCTGGAAGCTGTGTGTGTGCTGGCCAAAGCAGCCAGGAGACTCTGGAAGCTTCCTCAGGGCTGTGCCAAGCACAGGGATAGTGGGGAGCATGGTCTGGAGAAGGGGCTACTGGAGCAGAGGGCATCTGTGTGGCCAGAGTGGGGAAATGTGGTGTAGGGGTGGGTAGAGCAGTGTTTCCTATGGATGGGGGACAGCAGAGGAGGAGAAGGAGGAGCAGTTAGGCAGGCAAGTAGCTTGCATCACCTCCAAGGAGGAAGCAGAGATGAGCACCTGGGGAGGAGGAGAGGGATGGAGCACCTGGGGAGGGAGGAGATCTCTCTGCTCAGCACAACCCTTGATTCCCACGGGTCCAGCGGGCAGTAATCACTCAGTGGCTGAAGCTCTCCTCATCTTCCTGGAGGCTCTGCCAGAGCCTGTGATCTGCTACGAGCTGTACCAGCGGTGCCTGGACTGGTCACACAGCAGCCGGCTGTGCCGACAGGTGAGGGGCTGCTGCTGGCCGGGGGCTCTGCCATGGCCCTGTGCCTTCTGGGTCCTGCTCCCTTCCCGGGGTGCTGGCAAGCGGCTCTGGGAGCAGGCAGCTCTTCAAGTAAGCCTTATGTCACCCTGAGCACGTGGGGAATAGCAGCCCAAGGGAGGAGATGAGCCGCCTCTAGTCCTAAGGGCTTGAGCACCTGCTCAGAGCTACGATTCCTGTCCTTCCATGGAGGACTGAAGTGGCCCTTTACAGCTGGTGGGGCAGCAAGCCAGGTCAAGTGTGTCCTTGGGCAGAGGGGGAAGTTTTGGGGCAGTGAGAACTTGTTTGGGGCACTCGAGTGACTCCTGGTGACACTGCTTCTAGGAAAACTTTCACCAGGGAAAAGCCCACGAGTGCCATCGGCACTGTGCTGCAGCTGGGGGTCATTGCTCTGGAGGCTGCAGTGCCACATGTGTCCAGGCTACAGTGATGGAAGCTGAGAGAGCTTCCTGACACCATTTCCTTGCAGGTGATCCTTCAGCTGCCAAGCTGCCACCGCAACGTGTTTCGGTACCTGATGTCCTTCCTCCGGGAGCTGCTCAGGTACTCGGAGGACAACAACGTCAGTGTTGCCATGATCGGTGAGTGGTGTTGCTCTGCTCCGCTTCTGCCGCCCTTGCTCCATCCCAGCCCCTTTCTGCACCTTCCAAGGTGTCTGTTCCTCACCGGTGGCTGATTTTTGCCTGCTTCCACAGCTGCCCTGTTCTCCAGCCTCCTCCTGCGCCCTCCACCCAACCTGATGGCCAAGCAGACCCAGCAGGACCGCCAGCGTGCCATCAACTTCCTCTACAGCTTCCTGCTCGCCGGGGACGAGGAGTGACTCCTGCCGTGTGCCAAAGCCGGGGCCCGCGCTCCAGCCGGGCCTCTCACACCTCCGAGGGGTAAAGGCTCAAAGCTCTCCAAGTGCCGTGTTTACAGTTGGAAGGGATGTGTTCCCCCTCCTTCCCACGCCGTGCCCCAGAGGACCTGCACGCTCATTGCACTGCCATCCACCACTGGAGCCTCCGGCTTCTCCACGGGAGCCGGGTGGATCTGTTGATACCCGAGCACTGTGCCAGCACCTGTCGTCCTGTGGCTGTGTCACCCGAGTCACGCTTCTCTCTGTGTCACCCCCATCTCCCTGGAGCCGCTGTGGAGAAGGGTGGGGATGGCTGGTGCTCCCAGAGGCTGTGGCATGCCCTGTCCCTCCGGTGCCAGGTATGCCTGCTGGTGTGTACAGCACCCCAGACTGGTGTGGGACATGTGTCACCCTCTGCCACACAGCTGGCCCAGCCAGCCCTGATGCCATCACTGTGCTAGGGATAATGGTGTCCCAGGAAAGTTGTTTGGACGTTCGACCTCCCCTCTTTGGCAGGGCCTTTCCCTCTGCCCTCCCTCCCAGGGCCCTGGCACACGGGTCTGTCCCTGCACCTCACATTGTGCCCTCGCTGTCCCTTCCCCTGCACTCAACTTCCCTTGGGGACATGGACGGGCAGGGGGCTTGGAGTGGCTGGGGTCAGGCAGGGCCATGAGCTGCCCTCTGCTCCTCCCAGGCTGTCCTGTGCCTAGCACAGAGCAGGAGGTGGCTTCTGTCCCTCCATCCTGGCTCACAGGACATGCTGGGTGACCAGGTGCCATTGGATGGGCTCCATCCCCTCCTCCCCAGGAGGTGCAGGCTTTGGGGGGGTGAAAGGAGCCAGAAATGCACATCGGGAGCCAGAGGAGCAGCTGTGGGGACTGTACTGGGGGGCTGCAGTGCCAGAGTCACACACAGCTGGGGAGGGGACACCCCTGGGACTGATGACTGAGGGTACCAGAGGGGGGCCTGTCCTGCTCAAACACTAAGAGGCCTGTGGGGCCACGTGGCCTTGGCTGAGGGAGGCCAGAGACATGAGGGGAGTGGGCTGTTGTTGCAGAGCCCCTGCCAGTGCCTGGGCCCACCCTAGGGTGTCACGTGTCCCCGTGGTCCCTGTACAATGACTGAGCTGCCACGGGCTCCCCTCCCTTCTGCCTATTTTTTTTTCTCTTCTCCTTAAAATTTTTAAATTACATAATTTATTGGGAAACTGTTCGTTCCAAATAAACCTCCGTTGTGCAAGGCCTGAGGGCTACGTGGGGCGTGCCTGCCCTCCCTCACGTAGCTCTGCACTGCTGGGGTGACACACAGCCCTGCCTGGGGCTCCAGGCTCGCTCTGGGGGCAGCCAAGGGCTGGGTTCTGCCCCTGCCATCCCAGCAGCGCGCTGGGAAGAGCTGAGGACAGTGGCAGAGGGTCCCATGCCCCCAGCTCCTGCTGATTGAGCTCCTGGGTGGGCCCCTGATGCGTGGACAACGTGCAGCCCAGTGCCGGTGCCCCGACCAGCAGTGACCCCTCACGTGCCACACCGGGATGGAGTCAGCATGGGATAACCTGGGCAGCGGGCACAGCAGGGTGCTGGTGCCTGCGTGTGGCACGTGGCTTTGGCAGCCCTGAGCAGCGGTGCCTGTGGTCCCCAAGGCCCTGCTGGCCCGCCAAGGGGAGCAGTGGTGGAGAAAGCCCGCGTGTCCTGCCGCAGGAAACGATGGCTGGTGTCATCTCCATCTGCTTCCTGCCAGCTCCTTGGGAGCAGGGCTGTGCCTAGGCAGCTGCTCCTGTGCTGTCACGGAGGGGACTGGCGCAAGGTGCCGGCATTGTTCCCGCAGCCACCACATTCCTGCCACTGCCGGCGGAAATGCCGGAGCGAGAGCAAAGGCTTGATGCTGCTCCCCAGGGATGGAACGAAGCCTGGGCCTGCCCATCCTCCCCTCCCTCCATGGGGAGAACCTTGGAGGCTGTTGGGGTGCAGCTCTGGGGTCTCGCACGTGCATCAGCCCACTATGAACACCATGGCTGAGGGGCACTGGTGGTGCCCAGGGAGTGGGGCTGGGGAAGCTGGTGGTGTCCCAGCAGTGGGGCTCAGCTTGTGGTGTGGCACAGCCCATGTCCCACAGCCACACTGGACATCCCTCACTGTCAGTGAGCCCTTCCTGTCCCCCACAGGGGCAGCCAGAGGTCCCCAAGGAGCGCAGGGCTCAAGTGACTGCTCAGCCTGTTCCCAGCCCTTCTCCCAGTATACCCAGCATCACTATTCCTTACTCAGTGGGCTGGGACCTGGCAAACCCCATCCTTGCCATGCCAGAACAGACTCCCGGTCGCACACCCAGGGACAAGGACTGCCCTGTGCCCCAGCATTGCCCCTGTGCCCACTGCCTGCTTTTCCCCAGCTCCCTGCTGTGGCATGGGGGCTCCAGCACTGCTGTGTCACTGGGGGCACAGGGAGCACGGCCCAGCCCAGCAGCTCCCACCTGCCTGTGGGCAGCAGGCCAGGCCAGGAAGAGCCAGAGATTCCTTAGGTCTCCCAGCCCAGGAGCCTTTTCCTCCTTCCAGGCTGGCCACAGCCCAACCGGGGGAGTCCTCCCTGGCCTCCTCCTTCCAGGCTGGTGCAGGAGGGCTGGGGTCAGGGCTCAGCTGTGCAGCCCCTGGCTGCAGCCCAAGCACTCAGGGCTGGGTGATGCCTGGGGGACGTGGGGCATCGCTGCCTCTCCTGGCACAGCCACAGCACTCGCTCTGGGGGTCTACTGGGCCACCCTGCTGCCCAGGCAGGGACCCAGCAGGAGCTCTTGGGCAAGGTACTGTCTTGGGGGTCAGATTGCCATCTGTGGGGGCAAACTGCAGGGGGTGGTTGGAGGTGGAGGAGAAGAGCCCTCCCAGTTCAAAGCAGTAGCAGCAGCACCATAAGCTGGCAGTGGAGGAGTGATACCCCCAGAGCACTCCAGAGCTGGAGCTGGGGTCAGCTGGGGGGGACTGTGGCCAGGGTACCACATCCTGCCCTGCTGCAGCTCCAGTGTCAGTGCCACCACCAGGAGGCTTCTGGGGCTGGAAAACCAGGCATGAGGGTCTGGATTGGACTGGGCAGTGAGCGGGCAACCCTTGCCCACCCACCCAGACCACCACGGGGTCACCAGCAGTGGCTCCTGGGGGCTCGTGGGGCAGCCGGTGGTGGCTCATGAGGTATCCAGCAGCAGTGAAGTGAGGGGGCAGTGGTGGCTCATGGGGTAGCAGTGGCTCACGGGGTGGCAGAGGCTGGGGGGCAGCGGTGGCCGGCAGAGTGGCCACGGAGCAGGGTGGGGGTGGCTCTCAGGGGCTCGCAGGGTGTCCCTGGCTCGCAGGCGGGTGTGGGTGGCGGCGTGGCGGGAGCGTGCTGGCGTGTGGCCGGGCAGCACATCCCTCCCGGTCCCAGCGGATGAGCTAATGGAGGCCAGCTGGGCCCGGACGCTTCCCCAGGCCCCGCTCCCAGCCCGCAGCTGCAGCCCTTCCGCTCCTCCACAG
>VYXB01004381.1:0-10051 GCA_013397135.1 Pachyramphus minor
TTTTGCTGTCTTGTAATCATGCCTTGTCTTTTCATGCCCTTGTTGTTTTTGGTTTAAGATTCCTTGTGTAAGTCACATTGTCCATATCCACGATGTGTATAGCACACAATACAGCAGCTGAAAGCAAAAGTCAGTTAACCAAGGATCCAGGCCTACAGAAAGAGTTAATTCCCTGTGAACTCCCATGATGTAAACCAGCTGCATTTCAAAACAAAATTACTCATGAAGAGTGATTTTTCCTTTAAAAATTTCAGCATAAAAATGTATTATTGTCTGTAAGAGAAAATTTTAATCAGGAAAATGCTTCCTCTTGCTGTATTTCAAACACTGAACTTCACTGCTTCACTTGTATTGATATTTAACGAATTGGGTTTGTCTTCCAGCCATGACAAGGCAAGATGAATTTTGTGGAAAAGGACAGTCTGTGTTGTATAATTTGGATGATGAATTATCAGAGAGCCAGAGTAGCCTGTGTTGTGGTCATTTTATTGTTCAGAGCAGTAATAAAGTTATATTTACATTTTCTAATTATAGGTTGTTATGCAAAAAAATTATACGAACATCTTCTCTTGCCAAACCAACCACCGAACTGTATTCCTCTCTCAGAAAAAAAGAGAGAGAACAACCAAGACTGAAATAGAAAACAAAACAGATAATGGAAGCCCACTGAAGTCACAGAGAGGCTCCACACTGTATTCCAGACAAGCATCCTGCTTTTCATCATGGCCATGGACGTTGCTTATCCACTGAGCCTGCAGCTCAAAGTCTCCTCCTGCCAGCACTCTTGGCCAGGATCCCTTGCTCGCTGCTGCTCTGGAAAAAACATCTTCAAAATCCCCTGACTGTGGGATCAGCCAGGGGCTGTGCTCACTGGAGGTGGCAGTCCCCTCCCCAAAAGACTGTCCCCTGTGCCACATGTGAAGGAGCTGTGATGGCAACACAGTGATCAGGACACAGCCCATGCCATCTTCCCCCCAGACTCCAGGTACAGCCTTTTGCTCTGAAGGGACAGCTCAAGATTTGGTGCTCCTGCCGTGCAGGGTGATCACTAAGGAGCCAGGTGAGCTGCCTGGGCTGTCACTCTGCTGGGGTGATTAGAGAGAGGGAGCAACAAGGTTTTGAGCAAGGGGGATTTTTTTTCCTCTTATTTTTCAGTAAAATACCTCAGTAAGCTACTCTCTGCATCACTGTATTGGAGCAAATGTTTTTATTTAGTTGGTTTTTTTTTAGGGACACACTGAATCTGCTTAAGTTAACTGAGAGTCTACAGAGATTCCACTCAGCTCCCCAAAATGAGCGTCAATAGCTGAATTTCCTAAAACCCATTACAGTCAGTGGATGTCATTTATCTCTTTCCATCTATGTGTCTTTGTGAGTGGAGGATGGCATAATCCTTATTCATTTTGGTAGGACTTCTGGAGCTTGTTCTTTGCTGCTTTTCAGGCATTCATTGCAATGAACACCATTTTTCTTACTTAGCTGTTTCCCCACGTTTAAATGACTGTGTCTAAATTAGACACAATAGGATGCATTAGAAAGCTGTTGAGAGAATGTATTAATTTATGATTCCAAGTAAATTAGAGCATCACAAAAATGAAGTCCAAGGCAGGTTTAAACTTTGGTTCTTCTACCCAAAACTGGCAACCTGGACTAATGTTACTCTCAGACACATGGTGTGACTCTTGGGAATGGTCCTGTGCAGGGCTGGGAGTTGGACTCAATGATCCTTGTGAAACCATTCTAATTTGGCATATTCTGTGATTCTGTGATATCTTGAAAAATTAATAATAACTTTTCCAAAGTTCCTTTTGCTTCCACTAGGAAAAGTTCTTGCTCTATATTAGGCAGCACTCTCTTTAATTGAAGGCAAAATGATGATGTAAGTCATTGTTTGCATTCTAAACACCTTGATTTAGAACTGAAACCTGACCAAAGTAAATAGATCCTTGACTATTCTTCCTAAATATTTTAGGCATTCAGAGACAACATCTTGGTCTGGATCCATCTTACTAACACTGGCAAAACAATACTTCTATTGTAATATTTTATATTATTGGATAGAAGTCAGAGCCCTGTTTGCTCCAACATTTTATTAATGTGATAGAATGTCAGCCCTGCTCTAGAGAGTTCACACTTTCCTAAACTCAAATAGTGGAAGTTGATTGGCATAACAGATTAACAAAATCCTTGACTTTGTTGAACTTTGATGAACTCCAAAACATCAATAGACATCACACATTACTTGTAGGCATGACAGCCACTTTGAAAGGACTTCGGTACTTAGTCTCAAATAATTAAGAATTTGAGTTTAACTTACTAAATACACGTAGGGAATAAAAATTGTGTGTTACAATGCCTGCATGGCAATATTTGGTCACCCACTGGACTGAAATGTCGCTGAAAGTCCACTGAAAAATAGAAAAAATATCTGCAGGTGTGGTAGAACCAACAGCAAGAAGCATTAGCATTGCCCTCAAAGGTGGAGAAGAACTCAAAGTGAATTGACAGGCTTATATCAACCTCTTGTCATTAAAAAAAAGGAGTAATGCAATTAAATGTAGTCTTATTTTGTTGAAATATTTTATGTCAGGCACAGGGTGTTCTGAGGTGATACAGATAATTAGCAGAGAAATTTAATCATCCGTATCACAATGAAAGAAAAAAATTGGCTCTTTAATCAAAACATAGACCCACCTGATCTGAAATTAGAATGTTTCAGTATGTCTTCCAGGCTAGAAAGCCTAGTTAAAAATTAATGGAAGTTGGCAAGCATTAAATTATCTACCTAAAAGATCCTATAAAATTTCACAAATTAAGTAGAAATACATTGATATTCACAAAATAATTTGTCTGCAAGACTACTTCATTGGTATAGTGAAATAGTGAAACAACATGTACCAAAGGCAGAATGCCTTCCGAGCAATATGCAATCACTAGGGCTTGTATTAAAAAGAAGGTTCATTTTTGGGTCCAGGTTTTCTACTTGGCTTAAGTGGGAACTGCACTGTTTTATACCAGTTGAGCTTGACTCGTGGTGGTGTTGCCCCTTGGAGGAGAATTCATGGCTATATCCCAGCTGCAGCTGTGGATTCAATGGCAGGACTTCTGTTGATTTCAACGGGATGAGATTGCTTGGCTCTTGGTGCTTGGCATTTTCTTGGCAACATGTGAGATTCTTCTTGGTTCTAGGACTTGTGGTTTTGATATCTTTCCAGCTTGGCTGAGTTCACTGTCAGGAGTGAACACTTGAGTGAAGGAGATTTTGATGCTTTTTGCCTTCTCATCATAATTGTCATTAAAAAATGTAACTGTCAGAATGGTATTGAAATAAAATTAAACTTGTTTTAGAGGATAAAATCTGTTGCACAACAAACTTTCAAATGTTTACCACAAGTCTGTCTGTATTTTCATTTCAGTGTTAATGGAAAAAAACCCCTTAGCACTTATGTTGCTTTCAGCATAGTGTGTTATAATTAGTCTTTTGTGTATTTTTATGCATTTGTTTTAAAGCTCTGCAGTCTCCACTTCTACTGTGAGAAGTGTGTAGGATTAAGGATAAGGATTAAGGATACTCTTAATTCAGCAAAGGCAGTGGGATCTGTTGGTTGGGCATTTGAATTGAAGAAGTCCAGCTGGAAGTCCAAAGTACATTTAAGGGTGAGGATACTTACTGGAAGAGATGAATGAGGTGTATGTCACTACTACTGCAGGACTTTTTGAAGTATAAAAAATTAACTGTGATTAATCAGAAGTGGTACATGCCTGAAAACCAAGGTCTCATAATGCTTCCTATCAGCATTTTCCTGTTACTACTATTGAGTCTAACGATTCTGCCCTGATTTTCCCAGCATTCCCATGTATTTGAATTTCATACTCCCAGACATTATGCAGAAATTATATTCTGAGTGCTTTTCCTCCTACTCTGAATCCCTTAGCAACTTCAACAACTTCATTCATGGAAAAGTAATTATTTGAATTCTTTATATTTTTGGCTTTCATTAATGGTGTTTAAAAGCTGGAAATGAGAAAAAAACCCACAAATCCCATAAGTTTTAAGGTGGAACTTATATTTGTAGTAGAAAAATCCTCCAGTTTTAGCCTACAGCTGTCAACATTGCTTCATGCCCAAGTTGCACTACAGAGTAAATCTGCTGCCTGTCTTAGGAGGAAACCTCATGTGCTCAGCATGGACAGGGACTCATAACTGAAATATATTTGGTACTTCAACCTAACAAAGTAAAAATGCAGCACATTAGTTAGTGCTATGGATCTTAGTATGAGACCCCTCATCCAACCTGCTTTTATGAGGGCACAGTGGAAGGTTCTGCCTAGCCTGGGTGGGGAATCAGCATCACAACAAGAAGGCACTGCCCCCTGTGAGCCTGTAAACTCTTGGGTTTATCATGGACTACATGAAATCGAGCTGGGGAATCTCTGTACTGATCTTATGGTCCATTTGCAGCTGAATAATTCACTCAGGGATAATGGGGAGTTGACTGCATTCCAGGTAGCTGTCCATAGGTGATGTGTCTTAAGCCAAATCCCGAGAGAATCTAACAAATTACTATGTTTTCCAAAAACTAAGTGTCAAAGCACATAAATAGGTATTTAGTGTCTTAGTAGTGTCAGGAGACATCAGATGTGTTTAGCTCCCCAGCATGGAATTGGTACACAATGAATAAACTGCAGATTCCCTGAGCATGTTAAGTTCTTCAGTCCTGCATCAAACTGAGGGGGATGGGAAGTGAATGACCCTGCTGTCAAAGAAAAAGGTTGGTAGTAACCCAACAAAATTTAAGAGTTTAAAAAAAAAGTAGAAATTAATCCAAAGGTAAATCACTCTAAAATTCAGTGGTTTCTTTCATATTCACTTTTTCCTCAGGAAACAGAGGATGTTGCCTGAGATAACATAATTCCCCTCTTTTCAGACTCTCCTCTCTCATTTATGTTAACAAAGATGGCTTAAACACCCTCATGCAGTAAGAGCTAGCAAATATTAACTTTATAACAGCAGCTGCTCTGTCATTATTCTAATCTCTTAAAGAATTTGCAACCCTTGGAAATAAATTCTGAATTTATTTAACAGTGTATTTACTTAATCTCCAATTTCTGTCTCTCCAATTTCTTCTCTGGAAGAAAAGCCTAGACTTCCTTAGAAGACAAAACCAGAAGGAGCAATCACAGCTGTAAATACTTGGGCAGAGTTCTGGGATAGTGGGAGTGAAGAGTTTTCAGAATAGTTCGACTTGAGCAATGAAATTCTCAAAATTGATCCACTTAGGAAGAAAAAAGTGTTCCTTGCTGTAATTCTCTGGGGTTTTTTTCTGTGTTGTACTACTAAATACCACTATGGAATATGTTTGCTGTTACTAAAGCTGTTTCTGAATTCCATTAGACTTGCACAGTGTAACACCTTACTATTTCATTTGGGATATCACCAATCCCATTCCTCTTGAGTATTAGAAGTTAATAGCAAAGGAAGTACTGCAGATGATCTCTGCCTCAGCAGTTTTGTACTTTTCTTGGCACTCATTAGACCACATCTGTGGTTCAGTTTTGGGCCCTCACTAGAAGACTGATATAAATGGGCACAAGTTCAGCAGAAAGCCACCAGGATGGGCAAGACACTGCAGACAGGCTAAGGGAGGTGGACTTGTTCAGCCTGGAGAAGAGATGGGTTTAGGGGGACCTAACAGCAGCTTTCCAGCTTCTTGGGAAGTTATTAAGAAGATGGAACCAAGCTTTTCATAGTGAGGTGTGGTAGGAGGATGAGAAGCAACAGGCGTAAGTTAAAACAAGAAATGTTCATACTGAATATAAGGAAAATCTTTATCCCTATGAGAACAGTCAACTACTAGAACAGTTCCTAATGAGGCTGTCAAGTCTCCATTCCAGCAGGATTTCAAGACACAACAAAAGCTCTGAGCAGCCTGGTCTGACCTCAGAGCTGACGCTGCTTGAGCAAGAGGCTGGGCCAGAGACCTCCTGAGGTCTTTCCAACCTGAATGATCTTATCTCAGGCATTTGGGTTGGTTTTGACTCCAGCATTTCTATTGAAAAGCAGTAACTTTCCTAGTTGCTTCACAGGAAGTACAAATCAGACTTCCCTGATGCTCAGCTCAGACTATTGGCCCAGTGAAGGGAAGAAAATGTAAGTCACAGACAAAACGATGTGCAGTGGACCTGGGTCTGATGGGATGGAGAGGATGGGGAGAATTCAGAGCCAAAGAATATAGGATGGCTTGGCCTGATCTTAGAGAACACAGCCTTGAAATTAGTCTGGAGAGAAGCCTGAGCACAGGCTTGGGGCATCAGGCTGGCAGGGAGAAGATGAGATCCTCACAAATGGGTCTGACTGCGAAGACAAAGCCATTTGTTGTATTTTGAAAACATGAATACTTTTATTGGGGAGAATAAAAATTAACGTTAAATTAAGGAGAGGAAGTGAAATCCTGATACTCTTAGAATGGACTTTTAGTCCAGCTGTTGCATTTGTCTGTTCTTTTACATCCTTAAAACAGTTTTCTTTTAAAATATTGAATAAATAAATATAACTCTGCTCTGCAGACAGCTAATACTGTGAGAAATTAATTCTTCCCTTCTATTCAGAAGGACTGTTCCTAGGTTTGTTTGGTGAATGAGAAGGAGAGCCAGCTCCAAATGCATTGAAAGGGTTTTATTTGATAAAATAAATTCTTCCATTCTCCTATCAACAGGGCTTTAAATAAAGTATTGTGAATAGGATGTAAGCATTGTAGCCTGTGTTCCTTTCTCAGATAAAGAAAGTCAGCCTCAGAGTACTGAAACCCACAGAGAATAGAATTAACTATGAGGCTTTCTTTTTTTTCCCCCCCTATATCTCATTCTGTGGGGAATGTGACAACAGCACATTTCCTCAAAATGGCCTATAAAAATGTTGGTGGATGAAGATGCCGTGTTGGTTTTGTCACAGTGACTGAGATACAGAGGCTATCTCTAGATCTCCAGATATAAAATCAAACCTTTCTGATTTCCCAGGGTTTTCCGCCTGTTATGCACCTTGGATACAAACGGACAGATTGCAGAAAAACCCCTTCTTATACAGGGATTTCACTTCAGATCTTGCTGTTAAGATGCAGTTGAGTCTGGACTGAACTTTCACTTGCTTATATCAAAAGTAACTCTACTGACAAAGGAGGTGCACTGACACTGAACCAATGAATGCAGAAGTAAAGAATTTTCACAATTTCCCTCTGAGAAAAAGCCTGATATGATGAAGAAACATTTTCATGTTTTATTGAGGTTTCCTGGGCCAGATCTTTGGTCTTAAACATAGAAGCTTTTTAGCTACTTAAATCACACTACTTTCTTGGGTCCCAGGGTGATTGGCTGTCCTTTCACATCATTCAAAGAAAGTCAAAAAAATGTTCCCTACAAAAATCTGGAAGAAATTTCAGATCATCTTTCTGCATTCACCATTTCACTTGCTAATCATAAAAAAGTTGATCCCCTGTTCAGTAAGAGTAAGTATTTGTTGCAGCTCTAGTGAATTTCCATAAAAATGACATGGAGAATGTCCATAAGAAGAAAAGCTCAACAGTTGTTTGAGTGCTGGATGATGGGGAGCCCAGTGGGGTTAATGTACTTGAGGGAGTAATGTGGTAATGTCAGTTGTGCCTGTTTTAAATATCCCAAATCTGAAGGACAGTTTCATTGACTATTTGCAATGGAATCATCTGGCCACAGCCTGGGGTACAAATCTGCAGCACAGCTTAATCTCACCTTTCAAGATCTGAGATCAAGTCTTAGCCGTTCCATCAGCCAAGCAAAAATGGTTCAGAAATGAAAATTATCATCCAAGGTCATGATCGGCAGAACCAAAGTCTTTGGGAATGTGGGGGATGCAGTTTCGGAGTCATCTTGGGAAGTGACACAACAGTAATTTCTTAAACAGACATTTTGATCTGTAACAAAAAGGGTCACTCTGAGTGCTTTGATCTTACTGGGCATAGGGTGATGTAGGCTGGGAGAGGCCTCGGGAGGTCTTTAATGCCCCAAAACTCCTGCTCACAGAAGGGTGAGATCTGAGGTGAGACCAGGATGACCAGGGCTTTATCCACTCAACTTTTGGAAACTTCTAAAGGTGGACTCTGGCCATAAAACTTTTCAGAGATAAACCATTCACTATGTCTTTTCTCAAAGTTTCAGATGAGTCAGAATTAAGAATTAAAAGCTGTAAAAAAGAATTTCTCTCTCATAATGTGTTTGCTATTTTTGCTGCAACATCACCAATGTCATTTTGCACAACATTGCAAAACACTCACTTTTGCTTCCTATTTCTCATGAAATCTCAGGATTATAGGAGCAGACTTCATGGCAGAAGTAGAAATACAGTAATGTACAAATTCTGGCCAAATGGACCCTGGTTGGTGTTTAATAACCAAAAAATCTCTGGATACTGTCAGTGGTGAAACTAAGCATTTTGCCAGTAATCTCAACTTTAAACAAAGCTGTTTTAATCAAGGTAATTGCTACTTTTATGCCAATGGCACATAAATTAAATATTAAATAAAAATAAGAGACAGAATAACTGCATTATGACAAAGCTGCCTGAGTTTGTATGGCAAGTAATTCTATTGGTGTATAAAGTAATGCAGAAAGCAAATAGGACTACTAACAGTCAAGCAGATATATATTTTACATTCATACATAATTAAAATGCCTAAGAGTTAAATACTGAGATGCAACAGGAACTACCTGATAAAACAGCAAAACTAAAGAAATCAAGAGGGCAGAGTTTGAGGCACATAACGAAGAACTTCCTGCTCAAGATGCACCTTTGTATGAGGTATAAGCAATTCCCAAATAAAGAAGGGATACTTGCTCAATGTCTTGGGTGACATTTTGTATTTGAATATCTTTCAACAACTGGGTGGCTTAAAGAAAAAGAGTGTGAGCAACAGTGTGGGATTGCAGATGTTGTGTCCTATTTCTAGTGAACTTTCTAGTGAAGTGTTACCAATGAAGTGAAGATGCTGCCAGTTGTGAAGAACTAGAGTTCAAGGTGCTACAGGTGGGCATAACAAAAGGACCCATGGACAGGTCTGCAGTTCCTCTGTTGAAAAAGAGAGGCTTTATCTAGCCATTGGCTTTGTTAAACCTTGGATGACAAGCAGAGTTTCTGCTTTTTCTCCTTGGTTTCCCTTCTCAAATATTAAGCAAATTACTTCTCAGAGTTTCTTCTCTCCTTTTGAGTGAGAGACATCCAAAGAAACCCTGTTCATGCCAAATGAAATCAATGGACACCTAATTCTCTTGGAAATGTAATGACTTCTGGTGCATCAGGAAGAGACAAAAGAGACTCTGCAAGGATTTTCTTTCATATGTGCAGCCTGAAGTGTAAATCTTTGGGATGGGTGGCAAGGTTGTGTTCCTGGAAGGTTGCACAAAGGCAAGGAGGAACAACGTTCTCACAGGGGCAGCAGGATAGGACCAATTTCCAACCGCTGCTCCCGTGGGGCAGCTCACCTGAGGGACTGCGGCTGACAGCATGGGAAACCTCACACCAGTGTGGGTGCCGCTGGAAAGGCGCAGAGGCCACGGCCGGGTTCAGCCGCAGCCCGGCGCGGGCGATGCCCTTGGCTTTGCATTTCCCCGTGCGGGGGACCAGCTACGGTATCCCCCTGCTCGTTCCTGGCGCGGATCCCAAACCCTGGCTCTGGGGCAGGTTCCTGGAAGCGCTCCATTCCCCCGACAGCGCCCCGCGCATCCTGCGGGAAGAGAGAGTGGGAGGGGTGCAGCGGGTCCGGGGGGTCTGCGGGCAGAGGGGGCGGTGGGTCCAGGGGGATGCGGGCGGGCAAGGGCGCAGCCATGGCAACGCGCCGCGCATCCCCTGCTCCCCGCGGCAGCTCCGCTCTATTCCCCACCCTCCCTGCACCAGCCGTGGCCTGGCCGGGGCCGCGCTGGCTCAGCCGGTGAACAGTTAACGCCGGAGAGGCGGCTCCTCTCCCCACACCCTCCCCGGCTCCTGTTGTGAAAAGCCCGTGCCCCCCACCCCCGGAGAGCGGCGAGC
>VYXB01004381.1:10091-64074 GCA_013397135.1 Pachyramphus minor
TCTCCGCCCTCCCCAGCTCCCCCCCTTTTTATTTATTGCCCCCCCTCCTTTTTTTTTCTGCAACTGGTCGCCGGGGTGGGCTCTGCTCGGCGGGACCGCCCGGGCCCGGGGCGGCGGCCGGGCATGGCCGGGGCGGGGGGCGTGTGTGCGGCTCCCTCCTGCCCACCCCGCCCCACCGGCTCCCGCAGGGCAAAAGCTGGATCAGGGTGGTGACAGAGCCGGGTGCCCCAGCTGCTCCCGCTTCCCCTCCCCTCTGACAGGGGCTGGTTTATTTTTATTGCTTTTTGTTTGATTTTTGTGTGTTTTTTTTTTCCTTTGGGGCAAAAGGGAAAATATATATTGGCAGGGTGGGGAAGGAAAAAAAAAAGAAAGCAGGCACCCTCCCCCTCCGCTGCTCGTAGTCCCCTCCACTCCACACCAAAAAGAGCCATCGCAAGTACACGCCAGTTCTTCACTAAAGTGATCCAGCCGCTGGATTAAGTAACTCTCGGGGAACAGCACACGCACGCACACACACGGCAAAATGAAGGAAAAGGCAATGTTTCAAACGGCTAAAATGCAAGGAAACATGATGGTAAGTGGCTGCTGCTGGCGCCTCCAGTGACTGTAAGTAAGTGCCGGGGCTCCCTGCTCGTCTCGGCGCCGCCAGACCCCGCTCACGATCGGCGCGGAGCCCCCGCTGCCGGGGCTGAGCTGGAAGGGGAGGCAGGCGAGGGGCGTCTTTCCGTGGTGCCGGTGCCCTGCTTAGTGTCTGTCCCCTCTCTGAAGGTGGTCGCGGGTGCTGCGGGGGTGCCGGGGCGTCCCCCTCTGTCAGGGGAGCGGGGGCGCAGCGCGGGCGGGGGATGCGGGGCTCGGCGGCGCCGGGGCACCGCGCTCCGGCACGGCCAACTTCGCCAAGTTGATGACCACGGTGTGTGTGCGTGAGCTGGGTGTATGCATGTGTGAGGTTTACCTCGTCTTTTGCTCCGGTATTACTAGTGGAAACACTTGCCTCGATGCCAATTTTTTTAAAAAAATACCTACTAGGAATGCCTTTTGAATAATCCCCCTCCTGCCTTAACGAAAAAAAAAAAAAAATAAAAGCATCCAGCTGCTCTGCCGGAAGAAGTGCTGGTTGCCATCTTGTGCTGATGGAAATATATTGGTGTGTTTTGCCTGCTGGTTGACCCGCTGGGGGTGGCGGGGCTGGGGGTGTGCGGGGTCCCGCATGCGGCGGCTCCGCAGCCGGGAGGCAGCTCCCTGCGGTGGGGCGGGGATGCACCGCAGGGTGGGAGAGGCTTCAGGGCTCTTTGCTTTAAAGCCAACTTATTTGAAATAACCTGAAGCTTGTGAAGGGTACCTGTTGGTCTTCTGTCCCCTCCCTGTTATCAAGCAGAGCACTCCTATCTATGTTTTGCCTTCCCTGTGAGGGAAAATGTTAATATTTAATACAGAGGTAGTATTTGCCTCTCTCACGCCTTGTGTTGACGTGTTCAAGAGGCAGCCAAAGTCTTCTCCATCCTTTAATTAAGTTCTGTAGTAAAATGCTTTGCTGGCTTTTTAAGGAAGTGCCTTCTTTTTCAACTCCAATAATACTGCTTTTTCCAGCAGTAGTGTTTAAGAGGAAGGTGCAATGCTATGTGACCTGTGAATTCAACTAAGGGAACTGAACAGGAACTTCTGCAAACATTTTTTCCAGGAGAATTGCACAGCCTGTGTGATTGCATCGTGCTGCTTTTATTGTGCTTTTTAAATGCCTGGGAAATATCTGGTGCTGGAACTTTTTTAACATGGGGAAATTAAGACTATTATTTGCTTAAGCTACTGATCCTAGAGGTCATTATAGCCTTCGATTAGGATGTTCTGTATTAGTAAGAAAAAAATAATTAACCACCTGAGAAGATGTTGGATTTAAGTGCAGGGGGAACCTAATTTACATACACAATGTCACAGAACTAATAAAAGCCTGGCACACATTTTCCTTGCTGGTCTCTGAAGTCAGGGAATGATGAGCAGGCAAGGATTCCCCCACTGGTACTCAGCACAGGGTTGGAGCTTCTGCTGGGATTAAACGCGAGTGCTTCTGAGAGTGGCAAGATGGATCCACACATCCACACCTTTGCACGATGAGCAAGGGCTGGGTGATCGATCTGCACACAGGGCTGTGCAGTGGGGGCTGCCCACAAGTCAAACCTTCAGCCAGAGACAATAGTTTTTGCTCCTAACTCAGACAGGAGCAGGATCTGACCCCTCAGGCTGCCAAGTCACAGTTATTTCTTACTGTCACTTGGGGCAGCCTCCCTGGACCTGAATGCAAGGTTTGCCTTTGGAGAACTCATTTTTCAGGCACTGGGAATCAAATTTAGAGGCAAGGAAGCTGTTTAACTGGAACAGGTGATTTCTTTAATTAATGCCTGTGGTTTTTATCGTCCACTTAAACCACACACACCTGGTTTCTGTGTTAATCTGGTCTCTGGTTGCAACTGGATCTGCAGTTTATTTAAGCAAGAATTAAGTTTAGATGAATGTGTGAGCTTTCAGATACTTGGATAGATTTTATATTTCTTCAAGATAGTGTTTAGTGGACCTAATCCTTAAATTTCAGGTACACTTTCGATGGAAGTTCCAGCAGGTTAAGCCTATTACTTTCTATACCCTCTTCCTTAAGCAGTTGTTTAAAAAATAGTATTTTTTCTTATTTATCACTTTTGTTACAATTGAAATTAGAATCCTGAACTACTCATGTTGAAACCTAATGCTGTGAGTGTCTTTCCTCACAGAGCTGGGGTGAGTGGAATCCCAGGAGATGTGTAACAATGTGCACTGCATTAATTGCCTTCGCAGAATTTGAAAAGTCATTGAAAATTCAAGGCCCACCATGATTTTCTTTTTTTGTTTTTATTTGTTTTCTGGCAGTTTTGCTGTTGCTTAGAATCTCGACAAGCTTCTAACTATGTATTGATTTTTCTTCGCTTTAAAAATCTTTCTTAAATTGAGCTATATCATTCTTAAAATGATGTGACAGCAAGTGATAATACTGACACACTGGTCCCTGGCCATGCAGTGGACCCTTTTTAAGTGCAGTAATAGCTCATGTAGCCATCACACCTGTGATTTCTTTATTACCTAATTAGACCAGTAAAAAACGAAGCCATTCTCATGACACTGAGATAAATGTTTTTATCCTTGTGGCAGTATTTCACCAGGGATTTTTTTTTTTTTTAAACAGCAACATTTACCTGGAAAGGTGCCTATTTTTATTTTACTGCTGTGTTTCCCATTCACCATTTGAGCCAGAGGAATGTAACTTACAGAAATAGCTCAGGCTCTTACAGTGGGATTTTTCTTAATTCTACATAAACGCTGTAGGGAGTGATTTCTTCTTCACAGTGGTTTCTTCTAGTAGGAACTGACATACCCTTGAGTTTTCCAGCCTTTTCAAGTTCAAGTGCAACAATAGGGTGTGGAGATGAAGGCTTATCAGTTTTGGAGGCAAATTTAATGCACTTGCATTTGATCCTAACTGAAGGTATGGGTATATAATTTATTTCATTAAAATATTCATTATTTCATTCAAATATTCCCCATTAATTAAAGTATTACCCATTGCCCCTGTGTTTTCCCTTACACATTTAGTTGTCAAGTCAAAGACAGTAGTACCAACTTGTTTTATTCTACTCTTCCTGTGTCTTCCCAGGGACTGATCTATCATGTCACACTGGCTTTTCGTTTGTTTGTAATGGGTTTGCAAGCAAATGCATCCAAAAGAACTGTTGTGAAGAAGGTCTCTACAGTATTGCCAGATTCTTTTCTTACATACACTCCTGCAAATCCCAATTTGTTAGAGGTGCAGCTGCAACATAGATAATAAGGAGCTACTGCCTTTGGTTGTAGACAATTAGAGGAGTGAAAACAATGGGCTTGGTGAGAGTGCGTAGGGGTCTTGAAGGAAAACTTAATGTTCTGGATGTGAGCATCCAACTATTTTGGCCCATTTTCTGGTCAGCAGAAGGAGCAAAAAGTCTCCTATAGCTGTCTTTGTCAGAAGGATGTTGCTGTGAAACTCTTGTTCTGAATTTCCATCTAACCAGCAGTTGCTCTCATGTTTGGAAACTACCGAGAGAAACCATAGTGGATGTGTCACTTTTCTGTTTTACTATGATGAATAATGTATGAATAGAGCAAAGAGACAACATTTCACAGGGTTCATTGAGAAGTCTTGTAGAAGAAGCTGGAGATTTAGAAGTTTAGTTTGACCATTTCAATTCCAACTCTGATAGCTGCGGTTTGGATGTGCGTATAAAAAACCCAAATAAAATAAGCCCAGTGGCAAGTGTTATCCCCTATAAAGTCTGCTAACACCTCTGAGGCCACAGGAACTTCAAGGGTACAAATAGCATGAAGACTAAGCTACTCTGTCATCCTTGAAGTGCTTCTTCCTGGAGACACACCAGTGCAGCCAAGTAGAAAATCCAGCTTTGCCCCTGCCCGTTTTTTTATTTCTGTTGCCTCTCATGAGCAATAAATTCACATTATAACAAATAACACATTGATGTTCCATTGCAATTTCCCTTATTTGGCATATTTTACCTACAGGTTTGTTTCTTGCAGCATTAATGACATGGCACTGAAACACGGTAAAGTGCTGCTGAGCCAAGAATGCAGTTGTCCTACCATGGGCTGAAGAAGCTGCATATTGTTCTTGAAGCTCCCACACAGAAATCTGGTGTGGAGCTTCTGATCCAGTGCAGCTCCCTGCTACTGTAGCCTTCCCTCTCTCTGTTTTATATTCAGCTTGACTTAGAAGCAAAATGCAGCCCCAGTTTTGTGTACTATTTATCAGCTGTCTACTACCTCTGCTGAAACATAAGGACCTCCAGAGCTTAAAGCAAGGGAGCTATGGTAGCAGTTCCCAGATGAGCTATCATGACTTCAGCTGAAGTTTAAAGAAAGACAGGAATTCAATTGCTAATATACAGCAAGAATCACAGCAGAAAATTACTGGAGCTGCTGCTGCTGCTTAGTGAAAGGCAAGTTGTGTTTTGAGGACTGTAACAGTGTGGTATCTTTTCTGGGTCAGGCATAAAGGGGAACAAGGGTTCCCCTCTGTTAGGATAACACGTGTAACAGGCATACAATCCATAGGAGGTACTGGAGTTGCTGCAGTGTGGAAAAGCTGTAAGATATGCTGAGACTGTTCTGATGTTGTATTGCTAGCTGATGGAAATTAAGCGTCTTTGCACATTTAAAGTGGGGTGGCAGAGAGCTCCACAAGCTCAATAGGATCCTAATGTTGTCCATGTAATGCAGAGTATTCTTTCAGATATATTTTTACTTAGGGGATAGAGAAGTGCAAAGCCTGCCCAAGGTGTATTGGAATTATAAGGATTCACTAAAGTTGCAGGTCCCGTGAGAAATAATGGTGCCAGGCTGTCTCAGAATAATTTTGGGAGCCATATGAAGCACTCCACATTGCTGTTCCTACAGCAGTGGGAGATTGAAGGGGAGCTTGTGGTCTAACTTCAATTCTCACCTTTAGAAAGGTTCAAAATCTCGAATCTGATGGTGCTGCTCACACCTGCATCTTTTTCTTCAGTATTGCTCAGTAGCTTCTCTGGTTCCTCTTGCTTGCAAGGAAAAAGGTACAGTTTGTGTTAATTTCTGCCTTCCTCCTCTGAGTTGTCTGACTGTTCACAGGATAGTCTATTTCCTCCTTCTCTTTCTTAATATTTTCACTGCTTTCCTAAACAGTAAAAGAGGAGAATTGGAAGGGACTGTTATGATTTTACTGAATGACAGCTGAGTGGGTAGCAGTAGAGCCCTGAGCAGCAACAGAGCCGCAGAGCTGTCTGTGCAGTTGGGAAGACAGCATTGCACTCATCTGCATTTGAAGGTTGCATTCATTCATTAATGAAGTCTGCATTTGCTAAAGATAAATACCTAAAATTTAAGTTTTGTAGGTGTTGATGGCCTGAAGCTTTATTTGATGAGGAGGGCTTCTCTCTCTGTGCTGTGGAATAAGTGTTTCAAGTGCTGTCAGTTCATAGCATGTTTGAAGTGTTAGTCTTGTATATCTCAGAGGTCACATTTCTTGGCAGAGCTTTGCACTCTTAGTATTGGTCTAACTGACTGTATAAAGGGGAATGCAATAGAGAATCATGCCTAAGAACACCTCTGGTTGGTACAGAACCTCCAGAAGCAACAGGCTCCATTGAAGAGCTGACGAAGGCAGAAGATTCAAAGCTGGAAGTTGGAGTCAGAGCATTTCAAACCAGAAGATAAAGTGCCCGCTTTTTACAGTGAAAGTGATGAACTGCTGGAGCACTCTGTGTGGGAGTGCAATAGTTCTTCATTAGAAAAAGATGGAGATAGGATTCCTCTGACTAAACACTGGCTTCTCCAATATAGACATGTATATCTAAGTTGGTCAGTCTGGTTTCTCTTCATAATTTACTCAGTGGAGTCTGGGGCATGATTCATTCCATCTTCACATAGATGTGTAAGATGGGCCACAGTACCTGCACTCTTAAATGCCAATTTCTCTCCCTTGACTTAAGGAAGTATGAGTACAAGCTGTACCATGGACATGTACCCTGCAGATATATAAGTTTTGAGTCTGCCTGTTGCCTAAACATAGTCACAGATATTCCAGAGCATCTCAAATGACACTAAGCACCCCATCAGGCCTCTACTGTTACATGAGACAAGGACTACTCTGCGCATCTGTCCAGGGTTTGTCAACAGCATCTGTAGTGGCATATGAAAATAAATGAGCTCCATATTTGGAGCTGTGCTTTTTCTAAGTCCCAGAATGCTTGTGCAGAAGTAGGTTCAGTCTCCCAGCACCACAGTCCGGATGTAGTAAGAGAGCAGCTCCATATCAGCAAAAGATGCCATCCCGTATCAGAAATCTCTTGGCCTGCGGTTTCTACGTGTACAGAGCTGCCCCAGAACATTATACACCCCTGGCTTTAACATTATTTACTCCAAGTAGCTTAATGCCATCATAAGTGCAATACACAGATTTATTCTTCTAGGTCTGTGTTTCCATGTGTGCTGTCTGTACAGTGGCTCACGTGAGATTAACAAGCAAAGCCCATTTATTAAATTGTTTTATGTACTCTAAATCTCATGTAATCCACTAATGCATAATGCTGTCACTTAGTAAGCCTGGCATTCCTTCCCAATGGAGCACTGCATTTAGCAAGTTCCCATACTATTCAGTCCTTTTGAAAAGGCTGCAGTTGAGAATAAAAAGAAATAAAACTAAACAGTTAGAGCCTGAATGCTTACAATACACTGATAACAGTGACCCAGCTGTAGTATGCATCTACCTGTGGATTGCATGAATTTTCTATCCTTTTAAGGACACTGTAGCAAGCAGAGCTTGCCTTGGAGCAAGCAAAGTTTGCATTTGTGATGTCCTGGTTGCCCTTGACGTGGATTATCAAGATTATGTCAAAACACTGCTTTTGCAAAAACTGTTTTTCTGCATCTGTATAGGTATTGTTAAAGGATATCAGATTCCTGGAACACCTGTGCTGTAGTGTTTAGGCTGTGCACTAGGAATATGTGTCTTGCAGGTGATTTCCAAGCACAAAAATTTTCCCTGTGGGTTCTGTATGTCCAGCAATATCTTCTTCATTGCTACTGAAGTGAAGGCTGGGAACAGAAGCAGTAGAACTGCCAGTGGTATCTTGCCCTGGGCAGGGGGGGAGAATTATTACATGGGTAACTGAATCTGAGTCCAGCCCTCAGTTGTAAATAGGTGTTTCCCAAGCTGCAGGGTTCCAAGGCACAATAGAAGAATTGTAAACTCAGTGTACATCCAGCAACCAATTTAGAGTTTTGTTTGTGAAAAGACCTCTTTCACGGTGTGACTCACTGTTAATTGATTTTATTGCCAAATATGAAGTATTTGTACCATCTCATCCCTATTTTCTATGGAATAATGACTTTAGAGGTTATCTTGAGATGCACCCAAATTTCCAGTCAAAGCAAGTATGAGAAAACCAACCATTCAAGACAGTGGAGTGAGCTGCAATGGTGAACTTTGCATGCCCAGGTCAAGCACTGGGCAGCAAGCAGAGTGGTCAATGCTGTGGAAAATCCCTCTCAAGTTACAGGGAAATACTGGCCAGAAGATTTTGTCAACTCAGGCATGTGTAGAGACAGACTTGGCATGAATTCCAGTCACACACTGCATAGCCTCATTCTGTAGTCATTATTCAGCACTTACTCAAGCAAAACTTTTGCCAAACTTAACGGGTTTACTACGCCTGCTGCAATGAGTAGGAATTTTGTCTGAGGCTCAGGTGCCTTCAGACCTGACTCTCAATGCATATCCCCATGATGTTCTGTGTCACTAGGGATTTTCAGTAATTTTTAAAGGATATCAGTGAAATATACTGCAGTTGACAAGGGATAAAAAAAAAAGGAGTTGATGGGCATGGTAAAAAAGCAAGCAGAAGAAAAGCAGAGTGAGGTGGTTAAGAGAAGCGCTCTGGGTTTTTTAGTTCATCTCCTTTTAGAAGTTGTCCCCCATGGAGAACCCCATCAGCTGTATTCCGGAGCATTCTGCATGCCTGCACTTTTGTTTATGTTTGTTTTCACTGATGATGATCATCTGGAAAACATGCTGAAAATGAAACATTTTTATTTGTTTATCATTTGGGACTGAAGTTATTAAAAACGTGGAAAAAGATTGAAATGATAGCTTGCCATGTTTTCTGTAAACACTGAGTAGTTCTTCTGCAGCATGTGATATAACTGAAGTAACCTACAAATAATCTTGTATTGCTCCTTTCTTGTGCCTAATTATGAGGGTGTGAAAAATGTGCTTGTAATAATGCCTTCTCATCTGACTGTGAGGGGGCTGAAAGTGCCTCTTGCGAAGATCTAGTTTGTAAAGCAAGTGATTGTCATGCAGGAATATGTCTCTGTTACAAACTGGATCTGTTGTCTACAAGAAGGATACATAAAATGCTGTAGGTAGAGCAGTAATTCAGAAATTAATTGCAGCTCTATCAGTATGACTGAGCCATTCCTGATCTCACTATTTGAGAGTTTTTTCTTGGGGAGGAGAAATTAATGTTTAATTCTCTGTTGGTTTTATGTTATACTCTGTGCATTTTATTTCATTTACATGTGCGTCTAAATTTGTAATGTGTTAAAACCTTTGTTAAGGGAGGCCCTATTTGGTCAGGTTTGGACATTTTTGTCGGAATCAAAATCTCTATAGAAGATTCCAGAAATTTTAAAAGTAAAATTTACTTATCTCCTCTTTTTGTTCCAGTATCTTGGGTTTTACAGATGCACCTTGTTTTTTGATAAAGAGAGCATCTCTCATTATTTTCCTAGTCAGATTTTAACAGAATTGCAGTCTTGGTAGGGAAAGAAGGCTGTTGGCAATATCTAAGGGTAGCAAATAAATCCTGTGCAATAGCAATTAAAGCAAAAATCACGTACTCCAGAGGCACACTCCTTGTTATGTTCCCTGTTCAGCAGCGTACTTAAGCACCTGTTTAACATTAATGGTAAGCATATGCTTAAATGTTTCTGCTGACTTGGGAGTTATGAGAAGCCTGCCTTGCACACACAATAGTTGAACGGCCCATTTTCCATCTGTGTGTGAGCCCATAGCATGGTGCTAGCTGAGCATTTTCCAGGTTAATTAGATTGGCATAACAAGTTCCCTGGTGGACTCCGTGCAGTCATCAGCTCTTCTGTGCTCCCCAGCTATTGGGAGCTCTGCTTCAAGTTGTGTATCTTGTGCTGGAAACTGAAACAGAATATTGCACTGTATTTCACCAGTGTGTTCAAATGGAAACAGAATTGAATGGATTGCAAGTACACCATAAATATAAATTTGGCTCTATGTTGCTAGCATGAATATGGTGCATCCTTCAAATGCACAGTGTCTACCAAGGACTGTTTATTCTATAGAGCTACCAATAATGGCTGTGCTTTCATGAATTATGCATGTATTTGTTCTTAAACCTCATCTGGATGTGATTTGGAGTGTTTAAGATTTGAAGCTGGCTATAAGTATAAATTGCAGATATTTTTCATAAAATATAATGTCCTTACAGGTTTCTTTGTAATATTAGTCAGAGTCCATCATACCTGTATCTACAATAAAAAAAAATTGAAATCAAAAGAATTCTAATTCAGTGAAGGAAAAAAAAAGAGCTTGATACTCCAAAGTCCTGCAAGAAAGGCAAAATTACGTGAAGTCAAAGGTGGTCTACTCATCTATTTAATAAAGCAACAAGATGAGATGGAGTCCCATTGTAGTAATAAGGGAGCTATTATTTACCAAATGAAGAAAGGAAAATGACCCCGCAGAATGCCTAGAAGCGACTTACCAAAGTGAAAAAATGTAGTAGTGAGCATCATATATACCATTTAGGTCTTTTGATGGGTTAAAATGAGGACTAAATAACACACTTTTAGGGAGAGATTAAATAGATGAGAAGTATGATCATTTTAGATGAACTCAGTGGCACAGAATTTAACTTTCCAGTATCTTCGGTGAGGGACTGCCTTAGTTCCCTCTGAAGTTCCTCTAGTTTTGCCATTTATACCATTCTATCACATTTGAATATCTGGTTTCTGGAGAGTTCCTTGGTATTTAATTTCCACGCTCAGGTTTGGGGATTGTTTTGGGTTGGGCTTTTTTGTTTGTTTGTTTTTAATTTAACCTCTTAAGTTTTTAAGGTGTTTTGCCCTTGTGAAACATTGCATATCAACAGTGACATCCCAGAAAACGTTGAGGCAAAGTGGGTTAATCTGCAGAAAGGTGACAAATGGCCATGGTGCTGTCCTGAGCTCTCTGCTTCCTGCTGTAGTAAAGAAGACATGCTATGAATAGATGGCACAGAAAGGCAGAGCAATGGAAAGACTGGAAGGCTTTGGGTAATTTGCACTGGGTTAAGGGGAAGCTTTCAATCTTCAGTCACAGTGTGAATCTGTCCTAAATTGAGAGTTATTGCTGGTTGTGAAGATCCCTTGCTTGTGTGCTCATGTTTGGGTGCTGTAGGAGGAACTGCCTGAGGAATTGTCATCAACCAGCTTGTGACCACACTGCTCAATCACACTCTGGGTGAGACTGATGAGTCCACACTGCACATCTCTTGGCAGGAACCTCCCTTGTCCCCACATGACTTCATTGTTACTGGAATTGAAATAATTTGCATGGTTGGGTTTTTTTTCAGCTCAAAGGGCAGGATTCAGCCCTCAAAGATGCTTTTGTCCTGTGATGTGTGAACACCTGTGTGTTGCATCCAGAACTTGACACTGCAAGGCCTTCTGAGGCAAGGCTGGAGCAGTGTTGGAGGGAGAAAAGATGTGTCCTAAGTGTGCATCCTGCCTGTAGGGCAGGCTCTGGAGTGGGCTGCCTTTGTGAAGTGTGATTTTTGCAAGGAAAGCAGCTTGGGGCTGAATTGCCATGTGTGAAACACAGATGCACAAGTCCTGGTTCCTGGAGTGAAATAATGAACGAGTTAGATTTGTAGTCAGGACATATGCAGTCTCCACTCGTGGGTAGAGTCTGTATGTCAAAGAATGCTGCAGGTGATGAATTCATGCACAGGCACATCAAGAACTTGTGATGCATAGGAAGTGTTGGATTGGAGGATACAAAGCTTAGTTCCCACCTCTCCAAACTAACCATAGCACAGTGTCCTTGTTGTTGGTGTACGCTGGAGAAATTGTGCTTGAGGCTAGGAGAGCCCATTGGATCACACAAGTAAACTCATTTCCTATCTGAATAGTGAATTCAGTTATTTCTCTTGTGCCTTGTAAATGTGCCAGGTTGGCACATCTATGCTCCTAGATTCTGTATCTTGTGCTTTTTCCTTTCAGAGGTTCTCATAGTAAGCCAGTTTTCCTCTCTTGTAACTGAACACGTAGAGATCTGCAGCAGAAATATTAATGTTGGTATGAATGAAATACAGATGCAAATATGTTTCTGTAAACACGGAAAAAATCAGTAAAATAAGTGTGAGAAGAATGTCATATACTGATAATAAAGAACATTTTTCCCAGCAATAAAACTGAGGAATGTGCTGTGCTGTCAAGCCCAGAAGGCTCTGATAAAAGTCACAGTACAGGCTTTTCTCCAGCACAAAACTCCACTTTCTAAGGACACTAAAAGGCCACAAGGTCCTGTCACATGTGTGTGAGCAAAATTCCTTCTCCTGTTATGCCAATAGGGAGCTACAGCAGCTGAACAAATGTGTATTTTTTCAGACATACTTCATGTAAACAAAATGAGACAATGAGCTTCAACCTTGCTAACATTTAGGAATGCCTAAGTAGGCAAGATTTGGAAGCGAAGGACCACCCATTCTCAACTGTTCATTAAAAGTAGAAAAGAGCTACCAAAAAACTAACTTGTCACTGACAGTCAAGAAAAAATGAGTGTTTTGATGAGAATGTAAAAGTTGATATCCCTTATCTGCTCTGACACATGCAAACCATCTCAGCCAGACTACCTGAACACCCGTCTTGGTGGACATGACAGTATGATGGATGAACTCTAAGGGAGAGTGGATAAAGGGAGAGTGTGAGTGGATAAAACCAGCACATGCAAATTTTTTTAATAAATACCATCTTCTTCCTTAAGGTGCTGCACTGGGGCCTTTGACACTAATTTCACACATACTCAGGAATTGGTGTCTTCCATTTGCTCCTTGCTAACAACAAGGATCTGTGTGCTGTGGTGGGTCTCACGTGATGTGGGAATGGGGGAAGGTCACATGTCCTAACCTCCTCATCCATGTGATGGCACCTGTGCCAGTGAAAGATGTGACTGGAAAAGGTGATAGCAGGGTGGCTGGGCGCTGTCAGGGTCCAATGATGGAATGTGTTCAAATAATGAAGCCAAGGGCATTTTCAAATGTCTGAGTCTATTATGTCTATGCCATTACCTTTATCAATCAAATCTGTAATTCCATCAAGAAATGAAATCAGGTTTGTTTGACAAGACCTATTTTCCAGAAATCTGTATAGACTAACATGAATTGTCCTTTAGTTCTTTATTAATTGACTCACATTTCAGCTTTACTACTTTTCCATTCTTAGAATCCTTCCAAAGGGAGACTAACTAAGCTGGATCATTTCTACAGGTAAATAGGGCATTAGTTTTGGAAAGGCTGGTTGTAAATGCTGTAAGTCACGAGAGTAATATCAGCAAGGGTGAAGAGGAGATGCAGGGAGACAAAGCACCATCAGCAAGAAAGTCCATCTGGGATTCTGCAACATCAGTGAAATGGAGTGCGTGCATCCGTGAGAGGACAGCAGAGTGTGAGGCAGAGCAAATTGATGTTAATGAACGTCCTAAACAATGGTATTGTTTGTTAGACATTTTGTTTGCAAGCAGTAGAAATGTGTGCTGAAGGTGTAAGGAGAGGCAAAAAATATATCGATGATTCTATGGAGAAACAACTTTATGATGAGAAGAAAGGCTATTAAGGCTACTAAGAACTAGCTATAACAAGGACAGACGGGGGTCTGCATGTGCTGTGCTAGAGCAGAACTGTGTGTCACACTATCTGACTGAAAAGCCTGTGCCCTATTGTTAGGATATGGAGCAACCTAAGAAGTTGTTAATGCAAATGTGTCCTGCCATGGGGAGAAAAGTAAGTCTAGAGATTTGACTGTAAATAAGAGTAAGGACTAACCTATGGTAATGAAATGCAAAGTGTCTGATCAAAATTCAGCATATTAATCTGAACAGTAAATCTTTTATATGAATGTGTCACTTGAGCCCCATAGTCTACACAGTTTTCTTCTCACCGTATCTGTTGCCCTTGATGTCCATTGTGATTGCAGAGTGTGGTAACGTTCCACTGTTCCCAGCTTTGTTTGTGAGCTGGAGCTGCACAGCCTCAAATGGCTTTAAAGGTTTCCTGAATATTGGAGGCTCTAGGATGGGCAAGACAGCTGTGATTTGTTGAAGTGTAGGGTCTTTGCATGGGGTTGAGTGAGTGAGATATTTGATCAGTGGGGATTGTGTTTGATCTAGTCGTAAAAAAATGAAACTTAGAGGAAACCCCATGTTTAAATACCAGTAAGTGTAATGCTGACAGGAACCTGTGCTGAGCAGGGGCCACGGTGGTATCCTCAACTTATCTCCTCCATGCAGGCTTTGGCATGTCTCATGGTTTCTGAGGAGAAGCACAGTCCTGCAGTGAATATGCTTGGATTGGCATACAACGATTTTTAATTCAGAGGGAGTTTGATAATGATTTCCTGTGTGACCTTGGACAAATCTCATCATGTTGTCATGCACAGGGTATCTGTGTTGCTGCACCAGAGCTCTGCCACCTCCTCCTGTGGGGTGTATTTGTGTTGAGAGATTCCAGTGTCCCAGGGTGACTGGCAGCTACAAGAATGGCACCAACTGACCCAACATGTCCTGCCTGGAGCTTCTCACTGGTCTTCACCTCCATTCCCCATTTGTAAAATAGGGGTGATAATTTCTTCCATTCCCTTTTTTCTACGTTTTGACTGTGGTATTTCAAGCTCCCATACTATCCATCTGTATTTGTTTAGTACGTAAACTGTGTCTTATTCTGCTAAGTTTAAATGCTTGTATATAATTGACATTACATTAAATGATACAAGTGTCATTGATCTGTTGAAGATATGACATTCAGAAAGGGATGGTAGGAACATGTAAATCTGTGCAAATCATTACAGCTCTTACAATAAGAACGTGATACCTCCTTTGCAACCAGTTAGGCTACACTTGCAGAACATGTTTGTGCTAAATTACTAAGAAAAACTGTGGATAATGTCTTCTCTTCATGTCCATGTTTGTGGCTGAATCAGGGTTTTATTATGAATCTTAGCAGTATTTGTCACAGATAGTGCACAGCAATTAACTTTTTTTACTGGATCAGGCAATATCCTATGTATTAATAAATTGATAATATTTCAGTTGATGAGAAAATTCTGACAGATAGTGGAGCTAGTATAAAATTTTCAGATCAAATATTTCTTTCTGTATTTGCACCATTAACCTCATATAAGCACATCATTGTTTTGACAATGCTGTCTCTGGAAAAAGAGGAATTGAAGTACTCTTTTCAAAGCCTGATATCTGGAAAAAACTTTGGAATGTAATCCTTGATGGTTGTTTGCTTTTATGTTATATAAATAATACCTGGAAAATTAATTATTTCAGTTTTAATAAAATGAGACGGTCTGATTGATGGGAACTGAAATTTTGTTTACTGGGGAGTTTCAACAGTCCTTGTTTTCATCTGCTTCAGAAGGAAAACAAATATTGAAATAACTTTTCTGCTAAATAGAGATTTAATTTCCTTTTCTCACCTCACTTTTGCTTTTTAACACATAATTTTCTCATCCGTCTACAGCCTGTCAATACCATTAAAAATGTATTTTAAATTGAACCGACTGAAAGAAGTATATTTAGACACAAGCTATTAGTCTGTTCTTAATTCATCCTTTGCTTATGCAAGACCACAGTCTCCATGCACAACTCCTTTAATACTCAACATGGTATTTGAAGCCTGATTTGACTCCTTTCAGGTTGTTTGTAGAGATAAAAGTGAGCAGGACTTAGTCTACCCCAGTCTAAAGGATAGAAACTTATTTTTTCTCTGTCTCCATCAGGAAGAAAGCTGCTGTTTGAGATCTGTAATGGATGTGTGTAGCTTGCTCTGTGTTGAGGCCCCAGAGATTCATTACAGCTTTTTATTATTTTACAATAAGAATATGATAGCTCCTTTGCAACTATGAATATTCCTTTAAAAATTGTACTTTCAAAGTCACTCATTACCAAGTTCATGATGAGTACTGCAGGCACCCCTGAAGCCCTTGCTGTGCACCACGGGCTGGTTTCAAGCAGATCATTCTAAGGTCTCCAAATGGACAAAACCTTCTGTCATGCCTAACATCCTTTCTAACTGGATATGGCATCCAAATCCCACCCGGAGTATTCACTGTGGTATCAGTTCCACCTGTTTAGATCTTGGTTCTCCATGCATATCATATGCAGTTTTGCCTTTTGTGACCAGCATAGAGAAGGAAATGATGCCCAAAGTGAAACCACAGAACATAAAGGCAACTGCATCCTGTTTTTAGCGCTCAGCCACTGAGAGTGAATGTGGGTCAGGCAGCTGCTCTGATCACCATGTTCCATGACTATTCCAGTATCATCCCAGACCTGGTTAGATAGATCTACCAAAGCTGCTCTCACACTCCAACTGAATTTAAGCTTGCCCTTGATCACAGTCCCAGGTCTGTTCATTTGTTCTAAATACAGTTTATTCTGTCCTTGTTTGTCTTGCTAAATCTGCTGAGATGTGTTGGCTTTAGACAAATAGCTCCTAGAGAAATGCCATCACTTAGGGTAATCCTTATTCCATAGCAGATTTGCCTGGCCAGTGGGGTGTATTTGTGGTGAGAGATTCCAGTGTCCCAGAGTGGCCGGCAGCTACAAGAATGGTGCCAACTGACCCAGAAAAGAGTTATGTACAAAAGCTGGCCTGGAGGTTACTGATTTCTCATAAAGCAGACCCCTCAAAATTTACAGTATGAGTCACGTGAGCTCTTTTAGAAGGAAGTAAGAGAAAAAGGAAGAAAAGTGCTGAAGCATGGGACTCAATCAGTTCTTTGGAGCTAATTTGCAAAGGATTATTCATTTAAATGCTGTTTCAGTTCTTATGGTGTTGTTACTCTGTACATGGACTGCGTGCTTTTGGATCATTGTCTAACATAACTCTGTGAAAGCATCAATAACAAAGTTTTTAATTGCACTCCTAACCTGATTGTTTTTCTCCACAGGATGGAAGATTTAGCTTTCACCCTCTCCTTCCTTCAGGCTGTTCCAGTGATCACAAGTGTGGGATGAAAGTCATGCCCTCCTCATGGTTTATCTCTCTGTACCTTTACAGTATTACAGTGTATATGTAGGTCATGGGTTTATTGTGCTGTGAGAGGCAGACAGTCTTTTGAACTTCACTAGGAGAGGATTTGGATGTTATACTGTGGTGTTCCCATTTCATACTGTTTTTTTCACTCATGATGTGGCAAGGAGCACTTTGGTATATGGTTTTGCAAAATGCAGTTGATAAATATTGAATCCAAAGCACTGGATTTAGCTATTAGCGACAGGTACGCATGTCTGTATTTCACAGAAGCTGTCGTGGAGTTTGGGTGCCAACTGCTATTGAAAATTAGGGATGTGGCTTTTATTTTTAAATCAGAACCAATACTTCATCTCATAGGTGATGTGGCTTTTATTTTTAATCAGAACCAATACTTCATCTCAAAGGTGCAGTACATAAGGACTATGCCTTTCTAGCCATTCTACCTGCAGTCTTCTTGCAATGGCAAGAATTCATGGCTACTAGCAAACTGACACCAATAGACTAAAGGATGGTTTTGTTGCAAAGGAAAGTTTTTTCCTTTACTCTTGTGCTGCCCCAGCACTCCACAATAGATGCTTGTGGGGCTGTGAGTAGGGTGGAGTGATCCCATAAATGACCCTGATTATCACTGTCTTCATAAATGACTCTGCATTTTCCAACCAAATGACCAATGAAAAAGTGAAAGATGTCGAACAAGGTTTTTAATTATAACAGATGGAATCTGTGCTCCCTAATCAGATATAGGTGGGTATTATTCATTGCTATAAGTTAAAGGCATTAAATTTCAGGCAGTAATTTGGGCAGTTTGTATCAAAGAATCACTTAATTTGAAGGTTTGGGTGTTTCTTGCTTTGTTTTGTTTGGGGTTTTTGTTTGTTTTGATTTTTTGTTTGTTTTGTGAGCTTTGAGTTTATCTCTGGTGGAAACTCAGAATATATTGATTTTTCAGACCTGTCTAAAGGTGAAGTGTTAATACTGGTGCCAAAACAGCTGTTACAGGTATCATTGTTATAGACTTGCAAACCTGGAAAAGTTTAGTGTTGGATCTCCATTTTGTGAGACAAAATGGTAGCAAAGGTAGTAGAAGGCCATATAGGGTTTTCTATTTCTCTTCTTTCATCTTAGCATTTCGTCTTCCTGTATCTGCGTTGTCTGTCTATCTCTGAGCTGAGAGTACTTTGTGTTTTCTCCTTTTCATGTATATCGAAGCTGACTGCTTGCCTGTCAGACAAGTGTGGAGGGGGTGTCTGTTTTGCCTGTTTGGAGATTAGGGTATTCTGGACCAGCACTGAGGGTAGAGGTGGTTTCAGTTCAGTATGGAGCTTGCTGCTGACACAGTATGACCCTGTTTTGAAGAATAAGGCATACTGCTCCTTTGCAAGATATTCGTGCTGGGGATTTGCGGCTACTTTGGTGCGAAAAACCCCTCTCTGATTCTGCAAACTGTAATGCATCTCATTGTATCCGTGTTTACCCATTTGTAAAGTGGGCAACTTAACATTTGTCTATCACATGGGGGTATTGTACAGCTTGCTGAGGAGTAACTTTAAAAGCATTTGGAGGTCCTTGGGTGACAGATGCTATAAAAAAGTACCGATTCTGTGAACTATTTTACTGCTCTTCTCGTCCATTTTAAGTCCAGCTCAGCACTTACACCAAGATGTCAGCACTCTGCTCCTGTACAAAAGCAGGTTTGCCGGCTCTTTTTATGGGGAAGTGGTATTTGTATTCCCCATGCATGCATACACAATGCCTTTAGAAATTAGAGTAAAACCACCTAATTCTGAGTGTATTTAACTCACAGCAGGGCACACCAGGGAGGTGCTTCCACATCCAGGCCGAATGCTGCCAGAATTCCTCATCAGTTGTTAGTTACAGAAGTGAAGAAGAAAACAAGGTCTGTTCAGGCCTGGACATTTGGAATCACAGAATCAACTCATTACTTAAGTGAGCTTTGAGTGATGAGCTTTGGGAAGGGACACACCTTTTTAAAGGATAGTTGCTGCTTAGTCGGACGCTTTCCAAAAACCTTGATGAGATTTGAATGGCAGGTTCTCTGGAAATAGAATAATCCTCCAAGTGGCCTAGAAAAGCCCGTACTGTGAACATTACACTTCCAGAACGACCTGTGCTATGTTACCTTATTCCCTGGATTTGGATTCAGAGGCATTTCTTTGGACGCCCGAGGGCGAGGCTTAAAATCCTGTCGGAGGGAGCGGGAGCTGTCCGCGGTGCTGAGCGAGGAAGGCTGAGGGTGAGCTCAGCACAGGGCTGGGTCAGTGCCTACCCCCCTCCCCCGGTTTGTAGCCCACAGACTTCAGCCCTCTTCTTGCCCATCAGCACGTGGGTATTTATTTGACACTAACCAGTAGAATTCTGTGTGTAAAAAACTGTACAGAGACTTGCTCCAAAGGTACCCTGAGAATGGCATCTGCTTAAAATACGGCCACAATAAGCTGTGCAGGAGCCAGGCTGAAAACACAGCACTGCTGTTCTCTGCCTTGTCCCGTATCAGTGTGTTGCAGACGAGGGGGAACATTTATACAAGACCACCTACCTCTTCTTATTTCTGTTTGGAAATAAGTTCTGTCAGAGCTCTTCTACCTGGAGGTCTTCAGCAAAATTCCTCTGAGGAGTATTCACAGAATATTCTGAGTTGGAAGGGACACACAGGGATCATCGAGTCCAGCTCTTAAGCAACTGGTCCACATGGAGATTTAACTTGCAACCTGGGTGTTAGTAGCACCATTTTCTAGCCAACTGTGTTATATCGGGGCTCATTTTTGGATACCCGATCCCTGGCAGTGTTCAAGGAGCTCTGAGCAACCTGGCCTAGTGAAAAGTGTCTGCCCATGGCAGAGAGGTTGGAACTAAGTGATATTTAAGGTCCTTTCTAACCCAAGCTGTTCTGTGATTCTATGAATTAACTAAAAAGTTTCAGTTGGCTGTTTGACCCACACAGAACTCTCATTCAGAATTAAAGTAGCCTTCATTTAATTTTGTTTATTTTACTTATGAAGTGGATTAAGCTAAATTAAATTAAAGCAATTTTAATTCCACATGGGACTATCCTTGCAGATATTTACTGTGGCATAACTTGACCATCTACAAAGTAAATTTACATGTAGCTTTCCAAGAATCTCAGTGTAAATAAGTCTTTAGTCTTTGTCAAGAAAACCTTTATTTGAGGTTTAATATTATACTTTGAAAGTGTTTAAACTTGTAATAAACAAAGGCATCAACTGTTCACCTGGAGAACTGGCCTAGAAGAGCAAATGGACTATGAATTCCTAGTTTAATTTGTAGTGGTTTTCTCTATATATAGACAAATCAGGTCCTGTCAAGGTATGTAAGTATTTTTCTGTGGAATTTATGACCCTCAGTTCTGCTTAGAAACACGATAATCACAGATTCATAAAGGGGAGTTGGAATCTGAGGTCAGATATAGCAGGAAACACTGTGCACATGCTGAGCTTTAAATACAGAGGTAGTTTGATTGACTGGTTAAGAATTGTGCTGAATCAGAGCCAAAGTGCTGTGGCTTTTTGTGGCATTTATATGGCTCCAGGATATGGATGTTCAATGAAAACTTCAATGACAGTCTTCCTTAATAATTCAGAACTTGCGATTTTTCTTCAGAATTAATATCAGTCTGCATGATACAATCATTCTGCAAATTTGAGTCCTGGCTCTATAAGGACTTGTTTGCAGGAAGTGGCTTACAGATAACAGCTTTATTATAGACAGCAGAAGCATTGAGCTGTAAACTCTTCTTTTGATTGAAGTTGCTTGTCATTTATGAAGGCTATTTTTAAACTATTCTTTGGCTTCCTGGGAAAACAGTGTTGTGGTTTCTAGAAATCTGAATTTTGTGAGACCCCACCTGGAGTACTGTGTTCAGCTCTGGGGTCCTCAGGACAGGAAAGATTTGTAGCTGTTAGAATGAGTCCAGAGGAGGCCACAAGGGTGATCAGAGGTCTGGAGCACTACTCCTGTGGAGACACGCTGAGAGAGTTGGGATTGTTCATCTTGGAGAACAGAAGGCTCTGGGGAGTCCTTAGAGACTCTTTCAGTACCTCAGGGAGCTATGAGAGAGCTGGAGAGGGGCGTTTGACAAGAGCATGTAGTGATGGGACAAGAGGTAATGGCTTTAAACTGAAAAAGCGCAGGTTTAGATTGAATATTAGGAAGAAATTCTTTACCTGAGGGTGGTGAGGCACTGGAACAGGTTGCCCAGAGAAGTTGTGGATGCCCTATCCCTGGTAGTGCTCAAGGCCGTGTTGGATGGGACTTTGAGCAACCTGGTGTAGTGGAAGGTGTCCCTGCCCATGGCAGGGGCATCGGAACTTGATGGTCTTTAGTGTCCCTTCCAACTCAAACCTTTCTGTGATTTATGCACAGCTTTTACTACAGGAAGTCTCTCTTCGTCATTAGAAGGTGAAAAAACATTAATAGCAACACTATCGTGAAGATATGTAAAGTCGTTGATGTATTTTATTGCAGTCACAGATTGGTATTTTCTGGGGAAATAAAGATACAAAATGAATCATTGGGGAAGACTGTGGGAAGTAATGCTGTACCTTATAATTGTCATGGAATTCACAGGTATTTGCCACTGTAAAGAAATCCTCCACTGCTAATCCTCTTTTTAGTTTTGAAATCAATGTTTCTTAAATTTGAAATAATCTTTTTAAACATGAAAAATAACTTAATACCTGTAAGAATTCACCTAAGCAGTTGAAAATTTCTAGTATAAATGACTGTTTCTCTTCAGTGTCATTGAAATAGCACAGAAAAAAATCTGGTTTGTTGCCCTAGCATTCCCGCAGAATACTATAAAGCAGCTGCAAAGAACACAGTTACCTGAGCTATGAGTGATCTGTCAGTGGGGCTTTAGGAAACATGAAGTATATCTCAAGAAGGAAGAACTTTGTGTAATGCATATATGTAGTTCACTACTGTTATATACATTCTCTTTTCCAAGTGTGTGGGCTGAGGTTACAGATATATTTGAATATGCTGAAAAAGTCAAACAATCTAAAGTTAATAACCTGCAATAATCTTATGTTAATATCTTAGTAAACAGTGTGGAGAGGGAAGACAAATCACAAAAAAACCATGTAGTTTCCTATGTTCTTGAAAGGAATAAAGTTCTCTCCATGTAAAAAATTATCTCTTGATTGTAATTGCTGATTTGCTGTGGGTTTCTACATAGATGTATAAAGAAAAAAATTATAAAGGAGAAATGCATTATACATATATAAAACAGTCTACTCCATAAGAAAAAAAGTTGCTGAAAAGTTAAATATGCAATTGAAGCAGTTTGGCCCTGAGCAGATATGATTTCCCTCATCTGAGGCCTACGTGGAAGTCAAGGCTATGCCTCTAAATCTTACTTAAGACCCTGGTTTATGTAAGGTCAACCCTACCCCACAACCTGTTCCAATGTTTCATTGTTAAGTAAATTGATGTAACATTCATGCCCTTTCTATAAAGAAAATTCTACCATGGGAACTATTATGGCTTTTTCCTTTAAGTACTCTATTCTGCATTTTAGTACAGGACTATTTTAAATTAATTATCCTGTAATTTGTAGTTGAGGCACTCAGTGGCTGTAAGTGATAACATCTCCAAAGTGCGGTTAATGTTGTGCTTCTTTGTGTATATAAATGCTTCACAAACACATTTTTCTCTGATGTAAATTGAAATCTAATAGTCTAAACAGGATCATTTCTGTATAGTGCTTAGCAATGCATTCCAGGTGCTGGAAAGCAATTTTAGAGAGGGTGAAAGAATTTCCACAAAGCATTCATAGCTTAGAATTTCTGTCAGTTTCTCCAATAGACCTCATAACCAGTTAATAGGGAACACTGAAATGTGTTTAAGCATGAATTTAGCTATTTGGGGGCGAAGATAGTGAAGTAATTTAGATTTTCTGGATTTTTGATTGAGCTTTTTAATGCAGGCTCAGGTGAGAAATCCTAATGAAAAACATATTCAAATGTTAAAAAATGAAAGGCACAGTGCTTTTTATGTTCTGATATACAACTTTTTAAACTCCAACGGTGTGAAAGAAATAATTGCAGGAGTGATTTCTGTAAGAAACTTTCTTTTTTTCCAGTGCTCAAGAGGACATTTTAAAGATTCTTGGAGATAAGGCACAGGAAGGGGTGGGTTGCAGTGCAGAAAAAATTATGAGCTGTCTTGGAAGTCTTGGTCTTTGGAATTACAATCTTCTATTTAAAAAAAAATTGGCCAAAAAGGTCTAGATTTACTGGGATTCAAAAGAGCTGTGTGATAAATGAATAGTACATAGTAAACTTCATATTTGTGCTGTTAATATACTGTTTGATTGGTAATCCATCCATGAGTCAAAAGAAAAAAAAGAAAAAAGAAAAAACCCATGGTTACTTGGTGCATTTTTGCTTTTTTAGATAAAGCCTTAAACTTTTAAAGTGTTCTCTGATACATTTTTATGCATGTCTTGATTGTTATCTCTCCATCATTTATGTTATAATGCATTACTGGATGATCTGGAGTAAATTTAATTTCCTTACCAGCTGCAGCCTTTTTCTTTTGGCACAGAGTGATTATGTTTGGCTGTGTTTAGAATGAGAATAAAAAAGCCTTTTCACAGGGCTTCTCAGACTTGTGCTGTTGTGCAGAGAACTGAAGTAGGAACTCGTTGTGGTAGAGGCCATGGGAAATGACACATTCAGCTACAGCAGCAGAGTTCTTGTTCTCCTGTGACATTACAAGAACTCTGAAGGAAATCACTTCTTTCTGCCAATACTCAGAATATAAACCATATTAATACTGGAGGCAAGATCGCTGAAACTCCAACAGTGAGAGAACGATCCGGGATTTTTTATCAATTCTTCATCCAGGGTGATGTCGTTAAAATAAAGCAAAAAGGCTTGATCAGCAGTTTGGTGACACAGATGTGATTACCCAAAGTGTCAGGCTTAGCAGAGCTCTCGCTGGAGTCAGCAGGCATTTGCTCAATGACATTATGGGTATGGGGAACTCGTACGTTTTAAATAAGCAGTTTGCAAATGCGTGTCCCATGGGTGTATTTCAGAGTCTCAATGGATCATCTTGCCCTTCTCATAATTTCTTTTGATTACACCATGCTAATGTTGGCTGTTCTGATATGTGGAGTAGGTATATTCCAGTATTGCTACTTGAGTCTGTTCCCTTGCTAGTAAGCATTTGTCTTAAGTCCCCAGTGTGACTGCATCTTCAGGAGTGGCTTTGCACTGGCAGTGTTTGTCCCTCTGACCTTTTTACACTTCAAAAAAACCCAAAAAACCTTAGAAAACAGAGGAAAAGATAAACACAGCATGATAACAGCAACAACTCAGCAAGCTTCAGTCTTTCCTAAATGCAAATCAGCATAATTAAATTCTGCAGTTAATGACAGACTATACAAGCCTGATTTAGCAGATCCACTAATGAGACCCTTGGGACTTGGAAAACAGAAGAATGCTGCCCTCTGAGGTTATAAAGACACAGCATCATCCTCACCTAAGATTCTGGAGCTGCTGCTCTTTGTGGGGGAGTCAGGGCACTGAAAATGGCCAACCCAGATTTCCAAGTGCAAGTAAGAGCTAAGAGAAAGAACAGAAGGGAAGCACAGCACCCTGTCATTGCTCCCATAGTTACTGCCTGCTTATTCGCTTCGAGAGGAGGAAAGTTCTCCAAGGAAAAAAAGCAAAAAATTTGGGCCTTTTCCAGTATATTATGTAACAAAAACAAAAAAAAAAATCCTGCTTTTTGCTTGTAATCAGAAGGCTAATGAAAAGTACGGTTTCATTGGCATTGTTGAGCTTTAATCAGTATTTGTGCCCCCTTCAGAGAAAAATGCTTTTGATTTGTTTTATTTCACTATGTCAGAATTTGGTGTGATCTGTCAGATTTACAACCAATGCCTTTTTTGGCACTGTACTTCAGAATGTGTTGCCAAAGAAGTTAACTGTGGAGAACGAACTTGTGCCATTTACTACGTCTTAGAGTCCAGTGCACACGTAAACAAACTTGAACTTTCACTTTGAAGTCAGCATTAACACTAATATCTGCAAGCTGTAAAATAGCTGTGGCATGGAAAAGCATTGAAGGGATTAACATGCAAATAAGGGCACAAGTCTTGTGGTTTATTTCGAAACTCCCACATTTGATACTGTTACAACAGACTTTAGAAAGTAGAGCAGAGTTTGCCCACAGGACAAGTTTATAAGATCACTGCAGAAGCCTATTCACTGGTGCTGGGTCTTATCGCTCTGATGCGCTGGTTTGACTTCCACGCTTACCATGTAAATTCTCTTCCAGTACAGCTCCAGTTTCACCTGCAAGCAATGTCAGAGCTCTGTGGAGTGTGAGATTTGGGAAGAACGAGGTAGCTGGTTTTGTTAGCTATGTGTATTTAGGAAAAAAAAGCAGCCTTCTCCCCCCCGCCCCCCCCCCCCCCCACCCCCCCAATTAACAACTGGTTAATTTGCTTCTAAGCAAAGAAACCATCTGAACACATGGTAGACCACTTATGTCATGTGATCCCTTTGTGAGTCTACACTGACATCCTAAAACATTTATTTTCTGCCGTGTTTCCATAATCTGCATCTGTGAGGAGATAAAATAGGCATGTTCTGTGATATTCTGTTGCTTCACTTGTGCTAAGCATCCCCAAAGTGGCTGCCATAACCTTCTTCCTGCTAACACATCTTCTGAGAGAGAAAGAAGATGCCAGGCTGAAATACACATTCACATATTCACAGTGTTTAAAAAATAAAATTAATTTTCAAAGAGTAACAAGAAAAACGAAAAAACTTTGAGAGTGGAGGATAAAGCAGATATTTCAGTGTTACTCAACATTATAAATTATCACAAAGCTTTTTGGATTCAGGACTAGTTTTGAGGGAAGGGACATGAAGTTGGTATAAATTTACGTGTTGGCAGTTTCTCTTTGATTGAAGCGTTTTCCAGGAGGGGGGAGTGGGAATAAGGAGAGCTGCTCAATGGTGTTTAAGGGTGAAGACTGGGAAAAGGTTCCTTGGGGATGGAGAATTGATCTGAACTTGTCTGACTTATCCCAAGAACCACATACTACTGTTAAAAGAGAAGCAAGACTGGCTCCAATTGTTTCTGGGAAAATGGGACTGAATCATTCAAAGTGATTTCTCATCCTCCCCAAGCCCAATTCCAAGTGAATCTTTATTGTTTGATGGCTACCAAAAAGAATTCCTTGGTCTATTTCCTCTGATCTTTCCCCAGTGTTATGGATAAAGGTTTTGTGTCCATTTAGTTCCCCACTTGCCTCTTTTGTTGTTTTGATTGTGGAATTTGCTCCATTCTTCAACCATAAGTCCTCACTCCTTTCCTCTGCTTGTTTTTGAGGGATTGGCACATTCTCCAGTGTGATGGTGAAAAATATGTTCCACCACACAGCACAAGATGCCAGGGCTTCAGAGTCTTGGGAGCTGCCTACTGTGTTGGAATCTGCTGGGAGAGCTCTTGTTTTGAGCTCAGTAAAATTCTCCTAACTGGGGAGCCTGACTGAACAGCTAAAGCAAAGATATTGTGAGATGTGGGACATGATATAATAATTACCTTTCATTATGGATGACTATGTATGAATTTAGTGCCTGTGAGGCCTAAGTTACAGAGCAGGACTCCCATAGTGCTCAGAACAGAATGAAACTATGGTAACTGGCCCAGAAAAATCTCATGATTTAAAATTTACAATCTAACTGGTAGCAAAAATTAGTCTTTGAAATGACAATGGTGTCAGAAAAAGAATTCACAAAGAAATGGGAAATCGTCAGTCTGGAGGCAGATAAGAGCTGAGCAAATTCAAGTCTAACAAGAAATCTACCAGTTTGAAAGCAGTTATCTGGATGTAAGTTTATTTTTTTTAAAGTGTGTTTCATTAATATAGTGCTTGATTAAATATTTCCTGTATCTGGTCCTAATTTGTTGAAAATACTTTGTTTGCTTTTCTTTTTAAAAGTTCTTTTCCAAACTAAGATTTCTCAAAAGTCTTGCAAGTTTAAAAAATAATTATGTCTTTCTGCCTAGTAGAAAAGTTAGTAATAATTACTTATATTTGACATGTCAGTATCATGATCTACTTTCATAAATACTGAGAATTACTTTCTTTTCTCATGAAAAGTTTAAATACTGATTACGAGGGGAGTGTGTGTATATGGGTACATGGAGTTTTCTTTTAGTCCATTAAAAAACATCTCAAAATGAAGACATTCTAGTATTTCAAAACCAGCTCTTCATTTCTCAGCCAACTGACTGATGAGATTAACTTGTTTGATGTACATACAATGCTAAAGAAATACATAATTTCTCTAACACAGAATTAATGCGTCTAATTTTCAGCATTTTCAAGTGACAGTTGAATTTTTTTTCAGTGCAATCTGTTCTACAAGGTTGAGCCTCCTGCTGGGGAGTAAAGTGCTGCATCACTGAAGGTAGATGTCGAAGCAAAGTGCTCTTAGTTTTTTTTTCTTCCCCTTCCTTCCTGATAAAGCACAGAGCAGCCTTAAGGGCCTATCCTCCACTGGGAAATCTAAAAGTGTCCCACTCGTTCATCTACAAATGATGAACTGTCAGCTGACAGTAGTGTTTTAATCCTGAATCCTGAGTAACCCTGCTGAGAGCGGGTCTAATCGGCACAGCTGTAATGGCCCAGAGGTGATGGAATTTCCCAGGTGTAGACAAAACTGAAGGTTAAGTGGTGTTCTCTCATTGGTTTTTTTTTAGGACTATCAGAGATTTAGTTTTTCTTCCTTGGGGCTCGAGGGCTTTGTTTCTAGTTTAGGCATTAGTTTACTCAGTGCTGTAATCTAGGCCCTCTAAGGATTTTTGCAGCCTTATCCAGAAAAAAGAGAGGAGTGGATGAGGACCTGATTGTTCCAGAATAAAAAATTCCAGCAAACTAGCGCCAGTTTTGCAAAAGTCACTTCTAACTGGATAATGTCACTTATATTGTTTCATAACTTACTGAAATTATAAATTGATGCGGGGTACCTTGTGAATGAGGTTGGTGTAAATAAGACACCTAGAATAAAGTAACAAGTCCTAAAGCTGAAAAATACTAATTTCTTGAGCCCAGTCCTGATATACCATAGCTGTGTAGGCAATGCTAAGAACTGTCAATGAAGGAGCAAATACAGAGCTTGTATGCAAAGAGGAGTTACTGCAGAATTGCTACAGGGTAGATATAAATCTTACTATTTTGTAGTAATTCTCTTTGTAGCCAGACTTGCTCCATAATTAAACTGTAATAGTGTGGGGTTTAGAAATTAGTGTCAAGGTCCTCTTGAACTAGGAGAGGATGGGACAGATTTGAGTGAACAATGGCTAGCAAATCCATGTTAATGGTAGAGAGAGGATGTGTTGGTAACAGGACACTGCTATTTCAAGGTGGAATGAGTTATCTAAATTGAGGGGAACTTAAAAAAAAGAAGAAACTAAACAAGGAGAATAAAGACACAGGAATTTTTTACTAATGTCCTCTTTTGCTCTCTGTGCGTTTTTCCTTTTGGGGACCTGATTAAATAATGTGTTGTACTGAAGTCCTAGAGTCATTTTAATCAACTGGCCTTTCAGATATTCCTTGGAAGAGCTTAGAGATGTCAAATGCAGTTACTCTTGTTGAGATAAGAGTGCTGGAAGATGGAGGAGCACAGAGAGAGAGTGACTGATCCCAATGTGGTTGAAACAGGTGGTTCTGCTCAGTGTGGTGCAGAAATACCAGCCTGTCATCTCAAATATAAATTAAAGAAGGACTCCTGGGGCTCTCTGGCAGAGGTCTCCAGGGGGTATGACACTGCCTTTGTCTAATAAAAGCTGTCCCCAGTAGGATGAGTGACAACTTATTTCTGTATTTTTTATGAACCAGACTCCTCAAACCTGGTACCCTTTTTCATTAAAAGCTGCAGAGTTTAGGAAGGAAACATAAACCTGGATTTTATTTTTACATCAGAAGTGACTAAAAGGTCATCCAACTTCCCTTTGTGATTTCAGCAATTCAGGTGTGGTTTTGAACTTTATTCCTCTTTAGGAGAAGTTACTCAGTTCTTACAGTATGGTGATTACATGTTACAAACAACTTTTAAATGTACTATGGGCAAAAGTTTGCCAGACTATCAATTTATGAAATCCATTTAAATCATTCCTGTGAGCAATTCTGTTTAGATTTCAATAAATTAATTTCTTTTGACTATATACAATTAATTTTAGCCCATTTAGTAAAACAGAAAAGATAATTTCTTAAAAGCATTTAGCTTCTGGTATATTGCTCATCCACAGAGATAAAACTTGCTTTTCAAAGGAGAATAAATAACTTCATGCCAGTTACTCAACAGGGATACTTAACCACCAAAGAGGTGACATGAGCAAGACACATATGAGCAAGTCAGTTGAGAGAAACTGGTGCAGGGTACAGCTCCTCTGACCTATTTTAGGTATCTACATTAGGAAGAGAGGAATCCTGCTTCACATGAGAGCTTTTGGCTGTCAACAAATATCAGTGTCTCTAAGCTGGGGAATGGTTCCCCTGTCTCTCTGTGTAATCTGTCACTTTTTGAGGTCCATCCTAGGAATATTAGACAGTAGATGATTTATCAATTATCATTTTCACATGTAGGCATCCCTTACCATTTTCACACTCTTAAGAGATTCTCAGTCCTCACAGAGGAACCTGACCATCTTTGTTTCAGGTATCTGCTTGAAGTTTTGATTCAGTGTTTGGCACAGCACAGGGAATGGTGTGAGGCATCAGGAGTGATAGTGACTGACTGAACTGGTCATTGCATTCTCCATGGCACATCCAAATACTGTCCTGCCCTTCTTCCCTTCTCCATCCACATGTGAAGTTGCCAGTTCCTGAGGAGCAGTGTGAATGGCTGCATTCTCATCATGAGGTTTGGCAGTCCAAGGCAGTCTAAAACTGTGTCCTTCTCTCTGCTCTCACATCTGCGTGGTCATAGTGCTCATGCCCAGTGAGATCAGCTCATTGATGCATCTGAAAATGATTGTTAGCTTCCTTTGCTGGATCTGGCTGGTTGAACGAGCTGTTCTGATTTACTGAGCCACAGCACAACCCCTGGGCTAAGTGGGCACATACAGCAAAGAGGCTGGAGAAAGAACCTCTCTGTTCAGTGTTGGTGTAGTGTTAGATGAGCCTTAAACATGACTTAACGAAGGGAGATGGGAACCTTCTGTATGTAAAGATGGTTTGGCTTTTTTAACTGTACTGTTTAGTTGATTAACGGCCTACTAGTTGTGTTTTCAAGGCAAAATTAGCAGTGGTAATGTAAACAGATGAACTGGTTCAGTTAACAGTAGCCCACATGATGTGAATGGCATAGTGGGACAACAACCTGGATAACGGTGTGTGCACTGACTGCCTCAATTTCCTGCTCCTTTCTGAGGTAAAGGGTGTTCAACATAAGAACAAAAAAATAAGCAGAAGCTGCCAAATTAATGAACAGTGTGTCTACTCTGGAACCAACCAGGTGAATCCTGACACACAAATCAATGCTTAATCGATCACTGGAGCAAAGCAGGGTAATAATCAATACTGCAAGAACTTTTATTTTCCGCAAATGAAAAGCAATATAACTATAAAAAATTAATCTTACCCCCATTGTTATGTAGGTCTTAATTTCAGACTAAATATTATCTCAGAATAAAGATGATTTTGTCTAAGATTAGAGTGCATGCACTGGAACAATGTCAATTTATCAGTACCCATGTATTTTTTTCTGCTTTGTAGCCACAGCAGTTAATTTTTGCCATGCAGCTGAATACTGAAATGGGTTGGCTTTGAAGCCGAAATGCAGCTGTGAGATGTGATACAGTGTGAAAATTGATCTGAATGTCACAGCTTGTAATGTAGAGGGCACAGGTACCTCTTAGTACCTGTAACATCCTACTCCTCAGCCTCCGGCATGATGGAGTAATCACTTAGAAAATTATCCAGAGTAGAGGGGCCATCTCAAACAATTTGCTGAAAATCAGTTCCTGTGTAGGTGTCCCTGCTAAGCAAGTACCTCATTTAAGCTTCATGCTGATCAAGGAGGTCTTTCTATTTACAAAGATATTAAAATGAGCTTGTTCACTTCCCCCCCACCCCAACCCCCACCCCCGGTAGATTTAACAGATATTTTGTCTCTGGAGAAGAACATTATTATCGGTTTCATTTGTTAGCAAGTAATAAAGTTGCATTTATTACTGAGTAACCAAGGAGAGGTTAAGGTAAGCAAGGTATCTTAGACACTGCAGACATAGAGAATAGGCAGCTCTTACCCTAAGAATGTGTGGTCTGTGTGAGGTAGAGGTGTGGGGAAAAGGTCAGGAGTCCACATTTTAGACATCATACGAGCACTGAGAGAGCCTTATGTGCACAGAGCAAGGCAGTGCACTTTCATAACAGTTTCTGGGACATTTTACAGTGGTTCTGCTTGTTCAGCTGGGACTCAGATAAAAGCAAAGCGATGAAGCAGGTGTGAAGTGAAGCCTGGGGGCAGAAGATGAGAGGCAGAGGTGGAGAGAGCTTGAGCATGTAGTGTATTAGTACACAGTGGTGGAAATCCAGGCAGCACTGCAAGTGTTTTGTTTCTGTGAACCATCAAAGGCTCCTCATGTGTTTGCTTCCACAATTGTTTCTGCTTTCTGAGGTGTCTGAAAGACTCTCTGCAGCTTTTCGTGGTGCTCTTTTGCTGGAGGGGAGACCCTGGGAGGACTGCACAGTAGATAAACAATCCTCTGCTCAGTTTATAGATCAGAGGAGTGAGAAGCTGTCCTCATTGAATGTCTCATTACTGTCCCTACCTTTCTCTGATCCACCTCCCCATCTGGTATTATGAAGAAAATCTCCATTAGAATCGCTACTGTCTTACTGGTAAAACAGGGCTTTGGGCCTTGTTCTCTACAGCAGTTATGGAGCTATGATTTCAGCTTTCACTGTGTGTTGCATGGATTTTATGGAATGTAAGGATGTTGCTAATGTTGAAAATGTCAATTGTATGTAATTTCATGGGCAGCATCCTCTCTATAGGGATAGCAGACAGAAAAAGGAGGTTGGAAAATAGACCTGGAGGTGTTAAGTGAAATGAAGGCAATCACTGAGGGGTCCCAATCAAAAATGACAGCATTCTGTTTTAATTCAGACTGTCATGACACCTTCTGCAGTCCTGCTGACAACACGTGCCATAACACATGCAGCAGGATCCGAGCTGATTCTAGGATGGGATTGCAAAGCAAGAAACACTGAGCCTGAATCCCAGTTCTGACAGCTATTCCCAGTGACCTGGAGGGTAATTCCTTGCCTGCCACAATTGCTTCCTTCTAGGGCAGCATGTGACTCCCAATATCCACACACTTCCCCGTGCCCCTGTGTGGATCCCAGAACTTACTGCTGGGGGCTTTAAATAAGAAGTTCTTTCTCTGCAAGGAAGGGTGTGCTAAGTGTGGCATTTAGTCACCAGCCCAGAAAACGTTGGTTGGTCCACTCCTATTTAAATCATGACTTCAGGAAAAAAGCAAAACATTATCATTAACCCCTCTATTCCTGCTCCCACACAATGGCAGAGGGATAAAAATGGAGGTTATTAGACAGGTGTATAGCAGTAGTATTTATTGCCTCAGACTCACCTTCAATGAAGACAATTAAATGCATATAAATATTGGCCCTCATACAGCTGTGTGTAAGAAAACTCTATTGTGTGAGAAGGGACAATCTCTATTTTTTTTTCTGTAAAATGTCAGTGAAATCATGAGGTTAATGAGACTTTATAGGTGTGGCTGTAGTAAAAATTATAAATATTATCAATTAGGTCTGTATTTAATTGAGCAGGGTGCCTTTGGTAGCTTAAGGGCAAAGTTGTCTCATGCCAGTGGCGATCACCACAAAGGATCCATCTTGTTTGGTGATGCTATTTCCAAATAATGGGTCCCTTAGCAATAAAGAAAACTGCAAATATCACTTTAAATCTTTGAAATGTGAGACAAGTCTTAACTGATGTGAGCTTTCATTCTCCCTTCCTATTGTAAACAGGGAACCAGTTGACAATGCCACTACTTAACATGTCACCTCACTGTTAAAAGCAGCTTCTGATAGGTATCTAGCACAAGGATTTTTTTGTTTTGTTTTCTGGAGTTTATGATATGGAAGAGATATTCAGTGTTACTCTGGACAGATGCCTTTCTGAAGTGCATTGGTCTGGGGTTGGACTTAAGCATTTCTAGGTAAGAAATAATATCTGAAAAACAAATGCCATGGTCACATACTCAGTCTTTCAATAAAATGGATCTCTCTGTGATAAATCTCTTTGCTATTATGAAGGTTATCTTTTAGAGGAGTATATTGAGGAAGAGGCTAACATTTGATTAGCACACTTAGAATACTATCTTAACATCTCTTATTAAACTGTATTATTTCTTTAGGCAAATTCATATACAATGTATATGTAAATTTATTGTTAATTATGGAGTTTGGGGTTTGGATAAACATTGTGTGATAATTGCAAGGGATTGTAACTGAATGTGTTCTTAAAATTACTTTTATATCTATATTTTACTCTGGGAACATAGAAAAAGTCTGTGCTGAGGAGGCTGCTTAAGGACTGATTCTTCCCTTTTTTTTGTGTGATTTTTCTTTTTAATCAGTACATATTGGCCAAGTTATGATTGCCTTGGTTTTACCTCTAAAACTAAAAAATGATGTGCCAATGAAAAATCAGGGGAAATCCTGACTCCATGTATTTTCTTAGGCAAGCTGGGAAAAGGGGCTATCTACATACCCCCAAATTAAAACTTTTTGTAAATAAATATGAAGTCATCTCCCTCCTGATGCAAGCAGATCAAAAGGGTAAAACTATGCAAAGGTTCCCATAACAGACACACCAAATTATTAGCACACAGACATAGCACAGCATGCCTGGGGTATTAAAATAACAATGGTTTGAACCTGTAGAATTCAACAGTTCTTCACTGTTATCCTGTTCCTCGGAGTTCCATGTGCTGAATAGAATAATTAGATCAGTAATCAAGAGCTGAAACTTTGTTGATGGATAATAATCCACTTTCTGGGAATGGTTGGCTCCCATGAAGAGTCAGCATGAGCTCCATTGATTAACAAAATGAGAGACTGCAGCTTGCCAGGAACTTACACTTATGACTGTAAAACAATAGACTTATTGTAAATGGCACAGACTAGCAAATGAGACAGCAGGAACAAATTGATATTTGGGCATTTTGAGATCTCTTGATGGAAATTTCTCTGTACCATGAACAATAAGCTACTTTTCTTCACTTCTGTCTCTAAGGGAAAGGAAAACAAACCAGTGTGGCAGAGGAAAAGCAATGGAAGTTCAAGAAATGATAGTTAATAGTACACATAAATTATTAGTCTACATAAAGAATTTATGGAGTGGTGACACAAGACATAAATAATGTGCTTGGTAAACAACTGACCTCCTAAAACAGATAAGAAATTCAATAAACTGTATCCAGTAAAATCAAATATATGCTTAACTTATTAAAAGTATACCCAGGAATTCCTTTGAGTAAGGTCTGAGAAGTTCTATGCCAGGCTTTTCACTTCCACTGTTGTCAGAGCTGTGCAACATATCTGTTACTGTACATTGCAACTGCTGGGAAAAAACTGCCAGGAAATTTGGAACAGATTTAAAGTTGTGAGGTTGCTTCCTTGAGCCCTGGGTATCACTCAGCTGGGATGACACCCCTGTGTAGATTAAATGCCAGAGGGGGTGAGATCACAATGTCTTGGTAGTCAGTCTAAGTGGGTTTTTTTGGTGTGGTCTGTGGGGTGGGAACCTCATATTTGTAATGATTTTGGGAGAGGGGAAAAAAATGCATTTGATGGAGTTTTTACAGGCTTCATTTCTAGACTCTCATCATAAAATAAGTATCTGAGGCAAAAAATAATTAAATATAGATTATGAGGAAAAAAACCAATTACCCAACTTTCTACTGTTTTGTAACTGGGACAAACCAATTCCAGGAAGAAAAATTGTATTGTAAAAGCAAAACAAAAGCAGCAATTATAAATGAAAGCAAATAGAAATAAAAAAAAAAAATGTCACAGAAAAATACTTAGCAAAGCAAAATGTTTGCATTCATTATAGGATTTTCTTGCTGACTTCAGGGAAAGAGGGTTAGGAGCAAAGGGGCAAAGTGTGACAAAAGATGTTACTTAAACTGTCAAGGCAATTCTGATGAGCCTGTCAACACTGTGTGGATGCCTAATCTCACATGTGATGCCAGGGCCATAAATTTGAGCTAATTTATTCATGGAGAACTAATCTACCAGCATCAAATGTTTATTCTGAGAGCTCCTTTACTGATATATGGCCTTAGTACAAAACACAGAAATCTACTCAGTGAAAATATTTTTAACATATTTTGTCAGTAAACGCGTACATTCAATCATAACCATAAAAGTGTCCTCTTGGTCCAGTTGTGCATGCTGACTGTTGATCAGGGGTGCTTATTCAGGGGTAGAAATCCAGGCTCAGTAGGGGTGAGCATTCTTGGTGCTTCCTGTGTCCTGTGTAGATCTGTTCCTGAAGGGTTGCTGTAACTCTGTGATTCTGTGCACAACAAAGTGCCATGGGCACTTGATGAACGTGAAGCGTGAAGGACTTGTACACGCTGAATCACGCTGTGTGCTGTGCTGTGCTTTCAGTGGGATGACTGTTTAATGAGAAGCTTGACATGACCCAGCAATGTGCACTTGCAGCCCAGAAAGTCAGCTGTGTCCTGGGCTGCATCAAAAGCAGTGTTGCCAGCAGGTTGAGGGAGGTGATCCTGCCCCTCTGCTCTGCTCTTGTGAGACTCCACCTGGAGTGCTGCATCCAGCTCTGGGGCCACCAACATAAGAACTACGTGGAGCTGTTGGATTGAGTGCCAAGGAAGGTCATGAGGATGCTCAGAGAGCTGGTGCACCTCTGCTGTGGAGAAAAGCAAAGCTCCAGGGAGATCTTATACCACATCCCAGTGCCTGAAGGGGCTATAAGAGAGCTAGAAGGGGACTTCATTATTTACTAAGGGCATGTAGTGATAGGACAAGGGTAGTGGCTTCAAACTGAAAGGGCAGGTTTAGATTAGATATTAGGAAGAAATTCTTCACTGTAAGGGTGGTGAGGCACTGGAATAGGTTTCCCAGAGCTGTTGCAGCTGCCCCATCCCTGGAAGTGTTCAGGGCTAGATAGATGGGGCCTTGAGCAACCTGGTCCAGTGGAAAGTGTCCCTGCCTGTGGCAGGGGGTTGGAACTAGGTGATCTTTAATGTTGCTTCCAACACAAACTATTCTGTGATGATTCTATGAAAGTTTTAAATCAATGTGTTCATTACTCCAGTGAAGAAGTGCAGTGTGATCTGATGCATCACAGGTCTCTTTTAAACTCTTTCATATCTCTTGGGTATGTATAAACTAGTCACATAATCCCAACCTTTGACAAACAATAACTATCAATTCACTGCAAATTCCAATATATAATAGTGGATTTTGAAAATTAAGGAGTTTAAATCAACGTTTCGTTCCTAAATCACACCAGTAAATTCAAATTTGATCAAAAATCACCTATCCCATCATTCTTCTCTTCTACTTCCTTAATTTTAACACACTGTAATAATTAATTTGATCTGTAATAGTAATTGTTTTCTGAAGTTAAGGATCGTGGTCCATGTGTTCAGCTGAGTTTTGTTCAGTCTCATGGGCAACTTTTCCTCCTGCTTCTCCAAATTTATGTTTCAGTAGCAAAGCTAGAGAGGTTTTAGGTTTCCCCTCCCCACACACATTCCCTATGGAATATTGATTTATTGTCCCATTTAAATAGAGCTTTCAATACTCAGGTGTAGAAATGTGACATAAATAAGGTGGCTTAACTTGACTGAGTCAAAGGGACTGTCCAGGGAGCTGCTGTCATTTATGGTAGGCTTGGCACCAGCATAAATATTGTCAGTTCATTATCACAACCAAATGGTGAATCACTTCAGTCTTGTGAAAGATGGGTTGTCTCCAAGAGGAGGAGAAATAAGAGCTGAGCACTGTCGCTGCACTGGTTGGGATGAGGGTTTGAGGCAGCCTTGCCTTGTCCTGGCTGTGACTCAACCAGCCCTTTTCAATACTTGGGGAAAGGAGGATGGTTTCCTTGAATGGGGATAATCACAGAATATTTCGAGTTGGAAGGGACTCAGAAGGATCTTTGGAGTCTGACTCCTGGCCCTGCACAGGAAAGCCCCAAGAATAATGGTGGTTTTTATTTTGGTGATTGATTGAGCCCAGAGGAAGGTGATGGGAGGCTGATGAGAAAACTGATTAGAATACTGCAGGGTACAGAAACAAGATCCATCAGAGCCTTCAGCTGTAGAAGGGGCCTGGAACAGGATGAGTCTTACCTGAGTGGGAAGGAGGATTTTCTTTCCCTCTCTCACCAGCATTGCCCCAATGTCAGTGATGATTTCAGCCCAGTAGAAGGTGACCACCATATTCTCCTCCTCTTCCTCTTCCTCTTCCTCCTCCTCCTCTTCCTCCTCTCCCCTTCCTCCTCCTTGGCTTCCACACCTCTCAACAAACTGGAAGGTGCCCTACCCTCATCCCCCAGCCATGAACCTTCCTGGCTGCTCAGCCCGGCTCCCTGGGACTGGGCACGTCCAACCTCTTGCTGCTTTTCCCACCCAGGAAAAAAACCTCCCAGGGACTTGCCTATTTCCCCCTCCAACTCCAACTCCATCTCTTTGCCAGGGCAGCTGAGGTCACTTGCTGTGAGAAGCAGCGAGCTGGGGACAAGGCTGAGTTACGCCAACCCGAGCTGCTTTTAAATACAACAGCAAGAGCACGTGTCATAAAATGGAAGGATAAATTAATCTCCACGATGCAGTTTCAGTGTTTCAGCAGCCTACAAATTACTATGGAAATTGTATTTCTCAGTAGTGTATCATCCCTCAGCTCCCAGTTCCCCTCAGGCAGGAAAGTGGAGTCAGAGGAAAGCGGCAGTGGGGGGTGAACAACAGCTGCCCCAACTCTGTGATGGAGCTAGCAGGACTCACACCACTGCCTGTTGGGAACAGTGTGGGGAGAGGAGAAAGGAGAGAAAAGATGGTGGGTAAACTACACTGACAAGGGCAAGTCCTGTTTGGTGTTCAACAGAGCTGCCCTGTGTTCCTACGCTGAGGGAGAGGGGCCGGTGCCTGTCATGGGCACAGCATGGATGGAAGCAACTGTTGGGCTGAGGTCTCCCAGGCCCCTCACCTTGCCTGGCTCTGCCTTTCACTGAGGAGAAAAAAAAGCTTAAATCTTGGCCGGTGTGCTCCTCTAAATCCCAGGGAGGAGGGGGAGTCAGTTTTATTCCCAGACAGTGATCTGGAGCTGTGCACGGTGCCAGACAGGATGATGTGATGTCAGCTGGTTATTTAATTGCTCCATGGATCCTTCTTGTGGATGCCACTCCCCTTCACCCTTCTGATGCTGTTGCCAGATTTTGATGTAGTGCATTTTAATTAGTGCATGTGTGGGGAGTTTTTTTTATTATTAAACTATTATACAGCATACCTCATATTTCTTCCTGGTGCTCCTGTGTGAGAGATGTGAAGACCACCAAGTCTGAAGTTAGTCCTAAGATTTAATTTATCACCTGCACACCTATAAGACCAGTTACCTGAATACCTTTAAAGGAGAGGTGAATCTTTTTTGAGAATTAACCTAAAGGTAGTAAGGAAACTATTCCCTGGGATAATGTCTTTGTAACGTTGCACTTGGGTTAAAATGCTAGTGTTTTTCATCCCTTAAGCACTTGGTTAATAGAAGGTAATGATTGGGTTGATTATAATGTTTAGTTTGTTTTGTTGGTTTAATTTTGTTTCCTACTGTGTAAAACATATTTAAAATGGCTTTAAACAGTTTCATTTTGTGGCTTGAAATCAAAATTAATCATAAGCCTCTTTTTTCTTCTTAATATAATGAAGTGTTTCAAGTTGTAAGATTCAGCCTCATTGTACACCATCTCATACAAGCTGCATGCTTCACGGAGTTAAATAACAGAGTCAGGGCTTTTAATCATAAATAATGGCAAAGACAGAAGCAAATTAAGAGCTGCAGGCAAGAGCAGAATAATATGTCCTGGTGAGTTTTGAGAATTGATGGTTTATATGCTTATTTATACTCCAGGAGAACTTGTGGGCTTTGCTTATAGAAGAAGGGCCGGGTGTGGTAGACTCAGGTTCTACAGGATGTTTCTGATGGGCAACAAGAGGCAAAAGGTGGATGAAATACAGAGATGGAGAAGGGGATGATGCCCCATTATGTTTTTAGGAGAGTAGCTGTGAGCACAATATAGCTCTGTGGATGTTACTGGCGTTCGGCAGCAGCAACAGGAATGCAGGAGGTCGAGTCATGGCTCCTTGAGGGAGTTTGGATGTGTAGAAGCACAAGGATATAGCAGTGCACACAAAAGTGGTTCCAGGGCACAAGAGCTGCAGAGGAAAAGGCATTTAAACTCACAGTGTTGATATGAAGAGATGGTGAGTAATTTCATTCGAGGCAAGAAAAACTCATTGTGAATGTGATGCCATACTTGAAGTTGAATTTAAAAATAAATAAATAGATAAATAAATTGATAAATAAGTAAAGCTTTTAGCAATATTGCAGAAAATATCGGCTCCTGCATGGAAGGTGAGCACACAGTCCCGAAGCCCCAAGAAGAGACTTGCCAGCTGAACTTTGCTGATATTTGCTGGTTTGTGAGAAATCAATGGACGCAAAATGAATTGGTAGAATTTCAAATAGTAAGAATTTATATTAATATTTATCGATGTACATGTCTGTCAAAATATGCTATTTCAGTGCAATTGGATCATGTTTGGCTGGTCACTTGACTCATTATAATTTCCAGCCTGCCTCTCTAATACTTTGTGCTTGAGGCAGTCATTAACAGTCTGGGCAAGGAGGAATAACCCTCTGCCACATCAGAACTGTTGTGATTTACTCTTACTTTGCATGAGTGGAAATCATTTCACTTGCTGGGAGATAACCTGAGAGGATTTGAGCATCCTGAAGGTAAAACAGCCATAGGCTAAGGGAACTTTTTTACCCTAATGTGATAATTTGGGCTGATATTCACTCCATACTGTAGCCCATGAACCGACAGCTTCTCTAAAGCTTTCCTGCTGCTACCTGTGCACCACCATGCAAGTCCCACACAGTGTCCTATGCAGTTCTTGTGGCTACCAATTTGTAGTATGTTTTTGGATGTGGCTCTTAGTAGCAAACCCTTTGGATGACCCATACCTTGTGCTCTGGTAAACACGGATCAGTCATTTCCTGTTATTGTTGGTGTTGTAGGGGGCTTTGTTACTGACTGACACTGTAGTGATCCTAAAGCCTGGCTTCTGCCCCTTCAATAGAATGCAAGCAAAAGGCTCTTGGCTTGCCCTGATCACCCCTTCTGGTTCCATTTTTTCTGTATTTACTCCAGTTACTTTCTCCACTATTCTCTCCCCACCCCACTTATCCAAGTCCATAGCTGTGTAGTACTATGTGTTGTCTGCTGCAGTTTAGCTCTTTTCCTTTGTGTGACTGTTTCAGAGCTGGAAGCAGCTCAGATTGTCTGTTTACAGTGGCTTTGTGTTCTTGGCTTCTTTGCTTCAGTAGGATGCCTTCCTGGTTTGAGCTTCTTTAAGCTGCTTTCTTGGCTTGATGGTAATTTTTCTCCTAGGCTGCAATTGTCTGTTCTGAAGAGACCAAGCAGAGTCCTGACTTTCTGTCTGCTGGAAGGAGATAACTGCAGTGTTTCAATGTTCTTGAGCAAGGAGTCCTTATTTTCCCCTCTTGCCTTTGCTGTTTAGTCTCTTGGTTTTCTCTATTGCCACTTCTGCCCCCCTCCATGGATAAACAGGAAGAACTGCCACCACAATGCTTCTATGTTTCACCACATTCTGATTGTGTCTGCTTTAGTTTCCTGTCTGAATTCAACAAAACAGGTGTGGTACCTATGGCAAATTTTCCTGTTGTTGCAACAGTTTATGCTTAAATATCTCCAGATCTCCCAGAACAGGAAAGCTGGAGCAGTGATCTATGAGCTGACAGTTCCCCATGCAGTGCTGTAGAAAGTGGATTCAAGTTGAAGTCCTCAGCATTCATGAGTTTTTTGTTTGTTTGGTTTGGGTTTTTTGCCATTGACAGTCTTAATTCTAAGATATTTTTCAATTACTGCCATGAGTTCTGTATTTCACTAACCTCTCGGGGTATATGGTATAGTTGTTTCTAGCTCTAGCTTGCTGGTTTTTAGTCCATTACCTCAGCAGCATAAACCCTGTGGCTCTCTCTTCTGCATCACATTCAGTTTTCCTAATGTTTTACTGTGATTAAATCCATACCTTGTGCTTCCCAGCACAGATCAGTTCTGCATGTCAGCTGCTGTGAGCTTTTTGCAGTACTTGGTTTTGTTTTTTGTGAATCTCCTGTTGACATCTTACCTTTGCCCATTGGCCTCAATGTGGCTTTGTTGTCTATTGGCAGCTCTTGCTCACAAGTATTGTTGCTATTACTGCCTTGTCAGAGTTGTAGGGGTAACTTTGTAGCTGGCTACTCAATCCTGCTGGAACAGAATTGGTCATTGACCTAACAGCACAGCTGCCAACGTGGTGATTGAATTGTTGGCAGTTCTTTCCTATTGTGTTCCCACAGTAATGGTCCGTGGATTTGCTGAAGTCACATTGTGTAACTCGGTTTAATTGAAAATCTCTATGTATTCAATAACTGCATACATTGCTTTCTTTCTTCTGTAAATGGTATTTTTCAAAATTAGAAAATAGTGATTTTCAGCATGTGACATACCTGTCTTTCTTCAGCCTCCTCCAACCCACCTCCCCTCCCCCTTGTATCCTGGACCTCAGTGCCTGTGTATTGATTCTGCTTCTTGTTTTCCTTTTACCTTGGGCTTCTGTACTTGTTCTGAGTGTTGTTGTTTTAACTTTTTTGCTGTCAGATCACTTAAACTTTGCTGTTTGCAACCATTTCTCCAAGGTCAGGTGCAATTCAAGCCTTGCCCCTACATGACAGAGTTAAATGTCCCAAACATTTCTCTGACTAGGAATCTCTGATGCCTATAGAGTTCCATGGCAGAAAGGTCCCGTTTATTATGGGACATGACCCCTCAGCACTTAATTACTCAGCAACCCACTCTGTCAAATATCTTGGTTCTGGCTATGTGAAGGAAGGTATTTCTCTCCAGGCTTTTTTTTTTTTCTTTTCATTTTTTTTTCCCTTGAATATTGGTACTTACTAAACACTTATCAGCTGTTACTGGATTTGAGGCATTATTCTTGTCAAGTCTGTCACATAGGCCTTTAATTTTTTTTTGCCACAATTACATTGTAAAAGTTCTCATCATTATTCCTGACAGCTGTTAATAAAAATAGTTCTCTCTTTCACTGTCTCCAAGTTTGTGCAAGTTTTGTGTAGAAAACTACTTTCCTCCAGTTGCCAAACAGAATCTCCATCTGGCTACCTTAGAAGATGATGATCTGTGCTGTTACTCTCACTGTTCTTTGCTAAATTTCTGTGTTATTTGTATCAATTGTTAGATCATAAGAATTCTGATTTTTAAAGCTGAACTCACTTTTTACTCAGAAAAATGCTTGCAAAAAATACCACACATATTATGAAGGCTATGTGAAAATGTATTGATTGCCTTATATTTTCACCAAACTCTTTGCAAGATCTGTTTTATTCTCTTCTGCATTTACAGTGTTTGGCCAATGTGGTTGACAACTGATTCAGTGATATATGAGGCAATGGAAAACTTTATTTAATTTCTAGAGTGAAAACTAATTCATTAAGATTGTTATCCACCATGACATGTCTGTTTTTTCTGGGTTCTCATCTTTCTAGTCTTTTGTTATTTACCATCTCACAAGTTTTCATGTCTTTAATGTTTTGTTCTCATACATGGCTTGAGTAGTAATTTTGTAGTAGTCTGGACCTCTGGTTCTCTTCAGTCCAGAAGACACCAGTCTTATTTTTTGCACAGACTTTGGGTAAAGTTGTGGTACAGTCATGTTTTTTGTAGGGAATGAGAGCTTAATTGAAAATCAGGATTCAGCTGATTAAAGCTGAAGCTGTCAAGAATCTAGTAATGTAGATTAAGATTTATGGTCCTGGGAATCTTGGCTCACCTAAAGCCTAAAACTCAGAATACATACATGACTTTAATATCTTGCTTTTTAACCTTAGTCTGCCAAGTCAGTGCACAGCCTGTGTTTGTAGGATGAGGTTTGTCTCTTTTCCAAAATGAAACAACCTTCTGCCTGTGCCATGATAGGAGAAAGTGTCCAGGTCTCAGCAAGGCTGCTGTATTAGGTTCTGCAGCTGTGTACTTAGCAGGCATTTGTCAAATCTTACTGAAAAAAACACACAGCTGCTGCTTCAGATGGAATGGTGGAGGAGAACAGAGGAGGGATAGTTTTTATTTTTTCCATGGAACCTTGTTGTTAGAGTTTTCACCTACATGAAGTGTGAGATCCTCTTCCTGGGAGGCTGAAGCCCTTATGTCCCTTCCTGAATGCAGAAGAGCCTGCAATTTGGGATTCGTGGGGCAAAGGACACCCCAAAACCCACTGGCCAGCTGAATAAACTGTTTATCTTTGCTTGGGGAGCCTTGGGTTCTCGTCCTTGATCCTAGGCCTGTTTATGCATTTTGAATTAACCAGTTATTGGTTATAGCTCAGAGTCCTTAGAACTGCCACTGGATGCTTGTTTCATTGTATTTTTAAGTAGCATATCTGTCCTGCAGAGCCAGATGATAAACTGTATCTGTCAGATCAAAACCTGAATAAATGTAAATATCCCATAGGCCAGGGAAACTCTCAGTTTACCTTTCTATTTTTGCAGTAATAAAAACACTTGGAAAAATGAGCACTGCAGTTTCAAGAGGAGTTTTACACAGGAGAAAAATGAGCACAGGAGAAATATGTGAAGAAATTCACTCCTATCAGTGCCTCTCTAAATTTCCCCTTTGTTTAGCCTTTATCCCCAAAATACCTTTAAAAGGTATTCTCTCCACACCTAATTCAAGAATCCCTAATCAGATCTTTGTCACTTCAGTGTGTTGCAAATAGAAAATCGGAGAGAAATCACAAATGGAGCATTGTATGAACACAGCAAATAACCTCTAGTGAAGTGCTTTGATTTGACTACACTGGAGCTGATCTCTGTGACCTTGGGCAAATCCTGGAGGCTTTGTGTGTCTCTCACTACTTGTAAGATAGAAAGAATCTACTTTGTAAAGGGTGTTGAGAGGTATAGAGTAACCTAATGAGATACTTCACTCTTCTGCAATTGCTGGTTCTGTGACATGGTCTCCTATATTTCTGAAAAGCAGTCTGTGTTTAGTACCACACCTAAACTAGAAACTGAAGCAGGTGATACACTGGGGTAGCCACAGATCCTGTCTGTCCTTTAGCTTTTCTGGAACCCTGTGAAGTTCTCACACAGCTGCACCAAGCTGTCTGCCCATCACCTATGCATAGGCACTGTTAACTCTTCTGCCTCTGGGATCCCAACATCCAGTGAACATCTTTTGTAGCTATTGGCTTAGGGGTTGTTGGTGATTAGTGAGATTTCCTGCAGGAATATATATGAGTATTGACCTGTAACCAGACTTAGGAAGGACCCTTGCCAGACCAGCTCCTGCAGGAAGCAGCTCAGTTGGTGTCCAAGCACGGCCACGCTTCCTCCCCTGTGCTTACACAGCAAGGGAGAAACACCCATTGTTACCAAGCATTAAAAAACTCTAGAGTGCCACTTTTGTTTGTCTCTTATCTGCATAAATACAGGAACAGGCACTAGCAGCAAGAAATAATGTGATGGAAATGTCAGAGCATAATAACGATAAACTGGCTGCTCTGTCACTGCATGTGTGTTGCCCCACTCAGTTTGAGAAGACTGACTTGGATTGCAATCCAATAGATCACTGTTTTAATTCAATTTATTGAGATGTGAAAGAAATTTTATTGTCTTACTGACATTTAATGTTAATATGTTGCAAAAACACTACACTAAGCTACTTTTGGGGTGAGGTTTATGCTTAGATGTACACATTGTGGATTGAGAAGTAATTAACATTTATTTCAGTGCAAATGTATTTTCTGTATGGTCTTGTTATTACCTTGTGTTCCTCTCCTATCTTTGTTATATTTACGTGTTATAATCTTGGGTATTATAATCTGATAATACCCAATATAATGCACAGTGAGGCAGTAATAGCCTTTGTATTACCAGGTTTTATACTATTGAGAGTACGTAAGTGTATACTGAACTTTCTCATATCTTACCATCAAAACCCTGCAGTCATGTGTTCATTGGAAAATCTAATATTCAATTAAAGTGTTTATAAAGGCAGTTGTTGTGCATGATGTTTATGAGGGAACTTGCAAATGGAAATCTTAGTAATTTGAAAAGCAAATGGCAAATAAAAGCACTAATAGTAAATAATTTTTAGACCTCGTGATTTTTAGACTACTTGCCCTGTTTCAGGAAGTTCAGCGCTGGAATTATTAATACCTGATCAAAACTTGCAGTCTTGGCTTTCTGGTGTATGTTTTCGCCATGTATTCAGTGACACCTCTGGGTACTACTTGGAAATATAATCAGAGAATCATTAAGGTTGGAAAAGACCTCCAAGATTGAGTCCAGACTTTGACTGAAAACTACCCCATGAACTAAACCATAGCACCAAGTGCCACATTTCTTGAACATTTCTTGAACAATTCCAGGGATGATGACTCCCACCACCTCCCTGCAATGGTTGACAATCCTTTAAGTGAAAAAATTCTTCCTGATGTCCAATCTGAACCTTCCCTGGTGCAGTTTGAGGCCATTCTTCTTGTCCTGTCGCTGGTTGCCTGGGAGAAGAGGCCAAGCCCCACCTGGCTACAAACTTCCTCTCCAGGCTAAACAGACCCAGGTCCCTCAGCTGCTCCTCAGAGGACTTACTGTCCAGAGCCTTCACCAGCTCTATTGCCCTTCTCTGGACACACTCCAGCACCTCAATGTCTCTCTTGCAGTGGGGGGCCCAATACTCGACACAGGATTTGAGATACGGCCCCACCAATGTTGAGTGCAGAGGAACAACCTTTTCTGTGGTCCTGCTGGCCACACTATTGCTGATACAGGCCAAGATGCCACTGGACTTTTTGCCACCTGGGCACACACACTGGCTTATGTTGAACTGCCACCAACCAGCACACCCAGGTCCTTTTCCACTGGGCAGCTTTCCAGCCACTCTTCCCACTGCCTGTAGCATTGTGTCACAGGGGGTTTCTGCAACCCAAGGGCAGGACCCGGCACTTCACCTTGAACCTCATACAGTTGTCATCATACCATCAATACAAACTGTGCAGTTCCCTCTGTAGACCCTTCCTGCACCCCCAGCAGATAAACACTCCCACCCAACTTAGTGTCATCTGTAAACTGGCTGAAGGTGCACTTGATTTTCTCATCCAGACCTTTGATAAAGATCTGAAACAGGACGGGACCATATACAAAGCCCTGGGTGATACCACTGGTGACCAGACACCAGCTGAATGTAGCACCTTTGATCACCACTCTCTGGGCTTGGCCATCCATCCAATTCCTAAGCGAAGAGTGCACCTTCTTCCAAAGGTCATAAATCCTCTTTTTCTCCTTGAGTTCCAGCAAGAGCTCCCTCTGAGCTGATGAGAATCCATGCTGATTTTCTTCCCTGCTTGCTCGTCTTTTGGCAGGTAGGGACAGCCTGCACCTGTACCTTTAAGTTTTCCTTCTCTTGCTATGTCCAGCTTCCTGGACTCCTTTGTTATTAAGGACTGTTTCTCAAGGCAGTCTCTGAACCCGTGTCCTGAACAGGACAAAGGCCTCCCTCTGGAAGTCCAAGACAAAGGTTTTGTTGACCCCTTTCCTTACTTCAGCAAGAATGGAAAACTCTACCATTTCATGTTTGCTATGCCCAAGATGGCCTCCAACCACCACATCTTCCANCAGCAAGAATGGAAAACTCTACCATTTCATGTTTGCTATGCCCAAGATGGCCTCCAACCACCACATCTTCCACCAGCCCTTCTCTGTTCATAAACAGCACTTCTTAAAATATTCTTATATTTATACAATAAATATTGAAATATTTATCTTACTGATTTAATGAATAATAATAGTTTGATAAATTGGAAAAAAATATTAAAAAAACCAAGCATGTCCTATACAAGTGCTGATGTAGTGGGTACAGATTGAAAGAGGGGAAATTTAGGTTAGATATTAGGAAGAAGTTCTTTACTGTGAGGGTGGTGAGAGAGAGACACTGGAAGAGGTTGACTGGTGAGTTTGTGGATAACCCAACCCTGACAGTGTTCAAGACAAGGTTGGATAAGGCCTTCAGCAACCTGGTCTAGTGGGAGGTGTCCCTGCCCATGGAAGGGGGATGTTGGATCTCTAAGGTCCATTCCAACCCCTTAACATTCTATGGTTCTGCAATTCTGTGCACACAGATGGAAGAAAACAGTGGTATATAATGTTTTTCTCCAGTCTGAAAATCCCCATATGAAAACACACTTCATGAAAACATAATAAATCTTCAGTAGAGTTCTAAAACTTAACTGCAGCAGGTGCTACCAGAAAGATCCTCAAATATCTTCTCATTAATTTCAGGTTACTACATACTGTACTAGACATATGGCACAGCATTAGTAGAATTTTAAAAAGTGCAGTTAGGCAGAAAGTGGTAGTTTATCTACATTTTCCCATATTTACAAGGAATTTACATTCACCAGCTTGAAAAGATACTAATTCAGGTTGAGTAGTACCTATGAACCACATTCACAACCCAGAACTGTGACTTTGTCTGGTGCTACAGAAACCCTGCGCAAAGTTCAGTCCAAGTGGTCTAGAATAGGAGTATGTTCAGTGATGGCCTTCTCTGCTAGGATAACCACATGTATGGGAACATCCATGCACTGAAATAGGTTCTTTTGTCCAGGAGTGGACCTTGATGGAGGTGCTGAAAATTCTCAGGGACCCACTTGTATGTCAGGACCATCTTTAAGAGCTGTTGTTTTTTCCCCACGTCTCCCTGGTTGTCAGATGCCGATTGATGTTTAATTTAACACCTTAAAATACACTTGCAATTGCAACTCATTTTAAAAGCTACCAAACTGTCACAAGGAATAGTATTTCAAAAGTACTTCGTAATGGGTGGAGTGCCTGGCTGTCTGCTTGTGTTAGTGAGATGGGGCTTTTTATGTAGGGCTGAGGATCAATTTTAGTTTTAGTTAACTGCCAAAGCTCAGATAGTGCAGAATGTCATTTCAGATATCTAAACCCCTTAAATTAAAGTGAAGAGCTACACACACCTCTCAGTCTCCTGCTTGTGAAAATACTGTAGGAAAAAACCACAATCCTGATAGCAAATCCTGTCAGGTTAAGGACATTTCTATTGCAACACATTGATCTAAATGTGACTGTTTTACAGGGTCTGTTTGTGTGACTGCTGCTTCTGACTGAGTTATTAAATAGTTTATTATGCTTTTGTTTTAAATATTTTATTTCCCCTCAAAAAATGAGCGCAGCCAACCAACATTTAATGCAATGCATCACTGACGAGGTAGAAATGTTTGAACATTCTGATCTGTTTCAGACTGTGGAGAGCTCAGTTTAAGTCTGCATTTAACCCCTGTGACTTTTTTAAAACTCTGTGTATTTCATGGACTCTCAGAGCATCTTTCAGTGTAAACAGAAGTGGTCCAAGCCAAGCCTCGTTGGTGTCCTCATAACACAGAGCCTCTGTTTGGCCTGCCCTCCAGAACAGGCCTGCAAGAGCCATACCTATCTTGCACCAGTAGTTTTTTTTTATGTGCTGCCAAGAAACAATACGATATTTTAATTGCAAAACTCATCATTCCTTCAAAATTTGCATGTGCAGAGAGAGAACAGTTTTTTGGCCTCATTGGAAAATGAGACTCAAGTTTTTCACAGGTGTTACTTTCAGTAGAAGCAGTTGGTTTTTGTCTGAACTATAACATTTTTTAAACCCCAAGCAACTTTGAAAACTAACCAATAGCTCAGCCATTTGAAAACCTATAAAATGGTGGGTATTATTTCTATCTTTGCTCTTTTAATGTGCATTTCTGAGGTTCTGGTACTTTTGAACTGCGTAGAATTGCTGAAACACTATAAACAAAGCCATTTTTGCTATTCTGTGCTGTGGTCCACACTTCCTCTTGCCCTATACTGTTTTTGTTGAAGCTTTTCAAACTCGATTAAAGTTTGAGGGCAGTACATATTCTGTGGGAATAGACAGGCCTATCTGTTCTCTGGAGAAAACAGGAGCTATGGCTTCAAAATCATTTGCACTCATCTGTGGACTACTGGACCATGCAGCAAGAGGAACTGGATCTAATTTGGGTTTTGGCACATGCCCACACTTCTGTCAGCTCCCTTGGCTTCTAAGGCTGCTGTGGAAGACAAAACTGATCTCGCCAAAAGCCTGCTGGTAAAACCTCAACTTGTCCATACTTCTGTAATGAATTTAGACCAGAATGAGCAGAATGAGCTTCTATTAGACAATCTTCTGTGTCATATAGCTAGAAAATGTTTGATCTGGTGCTGTGAGGCTTATTGACATGTTTTCTGCTGTGGTCTGAGAAAAAAATGCAAGGTTTAGAAATTCTTTACTAAGCTCTGCTTGTAAATAGTTAGAGGGCAAGGATACACTTCTGCAGTTTCTGTTGCAACAGGATTTTTAATAAAACAAGGTCTACTAAAAACTGACATGAAAATGTCAGACTTGCATTAATAAATCTAGCCATAATTTTGATACAATAAGTTACATAGAAGGCATTTATAGTTTGGCATAGATGCCAATGGCAGGTGGAGTCCTGAATCCCAGTGCTCAGACTGTCAGAACATTTCAGAAACTGGGAAGACCCTTGCTTCCTATTTTTTCTAGGAAGATTGACCACATAGAGTGTAAAGAACCCTTACAGAGGGTAAACAGCTATTTTTTTAAGGCTTTGAGGTCTGCTCCAGGTTTTACTTTCATAAAGCAGTTCACTTGATTATAATAATTTAGGTCAGGCCTCTTGCTAAACTGGAGGTTTGTTTGTTTTTTTTTGTTTGTTTGTTTTAAGGGGAACTAACAATGATGGTAATTTTCTGGGTTGACACTGCTTGTCAGAGTAGCAGAGACCACTGTATTCTAAGAGAGATGTCCCTTTTCAGTCTAACAACTTGAGTAAGCTTTTGAAATGGAGAATTAGGGTCGGTAGCAAACCCTGTCTTTATTCTGCCAGTCTGCGCTTGAAAAACGTATTAATAGTAGACATATGATTGTTGAGAATCTACCAATAGTTAAGCTTTAATGATAAAAAAGAAATGAAAGTGCTTTCTAGAAAGCAAGAGATACAATACCAAAACATGTCCCTAACACTAGGCTTAGCCATAAGGATTTTCCTTATCTGTTCCAAGTAAGTCAACTAATTAACTTCTACTTGATGTGCCCTGGAGACTTCTCAGAGCTGCAGCTCCTCCTTTCCTTTTGTTTTCAAAAAGCAACCTGCTTTCTTTTTGACATGAGATAGAATGATCTAGCCTCGATCAGTCAGCCCTTTACAAGACCACATTTCTTTGCTGCTTGTAATTTGGCACTGGGAATCACAGGTACTGTGACAGTATTAATTAATATCTTTCCCCTGTCCTTCCTAAGGTTTCTTAATTAACACTTTTATTGCATATCTGGATTGGATTGTAGTCCCGGCTTTAGGCTTTGTCTACTCATTTTACAACCTTTCTAAAAGATGCTGATACAACTTTAGAAAATATATTATGAGACACCAGCATGCAGTAATCTTAAAGTTTGTAATATTTCTCACCACAGGCTTTCCTTGGGAATGTATGTGTATATGTATATATGCAGATCAAAATTAGATTTTTAGCGAGTATGTAAGGCTAGAAAACCAAAACTGCCTAACCTTTCACTTCCTCTCACTTACACTTCGTTAGTTTTGAAGGGCTTTGGCAGACTTTCCCTTCCAAGAGTTGAGTCCTATGCTCTGACACTTATTTTGAGAACTACTAGACTATTTTCTGACACAATACCTGACTTCAAATGCAGCAGCTGTGTGTCTGTTGCCTTCTGTTGGCTGTATCTGTCATACCAATTGCTGTTGCTCGGAAGAGATACAATTTCAAGGAGATATTCCTGTTTTGGTTCACATGTCACCTTGAAACTGATGTCTCCATCAGATTGCTTCAAAAACCTGTGTTCTGTAGTCTACCAATGAAAAAAAGTAAAGGAAACTTAAATATACCCTTCCTTAAAGAACACCTCGATAAATTTTGGAAGCTGTGCTCAGGGGCAAAAGAAGTCTCCCATAATTGGCTGCAATTGCACAGATGTTTTTCTACCCCTCTCTAAAAACGATTGTTTGTGCCCAGAGGTACAAACACCATCTTTGAGGGGCTCAGCCTTAGTCAGAGGCACATCTGTCTTGGAGTCAGTTGGCATTGGTTCTGTTGGACATAAGGGAAGCTTCCAGCACTTTCTCACAGAAGCCACCTCTGCAGCTCCCCCAGTACCAAACCATTGCCACACAAACCAATACAGTCCATTTGGTGTTTTGGGCTGGAAAATTGGTGTGTGTTAAACCTTTTTAAATCCTGTAATTGTTTTTCATAGCATTTTTCTCCAGTATATACATGAGTGAGAGAGTCAATCATGTCAACTGAGAAGAAGTAGTTTAACTGTGAGGTGTTTTCTACTCTGGTGCTCCCTGTGGTTGAGGAGCTGTAGAAACCATTCAGAACTGGGAGCTCATTATGAACTAATCTTACATGTTTCAGGCTTTATATTTTGGAGCAAGATAATCAGGAGAATTTCTGGGGTTTTTTTTGATTCCCCAGATAATTCAGTTAGCCAGAAGTATCCAGGGCAACAGGGGCAATTTTGTGAACTGAGGTTAGTTTAATGGCTTGGTTTGAGGCAGTGCTTGCAGGCCTTTGTCTTTCTGCAGGGAAAGAGCTACTGGGGCTGGGAGCTACTGCTTGTATTGGGCTAGGAGAGGCACCAGGATGCTGTGCCAGTGATGTTTTGTTGAGAGTAGGCTGTTAGACTGTGACTAGTTGACTAAATTTTTTATTATTCCTTGTGTACTGATAAGAAGGGGAAGGAGCTCTAGCTCCTCCTTTTCCACTAGTATGTTTGCTTTTCGGTAGGTAGCTCCTTTCCTGACTCTGCTTGATGGTTGCTTTAGCCAAAAAGAGCACTATGCAGGGCCTCACCCTCATTTCACTTCCAAGCCCAGTGTGATGGGGTGAGTCAAAAGAGATTATTGAAGCTGTTTATACACGGTAAAGGGTCCTTATAGATGAATGTGTACATTTAAGATCTCTGAGAATAAAACCCAGAGAAAGATTAAATTACATCATTAAATTAGCTGATAACAGGAATGTGACAAGGAAAGCTGGTGTCTTGCCAGCTGTGATTTGTTTCCAGAGCAGACTTTCTATATCTTTGAAAAGCTGTGGAACCTAACCTACTCCTTTGTAGGAGGAGGTTAGGTAAGGTTGGTCATGTCAATACATCCTGGAGTTTTTTCCTTGGATTCGTTACTAAAAGCAATGAGGTTTTTAAGTGCTACTTTTAGCTAATGTCAGTTAGGCCAGAGAAATTTAGCAGGAATTCAGAGGACTCTTGTTGTTTGACTAAGCAAATAGACTTGATACTTGCCCTGGGTTCTGCAAATACTCCAGCCTGTTCCTGATGCAGTAGATACACATAAGGACTCCAAGGAATTTGTTTTAATGTTCCAAGTATTGATCGAATAGTAATCTGAGTTTCTCTAATGTTGACATCAGTTTACAAAATTATCTCTGATAATGTGCTAGTTCAGATTCTGGAGAGAATAATAGATTTTGTGGCCTGAATTGGATCATTATGATAATCTAATCAGAGCTTCTTTGCAACATAAGTCCACAGGGAACTGGTAGAGCTTCTGTGCTAGTTTGGCTGGCAAGCTTTATTTGCAGAGTATGTTGTCTCTTGCCTTCCATAAGACTGGATTGCTTCCTGAGTGTTTTTCTGCTCTGTGCTGGTACTGGACCCCAGCATATGACAGGTTTTGGTTCCATGCCAGTGACTCAAAGAATCTGACAAGGAAGGAGAAATCTGGAAGGTCTCTTCCCTGTATTTTTGCACAAGCTTCTGCCTCTTTGTTCATTATGCTGAAGAGTTATTTTGACCTCATACAGAAAGTCAAGCTGATAATCCTAGAGAAGCCTAAAACAAATGAACAACACAGATAAAGATCTTGAAATTTTATCAAAGTCCTGTTTGAATAAAACTTTAACCAACGGCTTGGGGTCTGGACTGAGGTTCCTCATTTAGGAAACTTTGATAAGTAGTTTGGAAATGATAGAAAGAACAGTCTTGATATAGAGGGAAAACCAAAAACAGATGGAAACCTTGGGTTTTGTGATTGGGGCACATTAGAAGAAGACATGGGGTTCTCTTAAAAGCTCTTTGTAAGAGAGAGTACATATAATCCTTGTGTGATAGCCTTGCATAAACAGTTTGCTTCACAGAAGCTGTGTAGGGTCATTGAGTCTTTTTGCGGATCTCAAAGGAAAGTAATTGTCCAGAACTGAATGCAAAAAGGCCTGACAAGGAAGAACAGAAAGTTCACAGAGTCATGAAATGGAATGGTTTGGATTGGCAGGAACCTTTAAAGATCATCTAGTCCAAACCCCCTTTCATGAGCAGAGCCATCTTTCACAGGATCAGGTTACTCAAAGCCTCATCCAACCTGACCTTGAACATTTCCAGGGATGGGGCACCCACAGCTTCTCTGAACAACCTGTTCCAGTGTCTCACCACCCTCATTGTAAAAAATTTCTCCCCTATGGCCAATCTAAACCTATCCTCTTTCAGTTTGAAACCATTGCCCCTTGTCTTGTCACTGCAGACCTTGGTAAAAAGTCTAATAAGCCCCCTCTCTTTAAGTATTGAAAGGCTTCGGTAAAGTCTCCCTGGAGTTTCCTC